>JAFMOC010000052.1:1382500-1592500 GCA_019802505.1 Corydoras sp. C115 | reverse complement strand
ATTTTATACCAGTTATTTGTATTGGTTGCGCATTTAAAAAGTCGCACAAAAATGTCTTAATTATATAAGTGTTTATATATTTACATCTATACATTTATCCAAATCGACGTACAAAGCGTGCACAGGGTTCTTACAGCCCCCCGGAGCAATGAGGGTTAAGTCTTGCTCAAGGACCCACATTGGTAACTTCAGTGGATCTGGGATTTAAACCCCCAACCTTCAGATTGATAGCCCAACACCCTAACCACTGAGCTGCCATCCCATGCCATACCATGCCATGTTAATACTTAATCTTTGTCTGCATCAATTATTAAGAAATCTGCCCTGTGTTGCAATGATTTAGTATCATTTAAATTTGTTAAAATAGTTTAAATGTCTTACTGAGGTTTTTGATCGAAGCTAAAACAAAAAAAAACATGTACATATGTTAAATAGGCTAAATAAGTTTTGTCTTGGGTTACAAAGAAAACAACAATATCTAAATTGCAATTTCAAAATAATTATTGAATATTTAATGTATTATTCGGAGATGGCAAATAAAAAATAGTTCAACTAACCAGTTCAAATTGAAATTATGTTTTTACTGGGGCGAGAAGTTAGGTTATAAAACCAAAAGAAAACCTACGTGGACACGGAGAGCACATAATGACTCCACCCAGTTTGGGATTCAAACCTGAATCCCTAGTGCAGAGAGCGAATGTGCTGCTAACCACTACCCACCGTGCCACTCTTTATGATTAAATTGCGGTTCAAAAATGTTTTTTTCTTAAGGACCAACACCAAAAATATCATTTCATGTATGTAATTGTAAAAAAAGTGGCTAAACTTTTTAAAGTAAAAAAAAACCTCAGTTATGAGACTAGGTTGTTTTTGCGTTACATGAATTCTTAATATATTTTGCCAGTTTTTGTAGAATTACTTGTTAAAAGATTAAAACTGTTGATTTATTAATTATTGTTGTGTTTCCTCTTTAAACCAAAGTTTAATCCTTAACTATCTGATCATTCATGACCTTGTTGCTATTCGCACAAATACAAACCAGGTTTCACTGAATTCAGATCATCTGATGTCTATTTTTGGAATAATCTGCTTAATATAATGTGAGAATTGTCAAATGTTGGAAGACCTAATAACTGTATGACTGATAAAAGATGACTACTAGGGCTGCACCTAACGAATAATTTTCTTTTTTTCAATTCGCCGATTCATCTAAAAACTATTACTC
Source organism: Corydoras sp. C115 (assembly GCA_019802505.1). Taxonomy (NCBI): domain Eukaryota; kingdom Metazoa; phylum Chordata; class Actinopteri; order Siluriformes; family Callichthyidae; genus Corydoras; species Corydoras sp. C115. The sequence continues at coordinate 1,591,275 of JAFMOC010000052.1, read as the reverse complement.
TAGTGTGATTGTGTTCATTCATTCATCTTCCGCTTTTTATCCTATATTAGGGTCGCGAGGGGGTTCCCAATGCCCATCCAGGGGAGAACATTTCGAGCGCTGGGCAGAAACACCCAGGACAGGGCGCCAATCCATCGCTGGGCACACACTCACTCACATAGACACACTCTATATGGGGCAATTTGGAGAACTCAATTGACTTGATCCATGTTTTTGGACTGTGGGAGGAAACCGGAGAACCCGGAGGAAACCCACACGGACACGGGGAGAACATGGAAAATCCACCCAGATGGGGATTCGAACCGGGAATCTCTAGCGCTGAGAGGCGAATGTGCTAACCACTAAGCCACCGTACCGCGTGATTGTGTTTGGAATTGAAATAACTTTTACAAAATAATGGAAAAAAAACCTTTAATGTATAAATATTTGCATTAATCAAGCACAGTGCTCTTAGAGGGCTCTATTGAAACACAGAAATGCTTTAACATTAACAGCTTTATCAGAGATCAGATCTCAGCCATAAGAGATTCAATAATTCAAGTATAATATAAAGCACATTTGAATGATGGCAGAATATTTTAAAATGAGTTTTTACTATTTTACTATTACTGAAATGTCTTATCAAATATACTGGACGTGAATTTTTTTTTCTTAAATATTTAAATTATTAAATCACCAGGTACTCAGTCGGTTTTTGGTGCAAAAAAACTGCACTGACTGAACTTTGAGGCACATATGACATGACTTTTATTAACTATATACTATATATTTTTTTTGTTAACTATATACAAGTGCGGACATTCAAATTTATCTAAATGCGAAATTTTATTAAGAAAAGCTGCATGTATCTACACAGGACAATGAAGAAACATTTAGTAATGCATAACTAATAATGGAAAGACATTAAACGTGTTAAAATAATATGCTTGGATAAGAAAATGAAAAAAAAAGTAAACTGAACCTGTTTTGCTGCGCAGACATCCCGGCGCAGATGTTTGCACTTTAAACGCTCGTGAGTAGCACTCGTACTGTTGTGAAAAGTCATATCCACTTTGTAAATCTGATAGAGATATAGCTGTTGTGTTTCTGTGTGAAGTGCTCTCACATTTTAGAAGTATGCAGGTGATTTTTAACTGATGCGCGCCAGATAAATTAATCTTTTCGGTAGTCACAACCATTTTGTTGACGTGTCGATGCAAGTTATACAAATCGACGTATTTCTATAATCGATTACATTGACGTAGTCGATGCGTTGCCCCAGCCCTAATGACTACTAAGTTATTTTACGAAATCCATAAAAGGTTTCAAGTTTATTTTAAATAGTGGTAGCTCAGTGGTCAGGGCGTTGGGCTATCAATCTGAAGGTTGGGGGTTCAAATCCCAGGTCCACTGAAGTTACCAATGTGGGTCCTTGAGCAAGACCCTTAACCCTCATTGCTCCAGGGATGTTGTGATGAACCCTGTGTTCACCTTGTAAGTCGCTTTGGATAAAAGCGTCCAATAAATGACCAAATGTAAATGTAAATCCAATAATTTACCTACACAGCTAGAAGTAAAACACTTGCCAATGTTTTAACTTGTATATTTTAAATCATTAGTTTACAAAAGTAGTATGATTTTACAGACAATTTGTCTGAGGTCAGTCTATAATCACACCTTGAAACGACACCGTCCACCATGGACAGCACTGTGTCATTGCTTTTATTAAAAGGAAGATCATTTTGTTTAAATCCTGCTGCTTGCTGCTGCTGCTTTTTGAAGGTTTCTCAAGTATTGATTAAATTCGGCTTTCAAGATCTCCTGCAGTCTGAGCCATTTGTTCAAAGCAAACAAGTGACTATATATCACCATATCCATTTTAGGAAATGGGGACACACTGAACAAATTTCATCCTGCTGCACAAAGCGAGTCTGTGAGGGATTTAAAATCGCTTTTCAATAACTCTGCCTGACCTAGGGCAATGTCATCTAATGAGAAAAAAGAAGAAGAAGAAGAAAGAGTGATAAGGAGATAGCAGTGCCTTTTGAGTTCTTTTTGTCTCTTTTGTCGAAAGTCTGTCTAGTTATTTATTATACTGTGTAACTATTAAACACTCAAATAAAAAGAATAAAGCATGTAATTTTATAACTGTTAACTAACACGTGTTGCGAAACCTTTAAATAATTTCTGGTACATCATGTGATCATTAGAAATTAGAATTAGTTTGATGGGGTTCAGCTGTTTTTAACAACTAAATTCTTGGGCATAAGCATATGTTGTAACCTTTGTAAGTGAATTTTGCTGTTCAAAGCATTTGTGTTAATGCACAAGCCTAGAATTTGTCATATACATAAAGTGTATGTGTTTTCAGACTATCTTTGTTAATTTGGTTGTTGGGTAGTCTTACTGCAGCACCCCCTCCCCCCTTCATGAATGAGCACTGATCTAAAGATCTTAACAGCACTAGACTGGAGTTAGTTGCGACATTTTATATGATATGTTAAATAATGTACGTATATTTAAGATGTCGTATAAATATAGACATCTTATAAAATGGCCTGTTGTGGACCTTAAATCTGATTGGCTGAGCTGTTTGTACATCCGTGACATTATCGTAATTCGTATCGATGCAAGATATACGATACATTATTTGAAATCATTAAATACAGATTAATATAAACAGTAAGCCATCTCCCGATAAGCACTAAACCTGTTGCGGCTGTTTTTTATAATATGTGCTCTGTAATATGGCCACTAGATGGCATTTTTTGAATTACTAATACTCAGTGATCAGCATTCAAGACCAGTTTATTAATGGTTTTGCTTTCAATAGACACATTTTTAAATCAAACCTTTTGTATTATAGTGTATTTGTAACTGTTTTATTAAAGCAAACTCAAGGTTGTGCAGTATTGTGAATAAATCATGGGAAAGAGGTAATAACATCTCTTATTTGTGATAACAATAATTACAACCTCTTAATAAATAGGTTTTTATATTATTAAGGTTCAATCTGCCTTTGTGCAACTGCTCTGTGTGTATATTGTATCCTGTAAATTGTGCATATATTCAATTTATCCATCGAATATTGTTTGGAATTTGCTGTGTGATCAGTTTTCATCAGTTTGCTGCTAATAATAGCAAATATATATATATATATATATATATATATATATATATATATATATATATATATATATATATATATATATATATATTTGTATATATATATATATATATATATAAATATATAAATGAAACAAACCGGGTAATAAGAGAAAATAAAAGTTCACTATTTAAAAGACTGCAGTAGAATGTGTTCAACGTGGCATACTATGCCCTGCGAACTGCTGACTGCTCGTCATCCTTAAACCTAAGTGATGTGTGGTTAATGAGACATTTAACAGAGAAACAAATTAATGGCCGTTGGATCTTTTGGCTTAATTAGAAGAAGCTTTAAAAAAAAAAAGAAAGGAAAAAAAACAAGGGCTAATTTGTCTTCACTGCATAGCTTTACAGACAAGAAGTGTATATGTATATATGTACAGAACCAGTGAAAAGTTTGAACACCTTTTTGTTCCATTTATTTTCCTTGTTCGCAGTTACTGTAAAGATGGACATACTGTAATCCACCTGTTTGTGGACAGTACCTACTGCGTTACTATCTCTATGCTCAGGACCCCAGTAGTAGCACCACAGAGCAGGTATTATTTGGTTGGTGCATTATTCCTATCCCAGCAGTGTCACTGAGGTGTATAAAGGAAACTACAGCAGCACTGCAGCACTAAAACTCCCTCACTGCAACAGTGTCAGAGCAGAACGGACAATAAACAATCCACTACCCAAATTATACCCGTTCTGTGATGATCCTGACCAATAGAGAACAGAGAACCAACAGGGACTAAAACAGGGACATAAAAGAAAACATATGTACTATAGTCTGCAATTGTAAAACTACAAAGTGCAGTGGGTTGTAAGATAGTAAGGAAAGAACTTTTTTTGAAATGGTTAAATAAGGTTTTGGTAAAGGTATGTTAAAGGAGAACGTTGCGATTGCAAATGTCAGTAAAGGAAATGGAGGTTATGAGGAGTTGTTGGGTCAATGTGGCTTTAGGGAGGCAAGATTGAGGTGGTTTGGGTATGTACAGTGGAGGAATATGCAGGAGGAGGTGAGGAAGACCAAATAGGAGATTTATGGATGTTGTGGGTGAAAACATGCATGAAAACATGATTGGGGTGGATGAGGACAGGGTGGAGAATAATGATCTGATAATATTGGTGTCAATAAAGAGAGTGTCTGAGAAGTGTAAAGCTGAATTTGATTGAGTGTTATTAAATGCCATTGATGCATATGCTCTGTTAGTGGGTTGTAAGATGGAAAAGGACACACCTTTCTCGAATGAGTTAAATAAGGCTTTGGCAAAGGTCGGTTAAAGGAGAGAGTTGCAATTTTGAGAGTTGCGATTGTGATGTCGGTAAAGGGAATAGAGGTTATGAGGAGTTGCTAGGTCAATATGGATTTAGGAAGGCAAATTTAACAAGGGGACTGCACGGTGGCTTAGTGGTTAGCACATTCTCTTACCAGTGCTGGGGATTCAACTTCGAATCCCGAGTTCAAGTTTCCACGACCCTTGTAGAATATCAAGTGGAAGATGATGAATGAATGAATAATAATTTGTCTTCACAGCTTGGCTTTACAGAAGAAGAAGTATATGTATGTATTAGGGCTGCAACAACGAATCGATAAAATCGATAAAAATCGATTATGAAAAGTGTCGACAACAAATTTCATTATCGATTCGTTGGGTCGCACGATTTTCGTGTTACTCGCATTGTTGTAACCGCTTGTGTCACCTGCAGCGCTTCAACAACACTGGAAAAAAAAAAGCGGGTTGAACAGAACGAGGCGGAATCTGCGAAACAATGTTAAATAAATTCTGAAAATGAAACATATGAAACAAATGAAAAAAAGCTTCTGTTTAAATAATCTAAAGTGTGGGAGCACTTTGTGTTTAATTGCTCTTGGGGCTACTTGTATACCTTAAACTCATACTGTAAATAAAACCAGACATTTATTGACCTGCAGAATAAAGACATGGAACAAAAAAATTTATCCGATTCATTAAATAATTGAAAAAATATTCAACTGATTAATCGATTATCAAAATAATCGTTAGTTGCAGCCCAAGTATGTAAGTATGTACAGTACCAGTCAAAAGTTTGTAGACACCTTCTTTTCGCTCTATTGTCCATTTAATTAGTTCCACTTACTGTAAAGTTTGACTTTATTAAGAGTTGTGATTGGAGATACTTTAAAAATGTTGGTGAAGGGAGGGAGGAGTTGTTGGGTCAATTTGGCTTTAGGGAGTCATATTTGAGGTGGTTTGCGCATGTACAGTGGAGGAATATGATTCATACCCGATGTGAGGATGGAGCAACGGTCAGGAGGAGGCAAGAAAGAACAAAGAGGAAATTTATGGATGTTGTGGGTGAAAACATGCCGGTAATTGTGGTGGATGAGGAGGACAGGGTGGAGAATAATGATCTGCTTTGATGACCCCTTATCTGAGCAGATAAGAAAGAAGAATAGTCATATATGTACGTATACGTAACAATGTATTGTAACTACAGAAAAAGTCGCGGGACTCTTAAAAGCATCAGGCCAAACTTAGTTTTTAGCCCAATCTATAACTTGTTTACCACACGCTGCTTTGTAAACACTTCTACTCTCAAGGGCATCTGTAATGTAAAGGTAGGGCTAATGCTAATAAGTTTTCCTGGGCTTTGCATAAATATTTACTGTGCATTTTCAACGTTTTGTAAATGAGACACGAATGTAAATTAGCGGAACTTTGAAACCAGCTTGATTTGCATGTGATGTCTTTTCAGAGGCACTTGAAGGGCAAGGACCTCGAGCTTCTCAAACAAACAGCCAGGACTCAGTTCAATCAAGTAAGTTCCCCTTCCTCGGCCCTCCTCGTCTTCATTTCTCTTTACCATTTCTTTCACTCTACTCATTTTCACCTCCACCACCTTCGTTCTTGGCTTCTCTCAATCACTGTCTTCCTTCATCGCCACTCTTACCCCGCTTGCTGTGTTTTGTCGCTACTTTCTGGCCACCTCTGTAGCTTCTATTTTTTTTCTTCCTCTTTTCTGCCTTTTCCTTCTCATTACAGCAGCATTCCGAGCACTTAGGATGCACACTGCATCCCAGATACAGACAGCTCTGATGAAATATTTATCTGAAAGGTAAATCCATGAGGCAGGAAGATATCATGGTGAACGCATACTTACCCGGAGGCAAGGGCAAATCGCATTCAAATGGTACATGCCCACTGATTTTGGAGGCTCCTCACGCGTACTGTGAAAGGGAATGATAAATTCACCCTTCCCTGCAACACTGGCGCTTGAGTATGCAGTGACGAATGTGGGGGAGTAATTTGTGGTTTGTAGCGATTTGGCCTGTTTGACCCCATTTTATTTATGTCCTTACCTACCGCATGAGGCCTTAATGATCTAAGAGATTTAATTCAGTATGATTAGAAGGCTAGTCAGGCAGTTCCAAGTTATTTGCAAGTTTAATATGGATTTATTCATAAAATATAAGTTGAACTTAAAATTTGAGTTCATACACTGGATGGACAAAAATATTGAGAAACCCGGACAGTAGACCTACACAAATGTTCATGGAATTTTACTCCATATTGGGCCCTTATTTGGTGCTACGAAGATTGTTCTAGTGAAGAAGAAAATAAAGTGAGCCATAAAGTATAAGGGGGCGCGGCACGGTGGCTTAGTGGTTAGCACGTTCGTCTCTCAGCGCTAGGGATTTCTTGTTCGAATCCCGATCTGGGTGGAGTTACCATGTTCTCCCCGTGTCCACGTGGGTTTCCTCCGGGTTCTCCGGTTTCCTCCCACAGTCCAAAAACATGGATCAAGGTCAGTTGAATTCTCCAAATTGCCCCATGTAGAGTGTGTTTGTGTGACTGGTGCCTAGCAATTGATTGGCACCCTGTCCTGGGTGTATCTGCCCAGTGCCCGAAATGTTCTCCCCTGGATGGGCATGTGGGGGGGGGTTTAGATCAAACACGGACAGTCAGCATTGTACAGTGGTTGTGAGTTATGTTTTTGGAAACATTTAAAACGTGCTGGCGCATATTTGGCATCTTTATCAATATCCAGAGCTAAAATAAAAACATTTAATCGCCGATTATTTTTGCACATTTGTTTTTTACTAAGCCTTTTACTATGCTTTGTTTTTTTATGAGTTAAAACATGCATGCTTAATCCTCCACTCCCTAGATTGGAAATCAAACAGGAACAAGTCATTGAAGCGTGTAGAGTAGTACCTCAAGAGACTCCACGATGTAGCGGCAGTATTTTATCGTTTATTTGTTTAAGGCTTCATAAACACTTGCAACACTTGTATACACTCTTCATATGCTGTTACTTGCGTTCTAAATTCTTAAACCTATGGAAATTTGGTAACATAATTAGCGCAAAATGCCGCTATAGTTACTCTTTATCATCCATCCATTATCTTCCGTGTAATCCTCTACTAGGGTGACGGGAAGGGGGGGTTCCCCATGCCCATCCAGGGGAGAAAGTTTTGGTCGCTGGGCAGAAACACCCAGGACAGGACGCCAATCAATTGCTAGGTACACTCATTCACACAGACACACTGTATATGGGGCAATTTGGAGAATTAATTTGACCTTGATCCATGTTTTTTTGACTGCGGGAGGAAATCGAAGAACCTGGATGAAACCCACGCGGAGAACATGGAACAATTGATTTTAATAAATAAGTGGTGTGTCTCATTCCTTTTGTCTTTATGGGGCATGGATTCTATAAATATAGAAAGTAAGGCAAGGCAAGTTTATTTTTAGAGCACCTTTCATACAGATGAAATTCAAAGTGCTTTGAGTAATGAAAATAATAAAATTATTTTTATTTTAAATATTTAAAATAGTGCATGGAAATAAAAAATCATATGAATGAAATCAAGAAATCAGAACAATAAATATAAAAATCTATAAAAAAAAGAGTAAAAGAACTGATGAATGATATAAATAAAAATATGGAGCAATATAAATACATTCTGATAAAGAGAGAAAGAATGAATTAAATTAAATTAAATTAAATTAAACAAAAAGTGGTGTACAATGCCCATGTAGAATAACCATTCCATCACAGGAAATTAAAATATGTAAACCATCAACTACAGCCCTGGAGTTCGGAGTGGGTGCAGTGTGAAACTCTTTGCTATGCAGTCATCATTATGAATGGACTACATTGTATGTGTACCAGTTTGGAACCAGTCAAAACGAGACACTGTTACAGAATGCTTTTAAAAGGACAGATCTGTCAGGTTACACCATGTAAACGTTTCGGCTCTTCGTATGCATGGCCACACATGCGTTCATGCATTGTCGACAGCAAGTATAGTCTTGCACTCGAGGATATGGACTGACGTTGATGAGATGAATATATTGTAGTGATCTCAATGCATTTGTTCGTCAGGCCTGACGTAGCTTGAAAGTTATATGCAGCAGTTTGGACCCATGCTTTGTCCTCTAGATTGAAAAAAATATTGTGAAGGGAAATGCATATGTAAATTACAGCCTACTGCTTGGTGTACAACATCTGTCGCTGGTTTATCTAAAAAAGTACCAGATGGCTGTATTGTTTCTCTGAAATAATCAAAAATAAAGTGTCCGATGGCTTTTGCCAGATAGTTCTATGGCTAGGATGCTTCTGTGGACAATTTACGTTGTCATTACATTAAGTAATTTGCAGACGTGTCTGTCCAAAGTGATTTACAAGCATCCCAACTTGATGGGAGGGGTTAGAACACAGGGTTATGGTACAGGCCCCCTGAGGCAATGTGGGTTAAGAACCATAATCCAAACCCAAAAAGCAAAACCAAACAAGGCTTTAGATTAAAGAATAAATCTATGTCTATATCCATCCATCCATTACCTTCCGCTTTATCCTCTACTAGGGTCGCGGGGGGTTCCCCATGCCCATCCAGGGGAGAATGTTTTGGGTGCTGTGCAGATACATCCAGGACAGGGCGGCAACACAAACAAACACACACACTATATGGGGCAATTTGCAGAATTAAATTGACCTTGATCCTTGTTTTTGGACTGTGGGAGGAAACCGGAGAACCCCGAAGTAAACCCATGCGGACACAGGGAGAACATGGAAACTCGGACTGGGATTCAAACCGGGAATCCCTAGCGCTGAGAGGTGAACGTGCTAATCACTAAACCACTGTGCCACCCTATGTCTATATCATACAACTACAGTGAGAACATTATAGAAAGAGCAATTAAAAGAAAAATGTCAGCAAAGTCATTGTTTGCTGGTCAGTCCTGGTTTTACTTATGAATAGGTTGCTTAGTTTTGCATGTTCCATCATACTATTGTTATCTGGCAATTATAAAATGGATTGTTCCAGTCCTTAAATACTGAATAGAACCTTGATTTTTATTGGCCTGTCAGTCCTGCAGAACGCCCTTAATGGACTTATACAGTTTTCCAATTGTTAAATACAGGTCACCTGATCATCACACAATCTGTACATTAGTGTCCTACACTGTTGATGCTGCCCGGCCGCTCAAGGAGGATGAGTCCCACACTGAGCCTTGCTTCTCAGAAGCCATTTGTTCAGCTGTGACATTATTGACAATAATGCACACCTCTGTCCACTTCACATTCTTACCATTGCGTAAAACATGCAAACATGGTAGAACAATATTTCAAATCATGTGCCATCATAGAAATTAAGATTCATATAAATAGCAAGAATTCCCAAATAGCACAAAGCCGGTTTCCTGTTACGTAGTGATCAGGATTACTTTAAAAAAACGGACTGATCTTGGAAGATCAATTTATTTAAAACAACAAAAAATTGTTGTCAAAAATTGTTTTTTAATATAGTGTTTTTATTACCTTTTTATTAAAGCAATAAGCTACGCGAGGGCGTACGTTATTGTAAATAATTCACGGGAACGAGGTGTTAGGCATGACCCGAAGCGGAGTGCAGTTACACCTCTTTCCTGTGATTTATTCACAATAATGCACAACATTGAGTGCCTTATTACTTTTATAGAACAGTACAAACTCACAATAAAAAAACATGGTTTGATTCATAATTGCATTTATTAAAAGCATAATCATTAATAAATGGTCTTCCATTTATTGATGTGATCTAGTCCAATGTGATCTAGTCCGGTTTTTGAAGTAATTGTTACTCATTAATTGACATGTTTCCGGTATCTCTATCAAATACTGCCATCTGCCATTGTATCACGCACTGATACAAATGTGAAGCGGTCCGAGGTGTGTGTTATTGTCAATTATGTCACGGCTGGTCAAACAGCTCAGCCAATCAGATTTAAGGACAGGAACTGCCCGTTTTAATGAAAGAAATAAGGAACTTGAGTTTGTGCATTATTATGAACGTGTGTGTGTGTGTGTGTATGTGTGTATATATATATATATATATATATATATATATATATATATATATATATATATATATATATATATACACTCATCGGCCACTTTATTAGGTACACCATTCTAGTAACGGGTTGGAGCCCCTTTTGCCTTCCGAACTGCCTCAATTCTTCGTGGCATAGATTCAACAAGGTGCTGGAAGCATTCCTCAGAGAGTTTGGTCCATATTGACATGATGGCATCACACAGTTGCCGCAGATTTGTCGGCTGCACATCCATGATGCGAATCCCCCGTTCCATCACATCCCAAAGATGCTCTATTGGATTGAGATCTGGTGACTGTGGAGGCCATTTGAGTACAGTGAACTCATTGTCATGTTCAAGAAACCAGTCTGAGATGATTCCAGCTTTATGACATGGCGCATTATCCTGCTGAAAGTAGCCATCAGATGTTGGGTACATTGTGGTCATAAAGGGATGGACATGGTCAGCAACAACACTCAGGTAGGCTGTGGCGTTGCAACGATGCTCAATTGGTACCAAGGGGCCCAAAGAGTGCCAAGAAAATATTCCCCACACCATGACACCACCACCACCAGCCTGAACCGTTGATACAAGGCAGGATGGATCCATGCTTTCATGTTGTTTACGCCAAATTCTGACCCTACCATCCGAATGTCGCAGCAGAAATCGAGACTCATCAGACCAGGCAACGTTTTTCCAATCTTCTATTGTCCAATTTCGATGAGCTTGTGTAAATTGTAGCCTCAGTTTCCTGTTCTTAGCTGAAAGGAGTGGCACCCGGTGTGGTCTTCTGCTGCTGTAGCCCATCTGCCTCAAAGTTCGTCGTACTGTGCGTTGAGAGATGCTCTTCTGCCTACCTTGGTTGTAACGGGTGGCTATTTGAGTCACTGTTGCCTTTCTATCAGCTCGAATCAGTCTGGCCATTCTCCTCTGACCTCTGGCATCAACACGGCATTTCCGCCCACAGAACTGCCGCTCACTGGATGTTTTTTCTTTTTCGGACCATTCTCTGTAAACCCTAGAGATGGTTGTGCGTGAAAATCCCAGTAGATCAGCAGTTTCTGAAATACTCAGACCAGCCCTTCTGGCACCAACAACCATGCCACGTTCAAAGGCACTCAAATCACCTTTCTTCCCCATACTGATGCTCGGTTTGAACTGTAGGAGATTGTCTTGACCATGTCTACATGCCTAATTGCTACATTGCCGCCATGTGATTGGCTGATTAGAAATTAAGTATTAACGAGCAGTTGGACAGGTGTACCTAATAAAGTGGCCGGTGAGTGTATATATATATATATACTGTGTGTATATATATATATATATATATATATATATATATATATATATATATATATATATATATATATATATATATATATTTTTTTTTTTTTTTTTTTATTTATTTATTTATTTTTTTTATACAATTTTATTTCCAAAAGTTCTTTAGAGTACAGGATCAGATGTTTAGTACAGATAGCTAAAGACCTTGCTCCAGGGCCGGCAGTGACAATTTTGTAGCCGGGCTTTAAATCCCTAACCATCCAATTAATAGCCTAAAGCTTCAGGACTTATCCACTTCTGCCGTATTTGGACTTTAATACAAATTCTCGCTGTCATATTCATGTTCCAGATATCAAACTTCATTTAAGTGATAAGATCAAAATAATTAAAACTGTCTTTCCATTCAGAAGAGTGTTTTTGTTTAACTGGATTATGAAGGTCAGTGTAGTGTATCTGTTCTCATCTTCTTCCGCCTCTGCTGGCATTCAGCTGTGGAGCCACTTACACACTGACGAATCATTTTAGTCCATTCCTGTTGATTAAGCTGACAAAGTGTCATAAACAGTACAAGACAGGGACATGATTTGATGAGAAAACATCTTTAATTTGCTGACTACTTGAGGCATGGCCAGTTTAGGATGTGGATTATAAAGACTGATGTTTTCACAAATTCCCTTGGTTCTAAATCGAGTGTGACATGCCTTAATGGTTTGAATTCATAGCATTTATTTGTCTATTTTCATTAGGTCTAATGTGAAATGTTATTATAAAATGGGGAGTTTCGGTCCTTAAATCTGATTGGCTGGGCTGTTTATCCCACTGTGACATTATTGACAATAAAATACACCTTTGACCGCTTCACATTCATTGCATGATACATGCATATGTGGTAGAGCAGACATGCCCAATACGGCAATGGCGATCGAGCGGTTGATCGCACAGTGCATGTTGGTAGATCGCCATGGATCATGCTACAGGTTTGAGAAAAGGACGTTAACTTTGCTTATCAGCACTTTTACTGTATTGCAGCATAGTATCGGAAGCACTTAATAGTTAATATTTAAGCACTTAATAGTTAGTTAATTGACATGTTTCTGGTATCTCTATCAATCAAATACCATCTAGTGGCCAAATTACAGAACACAGTTTATATAAAACAGGAAAAAAATGTATTGTATATCACACATTGATACAAATGTGAAGCAGTCAGAAGTGTGTGTTATTGTCAATAATGTCACGACTGGTCAAACAGCTCAACAATCAGATTTAAGGGCAGGAACTACCCGTTTAGTGACAGCAATAAGCTTTAAGGTTGTGCATTATTATGAATCACATTAACATGGCCAGTATTTGTGTGTGTATATACACACACACATTTATTTTTTATTTATATATATCTACACACACACAGTATTGGAAGCATATCACAATTTCTATCCCCACTGCTCTCTCCCGTCTGTCTCTTTCTCTGTTCCCAATTTTGGCGCGTGGCCATGCCCCCGTGCCTCAATCACATCTCATTTAAATTTCAAACTGCTTCTAAAGGTGGGCGGGTCGATGTAATTGACTGTCGTACTGTTACTGTTACTAGCATGCCTTGCAACCCGGTTCTATGTGTTCTATATAAATACAGATTGTCACTACAGGCTGTAATTCTAGAATTACATTCATCTACGTGATGGGTACAACTAATCAAAAGATGACAAGAATGTGTACTTCATAAAGTGCCGGGTGATTTGTACATGTTTACACTAAAACAATCGGAGTAAAAGAACACTTTAATGTTTCCAAATCTTCAGAATCCTGATGTTTAGATATTGAAGGTTGTATGCTTTCTTATGTAGCAGGTTGACTGCATGCTGGTTCTGACAGAGGGCTCTGTCAGATCCCCTTTAGGAAGGCTGATACCAGAACTAACAAGGTTGCAGTTGCTGCAGGATATGAGCGCCAACACGGGGGACTTGCTTCTCATCACCGCTGGAACCCAGGACCGTGTGGTATGTTATTCTCAATGCTATTTCTTTGTGTCACATCACTGGATTTTATAAAGCAAGAGCTGTTGACTATTTAAACAAATCATTTATCCATGCATCCATTATCTACATCTGAGTGGTGGGCAACCTAATTAAGAAGCCCAGACGTTTCTATCCCCAGCCACCTCTTCCAGCCTCTCAGCACGCACCCCAAGGCGTTCCTCAGGCCAATCAAGAGACATAACCTCTCCATCCTGTCCTGGGTTTTCCTCGGGGTCTTCTCCCAGTTAAACATGCTAGGAACACCCCACCCGGGAGGTGTCCAGGAAGATGCCCGAACCACCTCAGCTGGCTCCTCTCAATGTGGAGGAGCAGCATCTGTACAAGTTCAAGTTCCAGTAGTTTATTTATATAATGCTTTTACAATAGCACATTGTCACAAAGCAGCTTTACAGAGTTATAAGCCTTTAAACCCCCAAAGAGCAAGCCGAAGTGACAGTGGCAAGAAAAAACTCCCTGTTATGTTCTTATTTTATCTTATCTTAAGGAAGAAACCTTGGGAGGACCAAGACTCAGTGGGGGACACATCCTCCTTGAGCGGCCGGGCTGCATCAACAGTGTAGGACAGCCATGTACAGATCTGATGATCAGGTGACCCATATTTAACAATTGGAAAACTCTATACGTCCATTGAGGGCGTCCTGCAGGACTGCTAGTCCAGTAATAATCCAGGTTCCATCCAGTAATTGTCGTAGCTTCAGCAGAGCCATGGATAAAGAGCTGACGACACCTCCAGAAACAGACAAGAAACACAGAGCTAATAGAACACAGCATTTAATTAATAACCAGAGTTTGATTGACACATTGTGGGCGGCACGGTGGCATAGTGGTTAGCACGTTCGCCTCTCAGCGCTAGGGATTCCCGGTTCGAATCCCCATCTGGGTGGAGTTTCCATGTTCTCCCCGTGTCCACGTGGGTTTCCTCCGGGTTCTCCGTTTTCCTCCCTGACTTGATCCAAAATCAGGGATCAAGTCAATTGAGTTCTCCAAATTACCCCATATAGAGTGTGTTTGTGTGAGTGAGTGTGTGCCCAGCGATAGATTGGCGCCCTGTCCTGGGTGTATCTGCCCAGCGCCCGAGACGTTCTCCCCTGTATGGGCATGGGGAACCCCACTGAACCCTAATAGAGGACAAAGCGGGTGATAATGAATGAATGAATGATTGACACATTGCACCATGTGACTCTGGCAGAACTAAAAGGGGGCAGATACTGCAGACTCTACTTAGTTGAGAGGGCTCCCTGAAACAGCATCATTTCAGTGCCACACCCTCTACCAATGATGAGCTGGGTGAAGAGGTAAAATGCCAGAACAGACTGATCCCAGATCATCAACCCAACACCGCCAAGCCTGAGATCTACACCTTTATCTACAGGGAATTAATTAAACACAAAATTAAATAAATGTGTTTTTAATGTACTTTTAAAGATTGATAGTGATTCTGAGATGCGAACAGTTACTGGAAGGCTATTCCAAAGTTGAGGCTGTACGCTGTGCCCCTCATGAATGACGGAACTCCTTACTCGATCTTTATGGGGAAAGCCCAGCCACTCTGAAGAGAAAACTTATTTCGGCCACTTGTATTAGCGATCTCATTCTTTCGGTCACTACCCAGAGTCCGTGGCCATAGGTGAGGGTAGGAATGTAGATTGACCTGTACATTGGGAGCATTGCCTTTTGTCTCAGCTCCCGCTTTGCCACAATTTTGCCGATTTCATCCTCCGACTCCGTCTTTTCCTCACTCGAGAAGAAGTCAAGTCAAGTAATTTATTTATATAGCGCTTTTTACAACAGTACATTGTCACAAAGCAGCTTTACAGAATGAAAAGCCTTTAAACCCCCAAAGAGCAAGCCGAAGCGACAGTGGCAAGAAAAAACTCCCTTTTATGTTGTTATTTAAGGAAGAAACCTTGGGAGGACCAAGACTCAATGGGGGACTCATCCTCCTTGAGCGGCCGGGCAGCAACAACAGTGTAGAACAGCCATGTCCAGATACTAAACAAATGGAAAAACTAACAACTAGAAAACTATATGTGAGTCCATTAGGGGGCGTCCTGCAGGACCGCCTTGTCAGGATCCATACAGTATTCGTAAGCAGAGCCATGGATCTCCAGGAAGCCGGGGGACACCTCAAAAGAAACAGACAAAGGAAGGGAGTTAGAGCTAATAATAAAGCACGGCATTTAATTAATAAGTAATTAATTGACACAGTGCAGCATGTGACTCCGGCATCACTGACTAGAGCAGCATAACTAAAAGAGGCAGATACTGCAGACTCTACATAGTTGAGATGGCGCCCCCGGAACAGCATCATTCCAGCGTCACACCCCCCCATTAATGATGAGGTGGGTGAAGAGGTGAAATGCCAGCATACACTGATCAGAGATTACCCCCCAACACAGCCAAGTCTGAGATCTACATCTTTATCTACAGGGGATTAGTTAAACGCAAGATTAAATAAATGTGTTTTTAATTTATTTTTAAAGATTAATAGTGATTCAGAATCACGAACAGTAACTGGAAGGCTATTCCAAAGTTGAGGAGCCTTGTGGGAGAACGCTCTTCCACCAGCAGTAATTTTATTTATTCTAGGAGCTAAGAGTAAGCCAGCACCTTGAGATCGGAGCTCACGTGTCGGCTGGTACAATTGAATCAGCTCACTCAGATACTGTGGAGCCTGATTATGTAGAATTTTATATGTTATTAATAAAAGAAGATCCCAAGATACTTAAACTGCTCCACTTGAGGCAGGAACTCCTCTCTAACCTGGAGAGAGCAATCCACCCTTTTACGACTAACAGATGGTCACAGATTTAATTTGTCTTTTAAAATCTACTAATATCCAGTAGAACAACTCTAAAATCAACAACAATAGTCCTGAAGTCCCTTTCTAGAGTGAGGTAAATTGAGCTTGGGGAAAGAAGCACAAACTATTAAAGAGGGTAGACTGGATTATGCGGATAGTCTTGACAGGCAGGTGTAGTGATGAAGGATTTGTTCACACTAGCAGGTTTACATTATAAAATCAGATGTGGTTTCCACACTGCTCCAGCATTTTTAAGACCCTTAAATAAAGACTTTAAAAAACTGCTGCATCTATTTTAGTCCCTTATGATAAGGTAAAAACAATAAGACAACAATCCTGAGGTATATCTCCATTGATGTAACCTGTTGTATACTTATTTAACCTGTTGTATACTTATACTTAAATTGTTGCTCAGAATTCTGACACCCACACACGCAAACACACACTATATGGGGCAATTAAGAGCATTCCATTTACCTTGAATCCATGCTTTTGGACTGTGGAAGAAAAACTCATGTGGACACCGAGAACATAGAAACTCCACCCAGATTGGGATTCGAACCTGGATCTCCAGCGCTGAGAGGCGAACGTGCTAACCACTAAGCCACCGTGCCACTCTTATTTTATTATTAAATTCATTAATTTATTCATTCATTATTTTCGGCTTAATGCTCTACTAGGGTTGCATAGGGGGGTTCCCCATGCTCATCTAGGGGAGAATGTTTTGTGTGCTGGGTAGAGCCACCCAGGACAGGACGCCAATCTATCACTGGACATACTCACTCACACAAACACACACTATATGGGGCAATTTAGAGCCATTACAATCCTTGTTTTTGGACTGTGGGAGAAACCCACATGGACACAGGGAGAACATGGAAACTCCCAGATTGGAATTTGAATGTATTAACCACTAAGCCATCGTGCTACCCTATTATTGAACAAATACACAAAGATTATTGCTTTATATCAATCCAAAATTTGTCTTAATCAGTGCCCTATATAGTATTCTTTATATAATACCAGTTATAAGACTTTTAACTTTTTGTGCAACTGCAGCCTCCCAGACGTTGTCCGGAGAGATGTACTATGTTCCTTCACTATAAATCAGATGTTAAAAAAGAGCCTACAAGTTCTTAATGGGATTTAGGTCAAGTGAGGAAGGAAGCCATGTCGTTACTCTTTCATCTTGAAGGCCTTCACTTGCGAGCCACACAGTGCAGTACTTTGAGGCACACGATGGAGTGTAGTACTGCATAAAAATCATGGGCTTCTTGAAAAATGCAGACTCTCTCCTGGATCTGAGTTTGAAGAAATCTCAAAAAAGTTTTTTTTTGTATTATTTATTTATTTTATTTATTTATTTTTTTTTAGTTCTTATACCCAAAAAAGTCCATCTAGCTCATATTTAATAATACCAGCCCATAGCAGTATCCCACCTCCTCCTTTTTTGTGTCTTAGTTTAAAAACTGCTGTGCCCACAATGAAAAAGGAAAAATAATCTTTTAACAAATAGCTGCCAAGAATCCCTTATTTCTTTTACATTTCTATTTCTGTCATCTTTCATGTTGCAGTCAAAATCACTAACATAACCTTTTTCCCTTTTTAATGCCTAAAAATTACATAATTTATTGTATTTCACTTCTGCCATTGCCATCTGCCAAGATTGGCTGGATACATGTATAATTAAGCAGATGTACAGGAATAGGTTCCATTTTAAAGGGCTTAGGGGTTGCAGTGATTACGTTTTATATACTAAGTGCTAATTAATGACCATCTTAATTTTCATACCACAACATGCATTAGATTCAGCATTGCATAACAATTCTTTGCAAAGTTTGAATGTTTTTTTCAGCCAATGCACACAGTCTGCTTTCCCAACACCCCCTGATTCAGCAGTTCTCCTTTATTTCCTTCCGTTACTGAAACATTGTTCACATCTGAGTATTTATATTTTTGGAAAATAGACATCGGGACATTCCACAATCTTTTTGTTGATGTCCTGCACTCTAGAGCTGCCCTACCAATCAAGGTGGATGAGTCCCAGACTGAGCCTTGGTCCTCATAAGGATCGTACTAAAAAAAAACAAAAAAAACATCATCAACAGGAAGTTTTTTCTTTTCCACTGTCACTTTGGCTTGTTCAGGTAGGGGTTCTACCTGGTTCACTTTGGTAGGGGTTCAGGCTTGATTCCATTGATATTGTTGTCAACATCTGTCTTTGCTCCCTGCTTGGGTGCAGTTTTCCAATTTGCCCACAGGTGTCCATGGACTGGACTCCTAAGTACTCCTGGCGATTTCCAATTGCCCCAGGTGACTGTGAGCTTGGGGGCAATTGGCTTAGACATATCAATTGCTTCTGGGTGTCCTGATTGGGGACAGCTATGGCTTTAATGGTCCACTTCAGATCCTGCATACTAAAATACAGGAGGAAGTATGTTATGGTACAAGGTACGGTAGGAATAATAATAACAGAATGAATAACAACAGTATGTTGGCTCTTATAAGACAACATAATAATAATAATAATAATAATAATAACAACAATAATAACAAGTTCCTAAAAGCAATTTCATCAACCGAGGATTGCGATGCCCAGGCCCCCGACTCCGGCCACCACTCGATCCACTATACACCGAACCCCTATTACTACCACTCCCACTGGTGGTGAGCCCATTTGAGGGGGGACCCATGTAACTCCTTCGGGCTGGGCCTGAAGGAGTTACATGGATGAAATCTTGCCTCAAGTGGAGTAGTTTATGTATCTTGGGGTCTTGTTCACAAGTGATGGTAAGATGGAGCGTGCGATTGACAGACTGATCACTGCAGGGTGATGCGGACTTTATACCGGTCTGTTGTGGTGAAAATGGAGCTCTCGAATTACCAGTCGATCTACCTTCCTACCCTGACCTATGGTCATGAGCTTTGGGTAATGACCAAAAGAACAAGATCGCGAATATAAGCGGCCAAAATGGGTTTTCTCCGAAGGGTGACTGGGCTCTCCCTTAGAGATGGGGTGAGAAGCTCGGTCATCTGGGAGATCATCTACTCCTCCGCATCGAAAGGAGCCAGTTGATGTAGTTCAGGCATCTGGAAAGGATGCCTCCTGGGCGCCTCCCTAGGAAGGTGCTTCAGGCAAGTCCAGCTGGGAGGAGACCCCAGGGAAGACCCAGGACACGTTGGAGGGATTATGTCTCCCAGCTGGTCTGGGAACGCCTCAGGGTTTTCCCAGTTGAGCTGGTGGAGGTGGCTGGGGCGAGGGAGGTCTTGGTCTCCCTATTTCGGTTGCTGCCCCCGTGACCCGAACCCCGGACAAGCGGAAGATAATGGATGGATGGATGGATGGAACCATAATAACAATAATAATTATAACAATAATAATAATAACAACAACAAAGAAGTCTCAACAACCCATCAATTTTCAGTCACAATTTTAAGGAAGCTTATCTGATATAAATGCAGTAATTCTAAACAATATAGAATTTCATCATTATCGTAACATATGCAATGTCAGCTAAGTAATAAAATGTTGCAGTATTTTCCCTCCTTTCTGTAATTTGTTTGTAATTCATTTTTTGTGATCTCGTAATCCATATTCACAGATTTGTGTTGCAAAACTAAGTGCATGGATTTACACATGACTTTTGTTTCCTCAACTGACAGCAGGGGGGCTTCTCAGAGCATCTACAAGACAATAATTCCAGAACACAAGGTTTTGTGTTTCACACAGCAGTGTTTGCTCTTTTAACATCAGTTCAGAAAAACAAACAGACAGTTTGCGTAACCTCAGTCGATTTATTTTCCATACAGCATGATTTATTTGCTTATAAATCAGTTGCTTGCTTGGATCGATTTGAGACTTTATATACAGGTGCTGTTCATAAAATTATAATATAATTAAAAATAGATTTATTTCAGCAATTCTATTTTAATTGTGAAACTTGTCTATTACATTCATTTTTTGCACACAGACTGATATGATATCAAATGTTTATTTCTTTTCATTTTGATGATTATTACTGACAACTAATGAAAATCTCAGAAAATTTGAATATTGTGAAAAGGTTAAATATTGAAGACACCTGATGCCACACTATGATCAGCGAATGAACTCAACATGCCCCCAAAGGCCTTTACATGGTCTCTGCTGCTGACCAACTTTATAGCGATGAGGATTTTATTTTCCAACAGGACTTGCACCTGCACACAGTGCCAAAGCTACCGGTACCTGATTTAAGGAGCATGGTATCCCTGTTCTTAACTGGCCAGCAATCTCGCCTGCCCTAAACCCCATAGAAAATCTATGGGGTTTTGTGAAGAGGAAGGTGCAATATGCTATACCCATCAATTCAGAAGAGCTGAAGGCCACTATCAGAGCAACCTGAGCTCTCATAACCCCTGAGCAATGCCACAGGCTGATAGACTCCATGCCACACCTCATTGCTGCATTGCTGCAGTAATCCTGTCCAAAGGAGCCCCAAGTAAAAATTGATTGCTGTACATGCTCATACTTTTCAGTTGGCCAACATTTTTTTTTGTATTGGTCTTCAGTAATATTCAAGTTTTATTTACTGGATACTGAATTTGGGATTTCCACTAGTTGTCATTTGTCACTAAGCATCAAGATTAAAACCATTTAAAATATATCAGTCTGTGTGTAATTTTGAACATTATGAATGGAATTCATTCTGAAATAAATCAAGAGGATTTATATGATATTATAATTTTATTTTTAGGACCAGCATCTGTACAGTACATGACTAATAACATGTGCATCAGAAGTGAATTTGATGCAATGTTTGGAAAAGTTTCTTTACTTCTTTCCACTGGCTTGCAGTAGATGTCTCAGTAGAGGCTCACACACTACTATTTACTTTACATTTGAGAGCACTGCTATTTACAAGGTTATTCCATAAAAAAGGCACACTCTATATGAGGCAATTTGGAGCATTCAATTTGCCTTGAATCTATTTTTGGACTGTTTTTGGACTGTGGAATGAAACCGGAGAATATGGAAAATCCACCCTGATTGAGATTCGAACCTGGATCCCCAGTGCTGAGAGGCGAACATGCTCACCACTAAGCCACCGTGCCGTACAGGTCATGGATTATTGTGAATAAATCACGGATAAGAGGTGTAACTGGACTCCGCTATGCATCACGCCCACTAACTCTTTTTTTTTTTTTGTGTGTGTGATTTATTCACACTAACGCCACACCCCCTCGTACCATCCATCTATCCATTATCTTCTGCTTTGTCCTCTACTAGGGTCGTGGGGGGGGGGGGTCCCTATGCCCATCCCTATGCCCATCCAGGAAAGAATGTTTTGTGCGCTGGTCAGATACATTCAGGACAGGGCGTCAATCTATCGCAGGGCACACACGCATTCACACAGACACTCCCAAACACACTCTATATGGGGTAATTTGGAGAATTCAATTAACTTTGAGCCATGTTTTTGGACTGTGGGAGGAAACCGGAGAACCCGGAGGAAACCCACACGGACACAGGGAGAACATGGAAACTCCACAAATATTGGAAATATTAAAAATTGCACAGTAGGTGGGTGAATAATTCTCCAATTCAGCTTTTTGCTTCCTAACTTACTGACAAGTTTGACTCGTGTTGTTTTGTCATCTGCAAAAAAGAGGTGACAAAAGCAAAACGACAAAATGTAAATGTGAGCATCTGTAGTCTATAACATGCCAGTTACCAGCCAGAGATGGAAATACTCTTGCTCCCTTGCTTCCTCCGACTCCGGTGATGACAGATGCCACATTTTTATAAGCTGCTGCTCACCCAACGGCCAGGGTAGTGATGACGCATACAAAGTAAAGCGCTCCATTCTGCTTCTGTATGCATGACGGGCAGCCATGATAGGCTAGTGATGCTGTGATTTATGGGGACACTCTGCCATCCCTCCTATACTGAGGGCATTGCCAAATTTATTGACATTGGGCTTGCGATATGAATTACAGGATTTATACCAGCAATCTCCCAGTGGCCGGGTGAAAGCTGTTCTCTTGGACTTATTTTCCTCACACATTTACCTGTTTTTCAAGTATAGCATTTTTATATTTACTAATTTTATTTTGTATAACAGCTTGTACAGTGCAAGTCCATGACGATGCAGGTTTTCAAATGAATGGCCATTGGTTTCTTTTTATTTATTTATTTTTATTATAAAACAATGAGTTGATGTTATACAGTTCATTGAAATACATTAAAATGTTTTTAAAAATTGCAATATTTCCAAGTAATATTGCTTCATTTTTAACAGCATGGTAACCTAGTGGTTAGGATTGTGGTCTGAATGATGGGGGTTTAAATCCCAGGTCAACTGAAGTTACCACTGTGGGTCCTTGAGCATGACCCTCAATGCTCCCAGGGGCTGTATCATGTCCAACCATGTATTCTAACCTTAACTATCTAGTTGGGACACTTGTAAGTCGCTTTGAATCAAAATGTCTGTAAAATTTCCTCATATTTTGTAATCTAACAATTCTGATTGGTAATGGGTAGTTCTGGTCCTTAATTCTGATTGGTTAAACTTTTTGTTCAGCTGTGACATTATTGATAATAATGCACACATTTGGACCGCTTTACATTTGTATCAATGCGTGACATACAATATATTCTTTTAAAGCATAAACTATAAACGTCACATTCCCAAATCTAAGGTATAATCAACCCGTGAATCTATAATCAGTCTGTAATATGTAAATAGTACAAAAGTGCCAACTAAGACAATATTACACACATCTCCTTTAGCACAAAGCGACCGCACCTATTGTGAGCTATTTGGAGAAAATCCAAAATCCCATATATCAGTGTTCTTTTATTTCTTTTTGCAAGTTCACTAGTTTGATAAAACCACAATAACAACGGAGCATCACACAGGTAGTGAAGTGTGATGGCACTACAATTGAGCCAACTCCAATACCCTGGTGGTTTAGTGTACAAATCCTAAGCACATTAAAACGTGTTAATGATGAGGCTGACATATTTTTAATTATACTGAAGGGGGTATAAAATGAGGGCGGTACAGTGGCTTAGTGGTTAGCACATTCGCCTCTCAGCACTAGAGATTCCTGGTTCGAATCCCAATCTGGGTGGAGTTTCCATGTTCTCCCCTTGTACGCATGGGATTCCTCTGGGTTCACAGTTTCCTCCCCCAGTCCAAAACATGGATCAAGATCAATTGATTTCTCCAAATTGCCCCATATATTGTGTGTTTGTGTGTGTGTCTGGGTGAGTGAGTGTGTGCCCTTCGATAGATTGGTGCCCTTTCCTGGTGCCCGATAAAGCGGAAGATGATAGATGGATGGATATAAAATAAAAGTTTTTTTTGCAAATTTTTTGAAGATTCATTGGATTGCCTGCTGAAATGTTGAATAAATTTTTTTAATTGTATTTTTGAAAAGGTTTTCATCTTTTGTTTAGCCAATACAAATTTAATATAGCCTATTTAATGTACAAAATGGGGGAAAAATTAATAAACTATATGAAAAAGCATGTTTTAGCAAAAGAAATATCAGAAAAATATTTAGTTTTATTTGTTCTGTAAAGACCTGAATTAGACGATACTGCTTAAAAACAGAAAATCATTCCATAATAAAGCTAATTAATATCACTTCTTCCCTCTATCAGCGTCCTCTTCTGGGAAAATTAAGGCTGCTGTGTGCCGAGTTGTTGGAGGGTCATGGTGTGTCTGTACGTGACCCTGTGATTTTCCACTTCCTGTGGGTGGTGGATTTTCCCCTCTTCTTGCCTAAGGCAGAAAAGCCAGAAGAGCTGGAGTCTGCGCACCATCCCTTCACAGCACCTGTGCCTGAGGATGTCCACCTTCTCTACAGCCAACCCCATAAGGTTCATGCATTCAGAGGCCCATGACATCATTAAATCTTTATTGTTTTGTTATGCAGGAATGGGTGCAGGGATCACTAAATCTCTTCTCTGAGGTGCAGTGCAAGCCTGAAGCCAAGTTTATTTGTTTTGTTTTGTTTTGTTGTTAAAAAGTTATGCTGGTCTGGAACCGTAACAACTGAAGATTAGTAGCTGCTGTGCTGCCACGTGACAGGGTTTGAATCTAAATTTATCCATAGGATATCTCATATCATTAGCTTCTGATCTTCTCCCAATCCTCTATCAGTGGTTTTGAGAGGGAGGGGGGGTTCCCCATGCTCATCTAGGGGAGTACATTTCGGCCAGATACAAAGGGCCAATCCATTTCCTGGCACACACCATATAGGGGCATTTCAGAGCAGCCAATTTACCTTAAATCCATGTTTCTGCACTGTGGGAGGAGAGCGGAGAACCTGGTGCAAACCCACACAGACACAGAGAAAACATGGAATCTCCGCCTGGATTGGGGTTCGAACCTTGTTGTGTTAACCACTAAGCCCAACCTTAGGACATTTTGAATCAATATTCAAAAATTGAACTTATTGGAATAGGTTTTAAAAAGTCTTTAAAGGATGTGGTAGCTCAGTGGTCAGGGTGTTGGGCCATCAATCTGAAGGTTGTGAGTTCAAATCCCGGGTCCACTGGAGTTACCAATGTGGGTCCTTAACCCTCATTGTTCCAGGGGGCTATGGCCAAACTCTGTGCCCTGACCCCAACCATCAAGTTGGGTCTCTTTGGATAAAAGTGTCTGATAAATAACCAAATGTAAATGCGAACTTTTTATTAGTTTTAATATTAGGACACATATTAAGTCTTACATATTAAGTCTAAAATACAGTTTTCTATAGATCAGGCATGAATCATTTGTACCAGAGGCCAGTCCATGTGTGAAAATGATTTTCCATGCTCCCAGAGCATTTAATTATTGACTTATTCATAGAAACTTAGTAAACACAAACCGTAATTCACATAATCCACCCCACCACTGGGGGGCACCAGTGTAGTACCTTGCTCGTGCTTGTAACACAGTTGAAGTAGATATTATTTGCAACGCTTCTTCCAATAATGGAAGACTTGCTGTGATAAATGGAACTATGAATTCTTCTGTCTACCAAAAGATCCTGAAGGAGAATGTCCGACCATCTGTTCGTGAACTCAAGCTGAAACGAACTTGGGTTCTGCAGCAGGACAATGATCCTAAACACACCAGCAAGTCCACCACTGAATGGCTGAAGAAAAACAAAATGTAGACTTTGGAGTGACCTAGCCAAAGTCCTGACCTGAATCCTATTGAGATGTTGTGGTATGACCTTAAAAAGGCCGTTCATCCTCAAAAACCCTCCAATGTGGCTGAATTAGAACAATTCTGCAAAGATGAATGGGCCAAAATTCCTCCAGAA
The DNA here is from genome assembly GCA_019802505.1 of Corydoras sp. C115. Classification (NCBI taxonomy): domain Eukaryota; kingdom Metazoa; phylum Chordata; class Actinopteri; order Siluriformes; family Callichthyidae; genus Corydoras; species Corydoras sp. C115. The sequence goes on along the minus strand of JAFMOC010000052.1, from coordinate 1,565,373 downwards.
TGCTGTAAAAGACTCATTGCAATTATCGCAAACGCTTGGTTGCAGTTGTTGCTGCTAAGGGTGGCCCAACCAGTTATTAGGTTTAGGGTGGCTATCACTTTTTCACACAGGGCCATGATGGTTTGGATTTTTTTTCTCCTTTAATAATAAACACCTTCATTTACAAATTGCATTTTGTGTTTACTTGTGTTGTCCTTGACTATTGTTTAAATTTGTTTGATGTTCTGAAACACAAACATGCAAAAAAAAAACAGGAAATGAGGAAGGGGGCAAACACTTTTTCACACCACTGTAAATGCTTTTTTTCCTCTATAGTAAAATCTTTTTTTAAGGTTTTTCCTTTTGTTCGTTTTTTTAGCTCATGCTTACCTCAAAAACCTGGTGAAAACTCGTTGCTTGTGCCATATTTTTTTAAAAAATGCATTATTTATATATATTATATTATATATATATATATATATATATATATATATATATATATATATATATATATACACAGTATATACATTATCTTCTGCCTTATCCTGTGCTTGGGTCGAGGGGGGGTTCCTCATGCCCACCCGGGAAGAGCTTTTTGGGCGCTGGGCAGATACACCAAGGACAGGGCGCCAATCTATCATTGGGCACACACTCACTAATTTACACAGACACTAACATTATATAGGAGGAATTTAGAGCAGCCAGTTAACCTTGAATCCATGTTTTTGGACTGTGGGAGGAAACCAGAGAATCTGGAGGAAACCCACGCGGACACGGGGAGAACATGGAAACTCCACCCAGATTGGGAATCGTTAGCGCTGATAGGTGAGCATGCTAATCACTAAGCCATTGTGCTACTATATATATATATATATATATATATATATATATATATATATATATATATATATATATATATACTTTTTGTTGTATATATATATACTTTTGTTGGTGAATTATATTAGATACTTGTGTTAATGCATTTCAAACAAAAGGGAGATACGAGATCCTGTCATACAGATTATGACAGACAATATATATCATTATACTTTATATAACTTTTATTTACATTAAACTTTTCTAAAAAAGATTTTATAAAATATTGGAGCCTGATAATGATAATGTTTTGCCATTACCTCACTACAAGGAGACTTTATTGTCAATTCCATCGCTCATCAAGGACATACAGAGAATCCATCGGACATACCATTCAGCCAGTTTTGTAGACTAGGACATGCTGGAACAGAAAAAGGCCTTTCCCAAAATGTTCCCACCATGTTGGTAGCATGCAGTTGTTTGAAATGAATGGCTGTACGCTTGGTTTATACTGCTGAACTGAACACATTAATGATTTAGTGCCGTGTCATACTTTTGTGCATGAAGTGTACATGTTAGCATTGGTATTATTGAGTATATAGTCCTACATAAATTATGTCCCACAGGACAGTCTCTGGATTTGCCCCCTTTTACATTCAATCAATAGTTCCAAAATACACTTCAGCTTTCGTTCACTTTGCTCTAGTGATGAATGTTGCCTGGTGCTTCAACCTCACCATGGTGCTAACTCTCTCTCTCCGTATCATTCACCACTGCAAAATGGCCTGTAAGGCTGAGTCACATCTTTAAGAAACAACTTCTTCCACACACACACACACACACACACACACACACACACACACACACACACACACACACACATATATATATATATATATATATATATATATATATATGTGTGTGTGTGTACTGTATGTGTATTATTATATTATATTTTATATATAGGCTTGATCGGAATTTGGATATTTTTTAGATATTAATGATTTTATATTAGTATTCACTTGATCTACCCTTTTGTTATCAGTTGTATCATAGGCAGTTCATAGTTAAACAGTGAGTGATGAAATATATCGATTTTAATCCACACCAGCCAGACTTTATGCAGCCCTTGCCACAGTTCCACTTGCCTTGAAAGACCTTTTTTCTTCTCTTGTCAAAAAAAAGCACCTTGGAGAAAAGCTTTTAATAATATACTTCTGCTTGCTTTGTTTTAACCTTGTACCTCAGTATACAATTTTTATTTATTTATTTATTTATTTTTATATAAAAACTGCCTCAACTTATTGGCATTGCATTCTTACTTCACACCATGAACTGCTAATTACGAACCTGTTGGACTCAGCAATCTGAAATTCTTTCTTTTTTGACAGCCAAGGAATAACCTCATTATAAAACACTGTTTTGATTTAAAATGAATTATTTCCTGAACTATAATACCTAGGATTCATATGCACTATACTTCTACCATAACCATAAGAGTAGTAATATTTCAAATTATATATCTAGTTAATTGTAATATAAGTTTCATGCTCCGATGCTAAAAAAAAAAGATGACCATTAAGGGAGAACGTTTCGGGCGCTGGGCAGATACACCCAGGACAGGGTGCCAATCCATCCCTGGGCACACAGCTGGGCTGCGCGGCCACTCAAGGAGGATGAGTCCCCCACTGAGTCTTAGTTCTCCCAAGGTTTCTTCCTTCAAATAACAATATAACAGGGAGTTTTCTCTTGCTACTGTCGCTTCTGCTTGCTCTTTGGGGGGTTAAAGGCTTATAACCTTGTAAAGCTGCTTTTTGACAATGTACTATTGCTATATATATATATAATATGTATATAATTTATTATATATAAGAAATTACTTGAATTTGAACTTGAAGATTCACTTACACAGACACACCCATTATATAGGGGCAATTTGAATAGGGGCATTTTAGAACCTAACCACTAAACCACCACCATGTCGCCACCCCTCCTTTTAATTATTTATGTTTACTAATAGGTTTTAGTTGGAAACATGAAATGGATAAGTAGTTTGTAACAAGAATACATAACTTACTATTCATGAAGGGAATTACATTGTAATTGTTCTGTAAATGTGTTCTGTCCATTAGTTCTGTTTCTAATTTATTAAATAATTTCTTTCCAGTCAGCAGAGGTAGTTTTATGTGATTTGACCCCTACTGTGCTATTTTACAGGAGGACACATCTCTCCTTTCTCACCTTTTAGAAGCGTTGGACTCTGGGGCACCGCCACACGGCGGGATTGCTTTAGGTAAGCTCAGACCATGACACCTGCTACCCACCAAGATCTATCAGCTTTAAATAAGGTCACAAAACGCCTGCTGTGACTGAACTATTTTTTTTTTTTTTAAGTTATCTCCTCATATCAGCAGCGGTCATGCTCCCAGCTAAAACTGATTGTCTGAGAGAGATTACTTGGCAACTGTGCAGTCTTCTGAGAACTCGACTAAAAATAAAGTTGTTTTGCTTGTGTAGTGTAGCTTGAAAACCTGCCCTTGGTAAATGTGTCGTTGTACATGGCTGTCCTACACTACACTGTTGATGCTGCCCGGCCGCTCAAGAAGGATGAGCCTTGGTCCTCCCAAGGTTCCATCCATCCATTATCTTCCACTTTAACCTGTACTAGGGTCGCAGGGGGGGTTCCCCATGCCCATCCAGGGGAGAAGGTTTTGGGCGCTGGGCAGATACACCCAGGACAGGGCGCCAATCTATCTGTGGGCACACACTCTCACAGACAGACTCTATATGGGGCAATTTGGAGAATTCCATTGACCTTGATTCATGTTTTTGGACTGTGGGAGAAAACCCACACAGACACAGGGAGAACATGAAAGCTCCACCCAGATTGGGATTTGAACCGATAATCCCTAGTGCTGAGAGAAGGCCGTGGTAACCATTAAGCCAATGTGCTGCCCATCCTCCCAAGTTTTTTTTTTTTTTTTTTACTTAAAATTACAACATAACAGGGAGTTTTTTCTTGCCACTGTCGCTTCGGCTTGCTATTTGGGGATTTAAAGGCTTATAACACTGTAAAGCTGCTTTGTGACAATGTACTATTGTAAAAAGTGCCATATAAATAAATTACATACTTAAACTTCATTCATCCATTATCTTCCGCTTTATCCTGTACTAGGGCAATCTATCACTGGACACACTCACACATACAAACACTCTATATGGGACAATTTGGAGAATTCAATTGACCTTGATTCATGTTTTTGGAATGTGGGAGGAAACCAGAGAACCCGGTGGAAACCCACACGGACACGGGGAGAACATGGAAACTCAGAACATGAAAACCAGATTGGGATTTGAACCGGGAATCCCTAGCGCTGAGAGGAGAACGTGCTAACCACAAAGCCTCTATGCCACCCATTTTTTTCTTAAAGTGACAACATAGCAAGGAGTTCTTTCTTGCCACTGTCGCTTCGGCTTGCTCTTTGGGTACTTAAAGGCTTAGAACACTGTAAAGTTGCTTTGTGACAATGTACTATTCTAAAAAAATTGCTATATAAATAAATTATTTACTTGAAATTCCTCGTTAAAAATATGACCAGTTGTATGTATTTTTCCAACCCATTCATTTTGCCTCCCACAGGATTGGACCGATTAGTCTCCATCATAGTCGGGGCTCCCAGCATCAGGGATGTCATCGCCTTCCCCAAATCTTTCAAAGGTCATGATCTAATGAGCCATGCCCCTGATTTGGTGCCTGAGGAGGACTTGCAGTCGTATCACATCTCTGTAAACTGGCCAAGTGCTAAGAGAGAGGACAAAGAGCCTTGACCGGTGGACGTGCACCATATCGATGAAACTTTCAGCCCTATTTCCACCCATTTATTTCATTTCCCCTTTAACTGCATAAAAAAAAAAAAAACCTGTCATGGTTTCAGCTGCATGCATGTGTACTGCTAATGCATCTTCAGTCAGCAGGTATGGTCTGTCTTCAAGAATGTGGTATGTAAATGAGACGTACTTTGTACTTTTGTTCTCGGTTGATTTATGTAAAAGCCAGATGCAACATTAAAACTTTTTTTTCTCTTTTTTTTTTTTGCCTGCAATGAAATTTTTCACAGCATTTTATACGGAACACCTGTACTCCTACTTAATTCAGCAGTTATCTATTAAGTCAGTGAGGGTGGCACGGCACAATGAATTCAAATAGGCAGATATGTGTAGGGCTGGAGAATTGTGTGATGTCACACTAGTAAAATTTATTTTGTCCATTGAGTGGCAGGTCTGCAGATGGAAATGTCTTGCGGATCAGAGGTGCCTGACTGCCTTTACTAGTTTGAGTTGTTCACACACACACACACAGAGACACACACGCTTTGTGGATTGTGGTATATATATAACTTCTATTGATTTAACATGAGCCCTAAATTTACCCCATCTAGAACCACCTATTCATTATCTTCCACTTAATCCTTAAGTAGGGTCACAGGGAGGGTTCCCCACACACACACACACACACACACATATATATATATATATATATATATATATATATATATATATATATATATATATATATATATATATAGAGGATTAGTGGTTAGCATGTTCGCCTCGCAATGCTGGGGATTCGGGTTTGAACCCCAATCTGGATGGCCCATCTAGCGGAGAACGTTTCGGGCGATGGGCAGATACACCCAGGACAGGACGCCAATCTATAGCTGGGCACACACTCACACAGACAATGACACAAACACACTCTATATGGGGCAACTTGGAGAAATCAATTGACCTTGATCCATGTTTTTGGACTGTGGGAGGAAACCCACGCGGACACAAGGAGAACAGGGAAACCATCCAGATTGGGGTTCAAACCCGAATCCCCAGCATTGAGAGGCGAACATGCTAACCACTAAGCCGCCATGCTGCCCAAAAATAGAAATATGAAAACTAAATACACTGTAGTTATATCAAAGATGCAAAATATAGAGTGTGAAAAAAAACATAAAATATACCTTTAAGCAACATGACAGTGTGTATAGTGTGAACAACCAGTCCAGTTGTAAGACCGCTATGTCTTAGAACAAGTGTTCTTACTAAAAAACTAAAAAACAGACTGACGTGTGTTCCTATTATTCTTATCAAGAGTTGTAATGTTTCTACAATGTGAAAGTGAGCGAGGAACATTCCAGTAGGGGGTACCATTGTTCCATCATGCTGCTTTTTTTCTTTTTTTTTTTTTTTTTTTCTTTTTCTTTTTTTTTTAAACTGTCCAGGTGAAGCCTGCATGCATATCGCTTATGCATCTGCCTCCCTGCAAGAGATTCAGTGTTGTGCACAGGACTTGCATCTCAGCTACCCAGGCAGCAGCATGATCTTCTGTGCTCAGGCCCACATATTTATCACACTGAGGCATTCGTGTGGCAAGGGTGAGGTAATAGCTTTGAGTTCTGGCTGTTTTTCTATTGATTTACACTTTCTGACTTTAAAGCCTAGTCCCTGTGTCCCCTTTATTGTGGCCCTGAATACGGAAGTAATAATATCTAAATGATCTTGGGAAAATGTGAGGACTAATGTATTCTGACCTGACCACAGAGCACAGATGCTACATTTATATTACTGTATATTAGTTGCATTGTATTCAAGTAAGTTACTGTAGACAAAGGCATTGGCTTTAGTGAGTTACAGAAATTAATAACCTAGGTTTTTAACTGTTGTGAAAAATTTGTCGTTTATAATTGATTTTGTTATGCAATAGAACCAGTTTATAGCAGATTTTATAATTAATTCTTTTCAGGATTTTGTCCTTTTTACAACCAGAGGTGGGTTTGGACATCATATTATATTTTAAATAATTTATTTATTCAATTTGGACTGTGGAAGAACATGGAAACCACCCAGATTGGGATTCAAACCTGGATCCCCAGCGCTGAGAGGCCAACACTAAGCCACCCTGACGCAACTATTTTAAAAACTATTTTAAAACATCGTCTAAATAATAAAAATAGTTAATAAATAACATGAAAAAAGGGGTGTTATTAGGCATAATGCATAGTGAGAAAGAAGAAAACAAATGTGGCAGAGGTATGACTTTCTCACAGGAAAGTGAAATCACCACTTTTCTGTGATTTATTCACAATAATGCTCAACCTCGAGTGCCTTATTGCTTTTATAAAACAGTTACAAATACACTATAATAAAAAAAAAGGTTTGATTAATAAATACGTTTATTAAAAGCATAAACATTAATAAATTGGTTAATAATCTAATCCAGTTTTGAAAGTGAACGCTGAGTAACAGGTTTTCAGTTTTTATAATTACTTGAAACTTGTGATGAAATTACAGATCGCAGAATCTGTATGCATTGTATATCACACATTAATACGAATTTAAAGCAGTCAGAGGTGCGGGTTATTGTCAATAATGTCATGGCTGGACAACCGGTTCAGCCAATCAGATTTAAGGACCAGGACCTACCTGTTTTGTTAATTGCATACTGGTTTAATATTGAAACTGAGAGCACATTTTTTTACAGATTTTTTTTTTTTGTTCATTATTTTTCGACTGTCACAGTAAAAACGAAAAATACCTTTATTTTAAAATGTTTTATTTAGCTTGTAATAGATTTTGGAATAATTATCTCACCATGAGAAATAATACTGGAAATGAAAAAACACAAAATGACAAATTATATATAGGCGAATGTAATAATAAAGCAATAGGGCACAAAACGTATGCATTACTGATAATAAATCAAGCGAAAAGAGGTGTTATTAGGCATGACACATAGCGGGAAAGAGAAATCACCTCTAATTAATTTATGTTCGTTATTGTTGGACTGTCACAGTGAAAACAAAAAATATCTCAATTTAAAAATGTTTTATTTGGTTTCTAACAGATATTGGATTCATTAACTCACCATGAAAAATAATACTAGAAATGATCAAACCCAAAATTACTATATATATAGTAGCGCTAGGTATTCCCGGATGGAATCTTAATCTGGATGGAGTTCTGTGTTCTCTCCGTTTCCGTGTGGGTTTCCTCCAGGTTCTCCGGTTTCTTCCCACAGTCCAAAAACATGGATCAAGGTCAATTGAATTCTTCAAATTGCCCCATGTAGAACATCAGTGTGAGTGACTGTGTGTGTCCAGTAATGGATGTGTATATATATATATATATATATATATATATATATATATATATATATATATATATATATATATATATATATATATATTTATGTTTCTTTTATAGAAAAAAATGTTTGGTATTTCAGCTTGTTGTCTTGGTGAGCTTTATTTATTACTGCACAGATTGCATATTTAACCACAATGTCTTTTTTTGAAAAAAAAAAAAAAACACCTAGTGTTCTTTAAACCATGTCATAAAAAGTACATTTCTAAAAAAAAAACATTAAATCTTCATTACCCAAAAGACACTGCAACAGTGTCCTGTAAATTTGTGTTCAAATAGCAGAAGCTGCATTTGCCAACACTAATGTGCTGCTAACCAGATGTTCTCATTAAATTTCGAAACACACACAGCACTCTGAACGGCTACGCTGCTGAACACCGTGCACGAGCATGAGCTGCATTTCAAAGGGGGATTTGCTTTATTTCATCGAATTGGAAAAGCAGATAAAGAATCGGAACGTTTTAAATTTACAAACAGAATAACACAAAAAGCGAACTGGGATCGAACCGAATTCCCTCGCTATGCGAGGTCCAGGCCGATTGTTTGTTCCGGAAGTGATAGAATGACTGGGGAACTTGAGTTTAAGTCAAGTTCAACGCGGGTTGTTCCCTCTTGGCTGGTGATGCCGCCACTTTCAATTTATTCATGTGCTGCAACTGCCTATAATAATGTGTGGTGAGAAAGGTCAGATAAAGGACTGCAATCTCCCCCCCGTCCCCTCCCCCTTTTGCCTGAACCACTTTGAATCGGTGCACAGTGGCCCTCCGTGACTGGGTTGAGTAATTATACCAGATTCCAGCTGAGATTCTTTCTTGGGGCTTAATTTGTCTCTGTGTAAATCTTTTCCTATTTCGTAATCTCTTGAGACAGAACACGCCGCATGCATGTGGTCTGCAGGGAGGAGCCCTGCAGGAGCCTAAAGACATTCCGGGGATAATGAGATCTTTTTTGTGTTTGCTGAACACCAGTTAATCTATTTATAAGAGTTACTTTACTTATAAGTTGTGCTAGCTATTACTTAAAGTTCGATCTTAATTTTGAAAACACTAAACAGCTGAAGTCTGTGCTTTCATCGCAGTTTTCATTGAGATTCATGAATGCATGGCATCAGGGTGCGCTCAGGCCTCATTTGTAAGTGGATGGCAGCGTCAGGAAATCAGGTCACCTAAAGGACCAGTAGCTAATTGTTTGCTTCCTCTGTTTTGCAGTCAACAGGGAAAATAAAAGGTGAGCAAGCAGCAGAGAACGAAGAAGTAAACATATTTAGGAGTTTATGAAAGTCAGGCCGCAGTAGTGGGCTGGAAAACTTGTTCTCCAATTGCTAAGAAGGTTTTTATTGAGTTTAAGTATCAGCTGTCCCCAGTCTTTACTCATTGCGAGTAGTCACATTCGGTAATGAAACACAGGAAGACTTTTATTTCCATGACAAGCACCTTGTTATGTAGGTCGGTACGGCTCACCTGTACGGCTCACCTGAACACTGTAAGCCATTTACATTTAATCATTTAGCCATTTAACGGATGCTTGTATCCAAAGTGCCTTATAAATGAGAGAACAATGCAAGTCAGCAATTAAGATGGTAGTAAAGCAATAATGTACGAGAGGCCAGGGGCACGGTGACTTAGTGGTTAGCACATTCGCCTCTCAGCGCTAGGGATTCCCGGTTTGAATCGCAATCTGGGTGAAGTTTCCATGTTCTCCCCGTGTCTGCATGGGCTTCCTCTGGGTTCTCCGGTTTCCTCCCACAGTCCAAGAACATGGACCAAGGTCAAGTGAAGTCTTCAAATTGCCCCATATGGAGTGTGTTTGTGTGTGTGTCTGTGTGAGTGAGTGTGTGCCCAACAATGTATCTGCCCAGCGCCCTAAACGTTCTTCAGTGGATGGGCATGGGGAACCCAAGTAGAGGATAAAGCGGAAGATAATGAATTAATGAATACACAACCTCATGTGCCTTATTGCTTTTATAAAATGGTTACAAACATTATAATAAAAAACAAGGTTTGATTTAAAAATTCATTTATTAAAAACAAAAACATAATCTAGTCCGGTTTTTAAAGTGAACGCTGATAATGTTTCTGGTTTCTCAAACATTCAAATACACTTCACGAAATGCAGGTTATATAATCCATCCATCCATAATCTTCTGCTTTATCCTCTATTAGGGTCGCGGGGTGGTTCCCCATGCCCATCCAGGGGAGAATGTTTAGGGCGCTGGGCAGATACACCCAGGACAGGGTGCCAATCTATCACTGAACACACTCATTCACATAAACACACACAAACACACTCTATATGGGGCAATTTGGAGCATTTAGTTGACCTTGATCCATGTTTTTGGACTGTAGCAGGAATCCGGAGAACTTGGAGGAAACCCACACGGATACGGGGAGAGGCGAATGTGCAAACCAAGCCCAGTTTATATAATATATCAGGAAAATGTAATGTATTCTATTCTCAAAATTGCCCCATATAGAGTGTGTCTGTGTGAGTGAGTGTGTGCCCAGCGATGGATTGGCGCCCTGTCCTGGGTCTATCTGCCCAGCGCCCGAGATGTTCTCCCCTGGATGGGCATGGGGAACCCCACCGCGACCCTAATAGAGGATAAAGCGAGAGATAATGAATGGAATGAATAATGTATTCTATATCCATACTATTATCTGGAAATTTGACCACAAGACGGCAGTATTTGAATGTTAGAGAAACCGGAAACGTTACTCAATCTATTGCTGGGCACACCACTCACACAGACACAAACTAAATAGGGCAATTTAAAACATACAATTTACCTTGAATCCATGATTTTTGGACTGCGGGAGGAAACCCAGGTGGACACTCCACATGAGTTCACTTGGGTTGGTTGAACACAAATGTTTTGGATCAGCTGTGGAGTCCTGAATTTGCAAACTGGGAGACCGGCAAGTAATGCATTACAATAGTCGAGCTGGGAGAGGATGCATAAATATGCAGTTTTAGTGACCTGATTAAATCATTTAAGCTTTGTGTCTATTGGCAAAATTAAATGCTGATAAATCCTGCACTCTAAATACAGTTGGCAAAACAGGAGCTGTGCTCGATGGAGAAGTTGCTCCCATTCCAACTTTGTGTTAGTGAGATACAGGAGATGCATCTCTTTCCCCTTGGGAGAACTTTGTTCGGGTTTTTGAGCGGAGTGATTGTGATGCAACAAGAACATAGTGGTGGCAATGGAGGTGACTCATGGTTCTCGATGCCGCCATGTTCCTGTAGCGTCGCGATCTCATACCTCACAACATGACATACTCCAGAATATAAAGGCAGCACAGAGATCAGCAGCAGAGCCTCCACGATGTGCATTAATCAGTAGGGTTGCCACCTTTCTGAAATTAAAATAAGGAATGCCCACCAAAGCTCTTTTGGGCCACGACCACCACAGGCCCGACTCCTATGGGGTGGGACTGTCCGTAGCGGTGCTATGATTTATTTTGTGTGCTGTTTTGTTAGTTGAGAGCTAATTGAAAACCATTAATCCTACTTAAAGCTTAAAAAACTATTACCATTGAACACATTTTCATATAAAGTGCAGTTATTGAAATCGTGAATGAAATCAGTTTATGTGGAGAGTGCAACAATGAACTATTCAAATATAAACTAAATAAATTAAGAATTTTGTTTAAATGTAAGTGCATAACTAGCTATGGTAACCTAGAGGGGAGGAGTGGGATGACAAATTGTTATTTAAATTGAACAGTATTGTCTTACGACTAGAGCGGCATGGTGGTTTAGTGGTAAGCTTGTTCTCCTCTCAGCACTAGGGATTCCAGGTTCGAATCCCAATCTGGGTGGAGTTTCCATGTTCTCCCCGTGTCCGCGTGGATCTCCTCCGGGTTCATCGGTTTCCTCCCACAGTCCAAAAACATGGATCAAGGTCAATTGAATTCTCCTAAATTGCCCCATATAGAGAGTGTGTGTGTGTGTGTGTGTGTGCCTAGCGATCTGCCCAGCGCCCAAAATGTTCTTCCCTGGATGGGCATGGGAACTCCCCGCAACCCTAGATCAGGATAAAGCCGAAGATAATAGATGGATGGATGGTCTTACGACTAAAAGGAAGTCAGGTCATCCAAACAGTTCAACCACATTAATAATTACATTTGTGTACTGATTACTGAACACTGAACATTTTATAAAATTATAAACATTTTGACATAAAATACACAATAAATTTTTGTATATGTAAAATTGACAACAGCACCCTCTAAAGTTATAAAATCTATTGGTCACATAATTATGTGTAACACCTCTGTTTGGAGAAGCCAAATGGGAGGAGCTTTTAATAATTTTTGTTACATTTAGTGTTTTTTGTTTCCGAACAACCATGTTTATTGGACATTTATGGAAATACAGAAAATATCGCATCCTGTATTGGTTCAGTACAGGACACAACTTTATTTCAATTCTATATTTTCCGAGATGGGTGGCAACCCTAGGTAATCCCTCTAATGAATGTACTTCATCGTCCTACAGTCCTGCCACAAGTCCCTCTCTCATTAATCAAGGTCTAGAGCTCATGTCATGTGTAGTACAAGAGGTCCCCCAAGCTTTCACAGGGTACTCTCCTTTTAAAATCATTCATAGGTGCGAACCCCAATGGCATCCCAAATGGCTATGAAGAAAATTGGGAAAAGTCTCCCATAGCAAAAATTAAATTTAGTCTATTCTTGCCTTGTGAGCAAAGCTGCACACACCAGGGAAAATCCAAATTTGCTCCAAGCACAATAAAAAGTAAACCTGGCTACATATTATTGGTGCTCAGCTAATGTAATTTACACTGGGAAATGCCCACATCAAACTCCTAATTATTTGCTGAGTGGCAAAGCCTTTCAAGTTCACACAGTGGGTGGGGGATGGACATAGCAGAATTTTGGCAGGTGTACCACATTAAACTTCTTAAACTGTGAGGGAAAACCTTGTTATTGATGATTACTGATGACACTTCCTGAACTGGAGGACTTAAGACTGATGTTGGCCAAACTTTTTCTTGAGTTCCAATGTGGAGCGCTCTAACATGTTCTTGCCTCAGCCTGGTCCTAGCAAGTTCATAGAACTTTGGGGGTTGTGCTTTGCATCCACAAATCCATCAAATCATAAGAATAGAGTTGTTTGGATTAAAATTGCATGTTATGATGAAGGTTATTAAATGTTAATTAAAGGTTATCTTTGAGAGTGATACAGCACAGTTTTTTGCCACTTTTATGCATCACTTCAGCCCAGCTATCTCATAAAATGTGTAATTTTCTTTTCATTTATATTGGTTTATATTTATTTTATATCAATTACAAATCTTTTAGGGCAGCACGGTGGCTTAGTGGTTAGCATGTTCACCTCCCAGTGTTGGGCATTCAGGTTCACCTCCCTGTATGGGCATGGGGAACCCTCCCACTACCCTAATAGAGGATTACACTGAATTTAATGAATGAATGAATGAATGAATGAATGAATAATTTTATTAGTCTTTATAATAAGTGTATATACACCAAGATAAACTGGCCATCATATCTGGCCATTTAATGTTTTATTTTTTATTTCAGTTGCATAGAATCACCTACATGCATTTTCTATAGACCAACAATGGATATTGTGCTGCTGAAAAGCCCACTGTTTTTTATGCACCTCAGTTTGCCTTGCAGCAGTAAATGATCTGTAAGTTTTGGTGCTGTATAGTGGAAATGTCTAAGTGCAGCAACAGCTCATCTGTGAAGCAGAAAGCCACACAATCTCACTGAGTGAGTTAGTGGAGTGCTGAGAAGTATGAGTTTAAAAATAGTCTGTCCTCTATGCAATACTCTCTACTAGTGCATCTGGAAGCAAAAACTTTGTCAAGCGCTGTAGATATTTTGTTGTTTCCATGGCTGAGTCACACAGTCGCTGCACACAATTTTAAATCTTGATAATTTTAGTGTAGGTGGCACGGTGGCTTAGTAGTTAGCCTCTCTGCTTTCGCCTTTCAGCGCTCTCAGCACAGGTTCCAATCTCAATCTGGGAGGAGTTTCCGTGTTCACATTGGCCGTTTTTCTCGCACAGTCCAAAAACATGGATTCAAGATAAATTGAATGCTCTTAGTTGACCCTATATAGTTTGTGTCTGTGTGTAAGCCAGTAAATGAGTAAATATCCTGTGATAGATTGGCACCCTATCCTAGGCGTATCTGCCCACCACCTAAAACGTTCTTCCATGGATGGATATGAGGAAACCCCCTCCCACACGCACACACACACACACACACACACACACACACACACACACACACACACCTCCAGTAGACCAGTGTTTCTTAAACTATGATACGCTAAAACGCCAGATAATGGTGTGGATATCCATCCATCCATTCATCATCCATCCATCCATTATCTTCCGCTTTATCCTCTACTAGGGTCGCGCGGGGGGGGGGGGGGGTGATAGATTGACAAGATGCCAATCTATCACTGGGCACACACTCACTTACACAGACACACACACAAACTATATGGGGCAATTTGAAGAATTCAATTGATGTTGATCCATGTTTTTGGAATATGGAAGGAAACTGGAGAACCTGGAGGAAACCCATGCACACACGGGGAGAACATGGAAACTCCACCCAGATTGGGATTCGAACCAGGATTCCCAAGTGCAGAGGGGCGAACGTGCTAACCATTAAGCCACCGTACCACCTATGGTATGGATATACAATACATTATTTTCCTAATGTAATTTATAACCTGCATTCTGTACTTTGGCCACTAGATGCCAGTATTTGATTGTTAGAAACATGTCACTCAGCAATCAGTGTTTATTTTAAAAACCGGACTAGATTATATCTCAGTTTATAGCTTTCAAGAAACAGATTTTTAGTTATTCATTCATCCATCCATTATCTTCTGCTTTTATCCTCTAATAGGGTCGTGGGGGGGGGGGTGGTTCCCCATGCCCGTCCAGGGGAGAACGTTTCGGGCACTGGGCAGATACACCCAGGACAGGGCGCCAATCTATCACTTACTCACTCACACAAACACACTCTATACGGGGCAATTTGGAGCCGGGTAACCATTTTAGCAGAGGATCACTTTATTGATC
This sequence comes from Corydoras sp. C115, assembly GCA_019802505.1. Lineage (NCBI taxonomy): Eukaryota > Metazoa > Chordata > Actinopteri > Siluriformes > Callichthyidae > Corydoras > Corydoras sp. C115. The sequence goes on along the minus strand of JAFMOC010000052.1, from coordinate 1,550,295 downwards.
ACAGAACTAAAACACACACATACACGGCACTCTTTCTGACCTCCTTTTAACCCTCCACAAACTAACCCTCGGGCAACCTTAGTGTAACCATCAGTGTGGCAACCCTCTATAAAACCCTGCCCCGCACACGAAATGGCAGGCCCCATAGAGCCCACAAAATGGCGGGCTCACACGGTCGCCGCAATACATTAAACAATTATAATAACTAAAAATGGGCGGCACGGTGGCTTAGTGCTTAGCACCTTCATCTCTCAGCGCTAGGGATTCCCGGTTCAAATCCCAATCTGGGTGGAGTTTCCATGTTCTCCCCGTGTCCGCGAGGGTTTCCTCCGGGTTCTCCGGTTTCCTCCCACAGTCCAAAAACATAGATTAAGGTCATTAATTGCCCCATATAAAGTGTGTCTTTTTTTTGTGTGTGTGTGTGTCTCTGTGAGTGAGTGTGTGCCCAGCGATAGATTGGCGCCCTGTCCTGGGTGTATCTGAATGAGCATGGGGATCCCGCGACCCTAGTACAGGATAAAGCGGAAGATAATGGATGGATGGATCTGCTTAGATGGTGACCTGACTCATGGTCCATTCCTCGTCATCACCACACTATTATTGATGGATTGAGAAATTCGTATAATACAAAGCCAATTGCTTTTTATCTAAATTAAGTGATACTACCCCATGCGTATATCTATTATTTATTTATCTATACCACGTTTATCTATTGCTGGTCACGCACACAAACAGACACACAGGCTATATAGGGCAAACTAGAGCAGTCAATTTACCTTAAATCCATGTTTCTCCCCATAAATACACACAGATATAGGGAGAACATGGAAACTCTTTCCAGATTGGGATTCAAACCTGAAAGGCGAACGTGCTAACTACTAAGCCACCATGCCGTCCTGAAATACGCTTGTAAGCAGTTGCATCCTTAAACCTGGGCATTCATGTTTTGGCAGTACCCCCAGATCAATTTTTCACCAGTAGCGGGAGTAAAGTTACTGTAATAACTGTATGTTGTCTGTAAAGAGCAGCTTTTTAGCTTTCAGGAACCTTCAGAATTTTTCTGATGGCTCAAACTGTTGAAAAGTTACGGTATTTCAAAACAAAACCTTGTTAAAACTGTCTCATCTGCAATTGATTCGTAAAACGGATTCATGCTTTTTTGCCGAATTTCAGGTTTGTTTATTCAAAAAACACTCTCCCCTGGATTGGCATGGGGAACCCCCCCGCGCCCCTAGTAGAGGATAAAGTGGAAGATAATAGATGGATGGATAATATAAATAATATAAATAAAATAAAATAAATTTAACAACAGTTCGAAAAATGGATAAATACACTCATGAAAGGACACTTTTTAAAGAGGACAGAGAGGGAATATGGGATCTGGGCTAAAGCCCCTGATGTTTCAAAACCCTAAAATGCCCCTGCTTGTAAGCATAAAATATTTTGCACAAATTCAGCAAATTCAGGCAAAAACCTTTAGTATTTAGTGTTGACGCTGTATCTGCAATTCATCCCGGTATGTTGGATATTGGCTTCTGGGCCAAGTCCTGAATGATGGTTAACCATTCTTGTGTAATCGTTGATTAAAGTTTGTCTTAATTTCTGTTTTTTCCACATTGACCATGGACTTTCAATAGCTTTGGGGTTTAGGGAGTTTCCTACTCATTTCATTATGTCATGATTAATTTTATACTATATACTAGTGGAGGGTTTCTCTCACATGTCTATCCAGTGGGGAAAGTTCTGGGTGTTGAGCAGATACACCCAGGACAGGCCGCCAATCTTTTGCTGGGCTCACTCAATCACACAGACACACAAAACCATTCATTCATTCATTATCTTCCGCTTTATCCTCTGTTAGGGTCACGGTGGGGTTCCCCATGCCCATCCAGGGTAGAACGTTTCGGGCGCTGTGCAGATACACCCAGGACAGGGCGCCAATCCATCACTGGGCCACACAAAACTAGATAGGGGCAATTTAGATATAAATGTAAATATCTGCCCCATATATGATTAGAATTTATTGATCGTTTTGGGAGGATTCCCTTTGGGAAATCAAGGAACCAGTAGCAAAGAAATAGAAAAGAGGGATACATTACTGTGAACGTTTTGGTCAATCGCCTACGTGCTCATTCCACCATTTTAGTTAATTAACCTTATCTGATCATTGGTTTGTTTTCCCCTTTTACTGAGCATGTCATCCCCTTGCATTACCCTGCTTGCCATTTCCCTCTTGTTTTGTGTGTGTCTCTTTAATAAATCTCTGTTCCTGCTATCTGCGTGTTGTTTGTTGTTTGGCACCAATCTATATGCACACACTCTATATGGGGAAATTTTTGAGAATTCAGTTGACCTTGATGCATGTTTTTTCAGACTGTGGGAGGAAAGTGGAGAACCCGGAGGAAACCCACGCGGACACGGGGAGAACATGGAAACTCCACCCAGATTGGGATTCGAACCGGGAATCCCTAGTGCTGAGAGGCGTGCTAACCCACCGTGCTGCCCCAGTATATACGGTATTAAGGCATGAAATATATGTTATCGCACCTTAATACAGTTATTACACATAGTCCAGTTTATGTTATCTTTATGGTGGTCAGGCTGCTGCCCCATCACATCTGTTGTCGTCCTCTTACCCCTCCCCTCTCTAGAGAAGAGTTGTACAGTGTGATGGCATGCATTAAATAAGAAGCAGTATGTCACTAAACAGACTCCTCTGGTTGGTGATGATGGTGTGCAGAGGGTCACTGGTATTGTCCATGCTGTCCAGTTCATTCTTGTCCATACTGTCTATAGTCCTCTCTCAACAGAGTCCAGCTTCATTAAAAAAAAATGTGTGTGTCTGTGTGAGTAAGTGTCCAGCAATCGATTGGCGCCCTGTCCTGGGTGTATCTGCCCAGCACCCAATGCCCATGCCTTGAGCTTGTGAAGTTTTAAAAGTTGGTCAATCCTATTGTGTCAACATGGGGTATCCACGTAGTTTAGGATGCCATGTGGTGGATTAACGGGGTGCCATTTTGTAATCTGGATACGGATTGTGGTTAGCACGTTCGCCTCTCAGTGCTAGGGATTCCCGGTTCGAATCCCAATCTGGGTGGAGTTTCCATGTTGTGCGTCCAATGATAGATTGGTGCCCTGTCCTGGGTGTATCTGCCCAGCGCACAAAACTTTCTCCCCTGGATGTGCATGGGGAACACCCCCTCGTGACCCTGGTGGAAGATAATGTATGGATGGATGGATGGATATGGTTTGGCAGTTTGCCCCACCAATGGTAATGGTTCCAATTGTTTTTTCCAGCATATAAGGGGCAGCGCTGCGAAGAGTGGGAGAACACTAAAGGGAGAACCAGTGCCCGGCAATAGATAAATAGAGCAGCAAATATAAAATGAATCCATGTTTTTGGACTGTAAGAGAACTTAATTTGTGTCAATCTTAAAACTGTAGTGTATAATTGAACAGACTGAAATTGTCATGCAGCCATTTAACATTTACTTCAGTTTGCACTCTACGGTTAGCCTCACTTTTATTTTGGCCTGCCTAAAGTATCTATGCTAAGTCCAACGATTTATCTTTTTCCTGACCTTTGTGTCATTTTCACTCATAACCATTCAAGGCAAAGGGCACATTTATTACCACATTTTTAGACCAGACAGTGGAGTCAGGACAGAGACTGCGAAACACAATAAAGCTCATTATCCACTCAGAAAGTATAAGCATGGGAATGAATATTTAACAGTTTCACAAGGTAATCTATTGCCTTTAAATAGATGTTAAATGTGATTACTTTATGTTACAGCCTAGAAAAGGCCTAGGTTCACATAGCAACACTGAAAGTGATGGTAAATACTGTACATGGTTTATGCTTACATAAGATGATCGCATACAGATGGGAAAGGCTCAGAACATATAGCTTCGGTATATTACATTCTAATGCAAACATTTGAAAAGCCCTGCTACAGAATCATGATACTGAAGGACTGAATGTTTTGTTCATTCAGTTCACTATGTTCCCTGTCTTCTGTAGAGAAAAAGTATGTGTGTGTATATATATATATATATATATATATATATATATATATATATATATATATATATATATATATATATATATATATATATATATATATATATATATATATATATATATATATATATATATACATTTACAGTGGGTTGCAAAAAATATTCATACCCCTTGAACTTTTCCATATTTTGTCACATTACAACCACAAACATAAATATATTTCACTGGAATTTAATGTGAAAGACCAACACAAAGTGGTATACAATTGTGAAGTGGAAGGAAAATTATACATGAATCAACATTTTTTTTACAAAAAAAGAACTGAAAAGTGCGACGTGCAAAAGTATTCAGCCCCCCTGAGTCAATACTTTGTGGAGCCACCTTTTGCTGCAATTACAGCTGCAAGTCTTACAGCTGCAAGGTATGTCTCCACCAGCTTTGCACATCTAGTGACTGAAATTCTTGCCCATTCCTCCTTGCAAAACAGCTCAAGCTCAGTCAGATTGGATGGAGAGCGTTTGTGAACAGCAGTTTTGAGATCTTGCCACAAATTCTCAATTGGGTTTAGGTCTGGACTTTGACTGGGCCATTCTAACACATGAATATTCTTTTTTTTAAACCACTCCATTGTAGCTCTGGCTTTATGTTTAGTGTCGTTGTCCTGCTGGAAGGTGAACCTCCGCCCCAGTCTCAAATCTTTTGCTGACTCCAACAGTTTTCTTCCAAGATTGCCCTGTATTTGGCTCCATCCATCTTCCCATCAACTTTGACCAACTTCCCGGTCCCTGCTGAAGAGAAGCACCCCCAGAGCATGATGCTGCCACCACCATATTTGACAGTGGGGATGGTGTTTTCAGAGTGATGTGCAGTGTTATTTCTCCGCCACACATAGCGTTTTGCATTGTGGCCAAAAAGTTCAATTTTGGTCTCGTCTGACCAAAGCACCTTCTTCCACATGTTTGCTGTGTCCTCAACATGGCTTCTGGCAAACTGCAAACGGGACTTCTTATGGTTTTCTTTTAACAATGGCTTTCTCCTTGCCACTCTTCCATAAAGACCACATTTGTGTAGTGCACGACTAATTGTTGTCCTGTGGACAGTTTCCCCCACCTGAGCTGTGGCTCTCTGCATTTCATCCAGAGTCACCATGGGCCTCTTGGCTGCCTCTCTGATCAGTGATCTCCTTGTTCGGCCTGTAAGTTTAGGTGGACGGCCTTGTCTTGGCAGGTTTACTGTGGTGCCATACTCTTTCCATTTCCGGATGATGGATTGAACAGTGCTCCGTGAGATGTTCAAAGCTTTGGAAATCTTTTTATAACCTAAGCCTGCTTTAAACTTCTCCAAAACCATATTCCTAACCTGTCTGGTGTGTTCTTTGGACTTCATGGGCCGTCACGGAGCAGCTGTATTTGTACTGAGATTAGATTACACACAGGTGGACCCTTTTGAGTCATTAGCACTCATCAGGCAACTTCTGAATGCAATTGGTTGCACTCAGGGAAAAGGGGGCTGAATACTTTTGCACGTCGCACTTTTCAGTTTTTTATTTGTAAAAAAAATGTTGATTCATGTATAATTTTCCTTCCACTTCACAATTGTATACCACTTTGTGTTGGTCTTTCACATTAAATTCCACAAATATATTTAAATTCCAGTGACTTAAAAGTGGGGTTAATACTTTTGCACCCATTGCCTCTCAGCACTAGGGATTATATATATATATATATATATATATATATATATATATATATATATATATATGGGCGGCACGGTAGCTTCGACATTCGCCTCATCTAGGGTGGTTCGAATTTCCATGGGTGGAGTTTCCATGTTCTCCGGTGTCTGCGTGTGTTTCCTCCGGGTTCTCTGGTTTCCTCCCACAGTCCAAAAACATGGATCAAGTCAATTGAGTTCTCCAAATTGCCCCATATAGAGTGTGTCTGTGTGAGTGAGTGTGTGCCCAGCGATAGATTGCCGCCCTGTCCTGGGTGTATATGCCCAGCGCCTGAAACTTTCTCCCCTGGATGGGCATGGGGAACCCCACCGCGACCCTAATATAGGATAAAGCGGAAGATAATGAATGAATTAATTAATATTTATATATTGAAAGGTACATTAATCAGACATTTTTAGTAGCTCTCTAATTCAAACGTCATTTAATTTATGTCTAAATGTAATGTAGATATAATTGTGTATGATGTTAGCACTCCAGGTACTCCGTGTCTGCGTGGGGTTCTCAGATTTCCTCCCACAGTCCAAATATTTCAAGATAAATTGATTGCTCTAAATTGTCCCATATAGAGTATATTTGTGTGTGTCTGGGTAAGTGAGTGTGTGCCCAGTGATAGATTGCCGCTGTTTCCTGGGTGTATCTGCCCAGCGCCCGAAACGTTCTCCCCTGTATTGGCATGGGGAACCCCTCCGCGACCCTAAAAGAGGATAAAGTGGAAGATAATAAATGAATGAATTAATGAATTTAATAATAAAATAAAAGAGGCACATTAGCTTAGTGATTAGCACGTTTTCCTCTCAACTCTGGGGATCTAAGTTTGAATCCCAATCTGCATGGATCATCTCATAGTAGGGGTTACCACATCTGAAATTTTAGGGCGCTAAGCAGATACACCCAGGAAAGGGCACTGGACACACTCACTCACACATACACACACACAAATAAACTATATGGGGGGAATTCATCTTGAATTCATGTTTTTGGACTGTGGGAGGAAACCGGAGAACCTGGAGAAAACCCACGCGGACACAGGGAGAACATGGAAACTCCACCCAGATTTGGATTTGAACCTGAAACCCCAGCTCTGGGTGGAGAACATGCTAACCACTAAACCACTGTGCTGCCCTCTGCTAATACAGTTAAGATTACATCTTGTTAAGATTAAGATCTCGTAACTATTTTTGACTGTCTGCAAGGGGGATGCCTTTGGAATTTAACTTATTCTGGCAATTCTAATGGCAATAATATTGTAAAATATTTCTTCATAATAACGTAAATTTCTTTTGATTGTGTCCCCCAGGAAGATTTTTTTTTCTAGGAATTAAGTCTTGAGTAACTGAGAGGCAAAAGGCAAGTGAATTTTAAGCAGAAGAGTACAACAGTGTCAGGGTTTTATCCAGGTTCAAACGGAGAACCCATCAGATCCTAACTTTTAATTAGGCATAACGTAGCAACGAACAAGGAGGAAATCAGGAAACAAAGGTTCACCTCCCGATCTATCCACCCCCTCTTTCCATATGTGAAGCAGAAAGTCCTGCATGTTGGGTTTATGTGCAAATATGACAGACTGTTCCTGGGCTCATATGGAAATTTTTACATGTTCCTCTTGGAGAGAGAGAGAAAAATATTGCAAGTTCAAAGAGACAATGATGAAGAATTATTTAAAGGTATGGCAGAGTGTCAAGCCATCCAGTCCTCCTTATTAAAGTTCGTTTCATTGGCTTGTTGGTGAATCCCCTGAGATTTAGGAAGGATTGCAGAACTACAGCAAATGAGCATGGGACGACACACATGCTGGGGGTTACAAACTGAACTGACCACCAAAAGGGCTACGACTGACCAGGATTCTAAGCGTAGGAGCAAGAATCATCATTGCAACATATTTAAATACAGCTTATTCAAGTCTCTTAAATATATACGAATTGAATACTATGGTGGAATATATAGAAAATTAATTGCATATAGTCTCATTTTACATTCATTATTTAGCATTTTTCAACTTTGTTATTTAGATTAGGACTGGCTGTCTATTATTAAAATGTCATAAAAACAGATTGATAAGGGTACATCACAAATGCAAAATAAAAGTAGAACTTTAACCATGTATAATAATTAATAATAAGAAAAATAGCAAGAGCTACTTAAGTGAAACTTTTTAAAAGAGTAGAAATACAAAAGAAAGACTCATTTGAGTCTTTGTCCAATAATTAAATATACCTATACTACTTGCAGCACGGTGGCTTAGTGGTTAGCACGTTCGGCTCTCAGCACTAGGGATTACCGGTTCGAATCCCCATCTGGGTGAAGTTTCCATGTTCTCCCCGTGTCTGCGTGGGTTTTCTCCGGGTTCTCCGGTTTCCTCCCACAGTCCAAAAACATGGATCAGGTTGATTGGGTTCTCCAAATTGCTCCATGTAGCGTGTGTTTGTGTGCGTGTCTGTGTGTGTGAGTGTGTGCCCAGCGATAGATTGGCGCCCTGTCCTGGGTGTATCTACCCAGCGCCCAAAACGTTCTCCTCTGGATGGGCATGGGGAACCCCCCCCCCTAATATAGGATAAAGTGGAAGATAATGAATGAATGTATATTACTTGCTCAAACTAATCTTTATTACAAATTATAAAACGGGTAGTTCCGGTCCTTAAAACGGGTAGTTCCGGTCCTGTTTGTGTGTGTGTTTGTGTGAGTGAGTGTGCCCAGCGATACATTGGCGCCCTGTCCTGGGTGATTCTGCCCAGCGCCCGAAACTTTCTCCCTGGATGGCCATGGGGAACCCTCCCGTGACTCTTACAGAGGATAAAGCACAACATAATGGATGGATGGGCTACTATATGGCAGTATTTAATTGTTAGAGAGAGCTGAAACCTGTAAATCAGCAATAAGTGTTCACTTCAACTGGACTAGATTATGTCTTAGTGGAGTACATTGAAAATTAATTGCATATAGTCTCATTTTACATTCATTATTTTGTATTTTTTAGCCTTATTATTTAGATTAAGGCTGTGCCTTAACTTCAAAAACGGACTAGATTACGTTGCAGAAGATCAGTTTATTTACGTTTATGCTTTTAATAAATTATGAATCAATGAATTTATGAATCGAACTTTGGTTTTCTTTTTCCAAATGAACACTTCGACCCTCAGGCCTTCATCATCGTGCTTTCCCTGAGGGTCACGGTACATCCATGTGCTTGCTTCTAGAAACTCTCCCATGAATGCCTTGTCTATTAATATTTCGCCTGATTGTAGGCACGTACATTTATCCCAGATGCTGATAGAGCAGTCTGCAACTCTCTCGAGGTGATGCGTGGGTTGGCCTTTACGTGCATTATTATTTTTCTGGTGCTTCTTAAGTTTTGATGGCCGTCCACTCCTGGGCAGAGTTGATGTGTTACTTCGTGCCCTCCATTTGTAAATTATTTGTTTTACAGTGGATGGATGAAGCTGAAATCTTTTGGAGATGGTCTTGTAGCTTTCCCCAGACTGATGGACTATCACCACTTTCTTCCTGATGACCTAATATGTCTCATTGTTGATTTGCTCCTTTTGACTAATATAAACTACTCAACAAGTTCACAAACTTTCAAGCAGCACTGTATATAACAACATTTACATAGACTAGTCATGGTTATAAGACCGGCTGCCACATTACTACCATCAGACCCATCTTGCCAGACCAGGGAAGAAAATGCAGTGAAGGTGTGAGATCTGAGGGGGACCGGAGAGTCTGTATTCTTAGTTTGCAGAATGTCATAGTGACAAGACAGCATAATAAAAGCAATAAAGGACTCGAGGTCCGCTATGGTTTATGCCTAATAACATCTCTTTCCTGTGATTTTTTTCACAGTAATGCATGCCGTCTCATGCCTTATATTTTACTTGTTGATAAAAGTTATATATATTAGTAAGTTAAACATACCAACAAGTAAAACACACAAGAGAACTATCCCAGTACTAACATACACCAACCTTACCTGCGCTCTAACAACCAAATAAATATCCATCCATTTTCTTCTGCTTTATCCTCTACTAGGGTCGTGGGGGGGGTTCCCCATACCAATCCAGGGGAGAACTTTTCGGGCGCTGGGCAGATACACCCAGGACAGGGTGCCAATCTATCGCTGGGCACACAGTCATTCACACAGACACACACACTCTATATGGGGCAATTTTGGAGAATCCAACTGACCTTGATCCATGTTTTTGGACTGTGGGAGGAAACCAGAGAACCTGGAGGAAACCCACCCGGACACGGGGAGAACATGGAAACTCCACCCAGATTGGGATTCGAACCGGGAATCCTTAGCGCTGGGAGGAGAACATGCTAGCACTAAGCCACCCCCAAATAAATATATTATTTAAAAAATACATTTTATTCTTAGCTTTATAGTGCAGGTAATTTGCGAATGTCTTTTAGTGTGAGACATTGATACATTTCAACATATCAGCCCTTCCAGGCAATGTCATTTTGAGCTGAATGTTTATTGATTTTCTATATCGCTTTAATGAAAGCTTAACTAAAGTCCAATAGAACTAGACACCGATTAAGTATCACTCAAGGCCTGTGACACAAATTCTCTTTAGTTTCTCCAAACAGTAATTAAGTATAATACATTGTCCAAAGGCTAATAAAGTAACTACATTTTCTCTAAAGTTTAAACTACTTGGTAACACTTTCTATGAATCTGGTATTCATATAAGTGCATTTGTAAGGCTTTATAAAGTATTCATAATTCTTTATAACTTTTTTCATAAGCCTTTGTTAATGTACATAGATGTTCATAATCATAGTCATGAATTGTTCTAACAATTAGTCAAAAGACTTTTTAACACAAAGTGACATAATGAATGCATGCAGAGTGATTGTGAGTCACTACGTTTTTAAACTCAAAATTAAATATGCAGTTTAAAGTCACATACCAGTTTTGTACAGTTCGGCTCTCAGCGCTGGGGATCCAGGTTCGAATCCCAATCTGGGTGGGGTTCCATTTTCCATGTCCTCGAAGGTTTTTTTTTCCAGGTTTCCTCCCATAGCCCAGAAAAATGGATTTAATATTTAATATCAAATGTCCCCTATGTAGTGTGTGAGTGAGCATGTGCTCAGCAATAGATTGGCACCCTGTCCTGTGTGTATCTGCCCAGCGCTCACAACATTCTCCCCTGGATAGGAATGGGGAACCCCCAGTACAGGATTAAGCAGAAAATAATGAGACGAGATATGATTATGTATTCTAATGCTATCTAATCCAAGTTAGAGAAGTCAATCTGATGCCTTAGAGGATTAGAGATAGAGTTGGATTAGGGTTGTAGATTGTAGATAATACCTGATCATTAAGGATTGCTTCCTTACAATCAAAGTTCCTCCAGCAGTCTTTATACGAAAGTATGCTCCTTGTGCATAGTCATATTTGCCTTTGACCTTCATCAGCCCTAATCTTGAAAGCTTGTCGATAAAAGTATTTTGCATATATTTTGATGAATATTTCGCATGCTAAAAAATGTGTTTTACTGTTAACTTGATCCTTGAACAAAATATATTCAAAAATCTTAAGGAAAAGACTTTCATTCCTTCATTCATTTATTATCTTCTGCATAATTTTCTACTAGGGTCATGCCCTATCAATCAATTGGAGAATAATTTGGGAGCTGGGCAGATACACCCAGGACAGGGCGCCAATCTATCGCTGGGCACACTCACTCACACAGACTACATATGGGGCAGTTTAGAGCATTCAATTTACCTTGAACACACGTTTTTGGATTGTGGGAGGAAACCCAGAGGAAACACATGTGGACATGGGGAGCACATGGAAACTCCACCCAGATTGGTATTCGAAGCTGAAATCCCCAGCGCTGACAGGCAAACATGCTAACCACTAAGCCACCATGCTGCCCAGGGAAAAACTTTTTTTTATATAGTTCCATGGTGCCATGGAGACGCAGTACATTTACAGCCAAGAACTGTTCCACATCACCTATACTTCCAACTTAATAGCATTTTTATCTGTCTGAGCTGGACTAATAGACCAGCAGTCATGTCACAACTTAATTCTTTCTGCTGCCTTTCTTCCTACATAAACGCCATTCATACTTGGCCCTGACTGGATACTTTATCAGTTTCTAAAGCAAATTCTAAATCAGTGCTTTGTGAATACTCAGTCTGTTTTTCTTTTTCCACTTAATATATAACATAGAAAGCAAAAGCATGCATTAGCTTTTACAGACTACTCAAGTCGTAGCCGTAACCGATACTAGCGTGGACTAAAAGCCTGTGCTATCAAACCAAAAATAGGCTTTCAAAAAGCTTTTAAAACAAGGAATTGTTCAAGCTGGGAGCTGCTTCAGTTAACATGGATGAAAAAGCAATAGTAAACACTGTCTGATATTATATGGAAAAGATAGCAGATAGCAACTGGATTCATTTTAATAATACATTTAATTTACCTGCCCAGGGATAGATCGGCGGCCAGTCCTGGGTGTATCTGCCCAGCCTCTCCGCGACCGAAGTAGAGGATTAAATGAACGATATGGATGAATGAATTTAATTTACTATGCGGCACGTATCGCATCCTATTCTGGGTGGAGTCATGTTCTCCCTGTGTCTGTGTGGAATTCCTCCGGTATCCTCCCACAGTTCAAAAATATGGATTCAAGGTAAACTGAATGCCCTAAATTGCCTCATATAGTGTGTTTTTGTGTGAATGTCTTTGTAAGTGCATGTGTGCCCAGTGATATACAGTATGTGCCGCCGTGTCCTATGAGTATCTGCCCATAGCCTGAAATGTTCTCCCCTGTATAGGCATGGGAACCCTCCCCCCTTGCGACTCTAGTAGAGGACTAAGTGGAAGATAATCCCACAGCCCCAAAACATGGATTCAAGGTAAACTGAATGTTTTAAATTGCCCCCATATAGTGTGTGTTTGTGTGTGTCTGTATCACTTTCAGTTCTATGCTTCGTGTGTTGGAGGGGACATTTGGTGCCCCAGGCAAGATTCAGCTGACACGTTCCTAACGCAACCAAACCTTGGATGAACACCAAAGCTAAGGTCATGATATAATGCTTATACTCATTTTTTTAGGACCCTAAAGTATACTAAGCCTATAGCGCCGCAAAAAGAAAAAATAATAATCATACAGTAATGTCTGAATACCTTGCTTTTTTATTTTAACATAGTGTAATATGCTTAGGAGCAAATACCTTTTTATTTCTTTATTATAAGTAGAACAAAATTTTAGTATATTTGTGAATTTTAGAAGGATGTGTGCGGTGGCATAATGTTAAATAAAATTGAAAGTTACTGTTCGTCCTACTTGCAATTCACTCAAGCCTCCACTGCAATAAAGGGTGGACTAAATATGCTCATAAATAATGTCAATGGTAATATAATGGTGTTTATTCCTCTCATTTAAGAGAAGGAATAGCACTTTTGTGTATGCATTTGTACTCTAAATTTGCTGTAACTGCATCATTGATGTTTAAACTTGATGATGCTACTATTTGCAGCCCGTAATTTACAAGAAAAATGGAGCCCAGATCATGTTTGTTAGTAATAATTTACACTGCAAGCTATTCTAATGCTGTAATGTTAATGTAATTTGCAATGTATTGTGTGTTTGTGTAGTCCAGATATATATCATGCAGTCTCCACTGTGTTCCATTGATCCATTATCCATAAATTATCTTTCACTTAATCATCTACTGGGGTCGCAGGGGGTTCCCCATGCCCATGCAGGGGAGAACGTTTTGGGCGTTGTGCTGATACATCCAGCACAGGGCGCCACTCTATTGTTGGGCACACACTTAACGAACACACTCTATATAGGGCAATTTGGAGCATTCAATTTACCTTCAATCCATGTTTTTGGTCTGTGGAAGGAAACCGGACACACGGACACGGGGAGAATATGGAAACTCCACTCAGATTGGGATTCGAACTAGGAATCCCTAGCGCTGAGAGGTGGACATGCTAACCACTAAGCCACCGGATTAAATACTGGATTCACCGTGTCACCCTCTCCTATGTTACTCATTATTATTTAAAATAAAATGGGGGTTTTAAATTGTTGCTAACACTTTACCTAAATCCGGTATTCATTATTAAGACATTTCTAAAGTTATAAAGTGTTCATAATTCATAATACTCGTTATAAGCCTTTGTTAAAGTCCATCGATCTACATAACCACACAGTGAACGTGCCATAAGGCTTTATAACACAATGTGACATAATATCCATCCATCCATCCATTATCTTCCGCTTTATCCTTTATTAGGGTCACGGGGGGTTCCCCATGCCCATCCAGGGAAGAATGTTTTGGGCGCTGGCCAGATACACCCAGGACAGGGCGCCAATCTATGACTGGGCACACACTCACTCACACAGACACACTCTATATGGGGCAATTTGGAGAATTCAAATGACTTCATCCATGTTTTTGTACTGTGGGAGGAAACCGGAGAACCCAAGGGGGAACATGGAAACTCCACCCAGATTGGGATTCGAACCGGAAATCCCTAGCGCTGAGAGGCGTGACATAATATATTATAAGTAATATATTTTACCCATTAATCAACTTATTATAGTCATCAGGAACAAAAAGTCTTATGTTTATAAGTGCCCATAACTGTTTATTAAAACTTATAAGCTCTCTTTACAGGCATATAGTCTTGTCATTAATTACCACTTTGAAAGAGACTGCATATATAGAAGTACATAATGACTTATAAAAACTTATAAATGCTCTTAACAGACTTTAAGTAAAGTGTAATTGTATTGTTTTAAGTAAGAATGTCTAAACATCTAAAAAAAACAAAAGTTGAAATAAGTTCATATTATAATGCATTATGTCACTTTAAGTGTTATAAAGCCTATGATTATAAACATCTATGGACATTAACAGAGGCTTATTGCAAATGTTATAAAACATGAGTCATGGAATACTTTATGTAGCATTATAAATGCACGTATAATACATTATGAATTCCAGATTCATAAAAAGTTACCAAATAGTTTTCTAAAAAAGAATATTTACTGATTCATTACTCTTAGCACATCCAGGTTTGAATCCTGATCTGGGTGGAGTGTCCATGTTCTCCACCTGCCCGGGTGGATTACATTTGGTTCTCCAGTTTCCTCTCACAGTCCAAAAACATGGATTCAATGTAAATTAAATGCTTTAAATTGCCCCATATAATATATATGTGTATGTGTCTGTGTAAATGAGTATTTCCAGAGATTGATTGACGCCCTGTCCTGGCGCCCCAAAATGTTCTCCCCTGGATGGGCATGGGGAACCTACAACCACCCTAGTATAGGATTAAGCAGAATATAATGAATGAATAAAGGTAGGAAGAAATATAATCTGGTTCTAAATGACAGTGACATGGTAGCTTTCCTAAAGGACACAAATTATGTATATAACTTTTTAAGATGCCTAATGAGTGTTCATGAGTCCCAAAAGGAAATCCAAACACTGTCCTTCTTGCTGTAGAGGCAGATATATTAAGCACTGCACCACCATACCACCCCTGCAATTGCATTTTAATGTGTCTTTTATAAAGCAGCTTTTTAACAGACTAATTGTTTTTTTCTTTTTCTTTGCCTTTTTGTGTGTTTGCTTTCAGAACTCGTGATACCGCAATTTCCACAGTTACTTTATTTCTACCTGACATTTTGAATGTCATTCGAAAGAAATGTCTCTTTGCACTCTGAACCATTAAATTCAGTTCAGTGAGACCTTGGCTGCTGTTTTTAAAAATCTTTTATACTTCCTTGTAGGTATGCTTAGCCTTACAGAATGTGTCAACAGACAATTACATCCAAACCTCTGAAAGTCCATGGCATATTTCAATTATCTGTCAAACTCATCTTTATGCATGACAAACCTATTAAAATAGGTTCGGTTAAAAATACATGCATTATCTATTTGCAAACCTTTTTCTAGATGGGCAAAAATACATATCAGGGCTGGCATGCCAGTTCATCACAGCATCATGCAACACAAGTGATTTTATTTCCATGAGGACATTTAATCTGCTATAGAGAGGTAAAGGTAACTACAAAAATTATGTAAATATTAAAATCAAGCACGGTGGCTTAGTGGTTAGCACATTCGCCTCTCAGCACTAGGGATTCCCAGTTCAAATCCCCATCTGGGTGGAGTTTCCATGTTCTCCCCGTGTCTGCGTGGGTTTCCTCCGGGTTCTCCGGTTTCCTCCCACAGTCCAAAAACATGGAACAAGTCAATTGAGTTCTCCAAATTGCCCCATATAGAGTGTGTATGCGTGCGAGTCTGT
The DNA here is from genome assembly GCA_019802505.1 of Corydoras sp. C115. NCBI lineage: Eukaryota > Metazoa > Chordata > Actinopteri > Siluriformes > Callichthyidae > Corydoras > Corydoras sp. C115. Next base: position 1,534,248 of record JAFMOC010000052.1, on the reverse strand, counting down.
GTGAGTGTGTGTGCCCAATGATAGATTGGCGCCCTGTCCTGGGTGTATCTGCCCAGCGCCCGAAACGTTCTCCCCTGGATGGGGGACCCCACCGCGACCCTTATATAGGATAAAGCGAAAGATAATGAATGAATGAATGAATATTAAAATCAATCCATCCATCCATTATCTTCCACTATATCCTCTACTAGGGTTGCAGGGGGATTTCTCCATGCCCATCCAGGTGAGAATGTTTTGGGCGCTTTGCAGATACACCCAGGACAGTGCGCCAATCTATCACTGGGTATGCACTCACTCACACAGACACACAATAATAATAATATTGGAGACTCTATACTCTATATAGGGCAATTTGGAGAATTCACTTTACCTTGATCCATGTTTTTGGACTTTGGAAGGAAACTGGAGAATCTGGAGGAAACCCACGCGGACACGGGGAGAAGATGGAAACTCCACCCAGATTGGGATTCCAACCGGGAATCCCTAGTGCTGAGAGGCGAACGTGCTAACCACTAAGCCACCGTGCCACCCCTAAATATGAAAATAATGTAAAAAAATTAAGTGTTATACATGTATGAAACAGAAAAAAATACTATATTTTGAGAATGTGAATTAGGGCGGCATGATGTCTTAGTGGTTAGCATGTTCGCCTCTCAGTGTAGGGATTCCCGATTCAAATCCCAATCTGGGTGGAGTCTCCATGTTCTCCCTGTGTCCACGTGGGTTTCCTCCGGGTTCTCCGGTTTCCGCTCACAGTCCAAAAACATGGATCAAGGTCAATTGAATTTTCTAAATTGCTCCATATAGAGTGTGTTTGTGTGTGTGTGTGTGTGTGTGTGTGTGTGTGTGTGTGAGTGAGTGAGTGTGTGCCCACTGATAAATTGGCGCCCTGTCCTGGGTGTATCTGTCCAGAGCCCGAAACGTTCTCCCCTAGATGGGCATGGGGAACCCCCCCGCGACACTCGTAGAGGATAAAACGGAAGTTAATAGATGGATGGAGAATGTGAATTATTTCTTCAGTTTTGTATTTTATTATATACTGTATATAAAATAAGCTGTAGCTTCTCGGACTACACCAACCGTGTTATGGGATCTGGGACCCTCGGAGGCACCCACCATAGACGACTGGTTTTGCAGAAGAGTCTGGCAGCAGGTGCATCAGATGATCAAACATCCCTTACTACGTGGCAAGGTATGGGATGACTGTCGCCGCGCACCCGCACCTGGGTACCAGATGGGCAATTTAGTGTGGCTCAGCAAGCGCAATGTACGGGTCCCCTTAAACTGCTCCCTCAGTACGCGTCCATATCGGGTTGTGAAATGGATTAATGAAGTGTACTTAAAACTGGCCCTTCCCTGCAAGTCGAGGTTTCACCCTGTGTTCTGTGTTCATCCCTACTCAAACCCTACATTTCGGGGCCATTGGAGTCCAGGTGGGCAGAGGTAAGGGATCCGCACTGGATTCCCATCGGCCTAGAGATTACAGTATCGAGTCGATTGGGAGCGATTCGGACAAAGATGGGTGGCACTGTAGGATATTTTGGACTTATCACAGATTTCCATACACACTTTCCAGACTGTCCTGCTCGCAGACCTAGGGGTTGACCTCGCCGCTGGAATAAGTGTAGGTTTGTCTCTCATTCTGTCTCCATGGGGACCCTAAGGGGAAGGGTAGTGTCACACCCTCAACTGATGATGTCACACAGGCAGGTGGCGCTTGCGCATGGGGGTGTCACCAGAGTATTGAGAGTGCGTTCTTATTGTTCCATCTCCGGGGACCCACCCCCTTCGGAGGTATTTAGGGACTGGGTTACCGTGTGACAAGTGTGTAGTTTATGCAGTTGTTGGGTTCGTTTGTGACCTTTCACAAAAAACGTGTGTGCCAACGCTAACTGTGCTTGTGTCCGTACAGTGATCTTGGCCACGACACCTTTCCTTCGGACTGTTCTGTTCCGCCTAAGGCTCTCGCACCTGAGCTGACGGATGACAGCCCCGTTCTTTTATTTTGCCTGCCACCTTTTTGTGTTTTGGCTGGATCGCTGCACACCTCTCTGAACTGCAGCGCACACCCTGAGGCATTTTCGTTTTACTCCGTGGGTGATTGTGGTGCTGCGATGGGGCGTTTTCACTTCAATAAAGCCATATACTTACCAATACCATACACATCCTGCCTATTTTCTACCACGGCATGATAGTGTATGTGTATGTGTATGTATATATCCAACCATCCATTCATTATCTTCTGCTTTATCCTCTACTAGGGTCACGCGGTGGGGGGTTCCCCATGCCCTTCCAGTGGAGAACGTTTCAGACACTGGGCAGATACACCCAGGACATTGTGGCAATCTATTACTGGGCACACAGTCTCTCACACACACACACACACAAACTGGAGCAATTTATGGAGCAATTTGCAATTTGGAGAATTCAATTGACCTTGATCCATATTTTTGGAGTGTGGGAGAAAATGGACACGGGGAGAACATGGAAACTTCACCCAGTTTGGGATTCGAACCAGGAATCCCTAGCGCTGAGAGGCAGACATGCTAACAAGCCATATATATATATATATATATATATATATATATATATATATATATATATATATATATATATATATATATACACACAGGTTTGTATGTATGTGTAAAAAAACTTTTTTGCTTTTTTACTGTTTTTAGCTTTTTTGATTGAGCTGCTTTATGACTGTGCTTATGGGGCATTAATCTCACACTAAGAAGACTATTAACTAGTATCACTATGCTGTTATTGACTATTAAATGAAAGACATGGAAGTAAAACTTTATTGTCAATATAGAAATAACAATCTTCAGTCCCTTTTTGTTTTAGTTATATTTACCAAGAAATACTTTTGTGCTACTTACTGCATACAGTATTGATTTTATCGTGTCCTAGATAGCAGATTGAAAAAGAACTCTGACACTGTCAATTTGCCTATTAAGGGGATTTTGCAAGATTTTATATAGGTCTATATAAATATATATTGTAACGGTGGCAAGGACGAGACAATGAGAAGGGTCATTATTTTAGAAGGAACATCTCTTTATTACACCAACTGGCAGGAACTCATCACACCCCGAACACAGCACATGCCCCTCCTTATATTCCCTAGCCACAAAGCACATTGGTGTGACAACCTGACAAAACCCGCTCTGCACATTTACATTATAATATTACATTATACATTATAACTTCAGTGGACCTGGGATTTAACCCACAAACTCCAGATTGATAGCCCTACCCACTGAGCTACCACGCCCTGAGCTTCACATAAGAAGATGACGGACACACACGGTCATCACACAATCATAGCATTATCTTCCGTTTAATCCTGTACTACTGTTCCTACTGCTACTCAAAAAAGCACTTATAGGGACTTATAACTCACAAGTTATTATCTCATTCCAACAAATTATTGTCAGGAGCACAGCATAATTAACTCATGATCATGACATAATAACTTGTGCATGCCACTTATTATGTCATGCACATGACATTAAATATAAATTTGTATTTACTTATTTACTTACTTATTTATTTATTTTAAATGAATTTTTTTTTTTTAGCATTTATTCATTATCTTCTGCTGAATCCTATACTAGGGTCACGGGGGGACGATGACGACAATTTAGACCATTTACCTTAAGCCATGTTTTTGGACTGTGGGAAGAAACCGGAGAACCTGGATGAATCCGACGCAGACACGGGGAGAACATGGAAACTCCACCCAGATTGGGATTCGAACCTGGACCCCCAGCGCTGAGGCGAATGTGCTAACCACCAAGCCACCATGCCAGTCATGGGTATGTCATGGGCATATGGTTAAGGAACCAGCCTTGTGACCTAAAGGTCCCTGGTCCCACCAAGTGCCATGGCTGAAGTGTCCTTGGGCAAGGCACCTGACCGCAATTGCTCCCCAGGCGCCGTATTCAAGGCTGCCCACCTCTCGGGGAATGTGTACTCACTTCACCAGTGTGTGTATATGTGTGTGTTTCACTGCACAGATGGGTTAAATGTGGAGGACAAATTCCTCTCTGTGTACGCACAGTAGGCAAAATAAATCTCTTTATCACTTTATTTTTACTCATGTCCCTATATATATACACACGTGGACAAAATTGTTGGTACCCCTTGGTTAATGACAGAAAAACCCACAATGGTAACAGAAATAACTTTAATCTGATAAAAGTAATAATAAGTAAAAATTCTATGAAAATGTACAAATGAAAGTCAGACATTGCTTTTCAACCATGCTTTAACAGAATTATTTAAAAAAATAAACTCATGAAACAGGCTTGGACAGAAATGATGGTACCCTTAACTTAATATTTTGTTGCACAACCTTTTGAGGCAATCACTGAAATCAAACAATTCCTGTATCTGTCAGTGAGACTTCTGCACCTCTCAGCAGGTATTTTGGCCCACTCTTCATGTGCAAATTGCTCCAGTTGTCTCAGGTTTGAAGGGTGCCTTTTCCAGACGGCATGTTTCAGCTCCTTCCAAAGATGCTCAATAGGATTTAGGTCAGGGCTCATAGAAGGCCACTTCAGAATAGTCCAGTGTTTTCCTCTTAGCCATTCTTGAGTGTTTTTAGATGTGTGTTTTGGGTCATTATCCTGTTGTAAGACCCATGACCTACGACTGAGACCAAGCTTTCTGACACTGGGCAGCACATTTCTCTCTAGAATCCCTTGATAGTCTTGAGATTTCTTTATACCCTGCACAGATTCAAGACACCCTGTGCCAGATGCAGCAAAGCAGCCCCAGAACATAACAGAGCCTCCTCCATGTTTCACAGTAGGGACAGTGTTCTTTTCTTGATATGCTTCATTTTTCCGTCTGTGAACATGGAGCTGATGTGCCTTGCCAAGAAGTTCCATTTTTGTCTCATTGGTCCATAGGACATTCTCCCAGAAGCTTTGTGGCTTGTCAACATGAAGTTTGGCAAATTCCAGTCTGGCTTTTTTATGTTTTGTTTTCAACAATGGTGTCCTCCTTGGTTGTCTCCCATGAAGTCCACTTTGGCTCAAACATCGACGGATAGTTCGATCTGAGACTGATGTTCCTTGAGCTTGAAGTTCACCTTGAATCTCTTTCGATGTTTTTCTTGACTCTTTTGTTGCCATTCGTGTTTTCTTCCTGCGTCCACGTCCAGGGAGGTTGGCTACAGTCCCATGGATCTTAAATTTCTGAATCACATGTGCAACTGTAGTCACAGGAACATCAAGCTGCTTGGAGATGGTCTTATAACCTTTACCTTTAACATGCTTGTCTATTATTTTCTTTCTAATGTCCTGAGACAACTCTTTTCTTTGCTTCCTCTGGTTCATGTTAAGTGTGGTACACACCTTGTCACCAAACAGCACAGTGACTACCTGTAGCCCTATATATAGGCCCACTGACTGATTACAATATTGTAGACACCTGTGATACTAATTAGTGAACACACCTTGATTTAACATGTCCATTTGGTCACATTATTTTCAGGGGTAGCATCATTTCTGTCCAGGCCTGTTTCATGAGTTTATTTTTTTAAATAATTCTGTTAAAGCATGGTTGAAAAGCAATGTCTGACTTTCATTTGTACATTTTCATAGAATTTTTATTTATTATTACTTTTATCAGATTAAAGTTATTTCTGTTACCATTGTGGGTTTTTCTGTCATTAACCAAGTGGTACCAACAATTTTGTCCACGTGTGTATTTTATATGTCCTTTTTGGGGTTCCATGCAAAAAAAATACTACCTGCATGTGAATCTAAATTGTGAAAAGCACCACCCACATCTGGGGTGTGGCAGCTCAATGGTTAGGGTGTTGGGCTGTCAATCAGAAGGTTGTGGGTTCAAATCCCAGGTCCACTGAAGTTACCAATGTGGGTCCTTGAGCAAGACCCTCAACCCTCATCACTCCAAGGTGCTGTACCAACCCTGTGCTCTGATCCCAACCAATATATTAATTGGAACATTAATATAATTGGGATATTTGTAAGCCGCTTTGGATAAAAGCACCTGCTAAATGAAAAAAAAAAAATTTAATTAGATTTTTTAATTTAAATAGGTAATTAAACTCATATTTAATTATTTTCAGGGGTCTGAGAACGGGCACAAGAGAGATGTCCTTACAAGTACTGTCATTTGTAAGCACACGCATAAAAGACTTTAAATGGAGGGGAGGTCCCCTATCATGTTAATTACTAGTCTTAAAGGTGAGTGTTGATATCTTTTAATGTGCCTGGCAACTTCATGACAGGTTGTTAGCAACAGCCCATTTATAATGTAGCACTGAATGATGCAGGTTCTCAGTCTTGGAGCAGTATTCTGACTGCCATTTCCTTTACTGAATGTGTCAAAGCCTGGTAGCCTGTGAATTTCAAGCAGTCACAGGAAACCAGTGCCAGGTTATGGCAGTCCTCCATTGATTTTCATACCCCATAAATAATCTAACCTATGCATTTTCAACAATCTCTGTTATGAAGCACTTGCATGGATACATACCAGCATGTAGAATCACAGACAACTGCTATCTGCCTCATAACATGTATATTTGTTCCTTTTTAATCAAGGCTGTAACAGACAGCAGTGTTTGATTTTATATAATGTGCCAGGATACTTTGTTTCTATGGTGATACAAGAAGTAATGAATAGTTAATAAACTTGTCATTCACTGACAGTGATTAACTAGAATTATTACTAAGAGCCCTTAGTGCCATATGTGTGGTGCTCTTGTCGCACAAAATGATGGATCGAGGAATCATAAGAAGACCTCCGAAGCATCCTAAAACATCCGTGAGTCCAGAAGCCTCTTGTCTTCTTTTTCAGTGTTTAGACTTTTATGTACAGGGAGAGGCATTAGATGTAGGACCAGTAATATAGTGTGATTTACACCAGGCCACCCAATAGTAACAAAAAAATAATGAAAATCAGAGGGATAGCCGAGGGGACAAGCAGGGATTTGGTCCATTCTATAAATCTGAATTTGCAAATGGTCCGGTGGCTGCTATTTCAACTGTTAAAGCCCTTATTTGGGTTAACCTTGAGCTTGTACCTCAGTTGCCACCTTTGGCCTGATCAGCTGTGACTTTACACAGCATATCCCGACATTAATGCAAATGAAAATGAACCTCAGCATGTGACCTTAAAGAACTAGAGCTGTCTTATCTCGTTCCACCAAAACCCAGCACCTACATCTGAGCGTGTAAGAAACAATGGGATGTGTGAATTATCCGTGTCCTTTGAATGATTGACTGTTTCGCTCATGCTGCCAAGCAGGACTAAACGAAGCAATATGTATTCAAAGGTGGTTCCACTATTGGAGGTGCAGGAGACCAATTTGGTGGGAAACGATTTCTGACGCCTGTCCTGTGGTGACCTCCCATAATGATCGTTACAGCTTTTGCATAGTTTCCATGGTCTGTAATTACAAGACAGCCTAATCCCCATATCTAATCCTCTGCCATTTTCCCCAAGAGAGCTGACCTCTTTTAGAGATAAAGAGACCATGTTCCTTTCTATTCGGCACTAATACTCTCAAGCCTGGTCTGATAAACTCTTCCTTTAACAGCCTTTTGTGAAACGTTGAACCTTGACCTCTGGAACATTGCATTTGGACATGTACCTTATGAGCATGAGGAATCAGTATCTCCAGAGAGATAGATTCTTTATAGACGGCACTACTGACCTAAAAGAGCACAAAGAGTGCCAGTAGATAACGGATTGGGAGACATGCTATGCCCATTTCAATTTGGCCTTAAGCTGCCAACTAAGGGAACGTCAACCTTTGGACTTGATTCTTGCCCTCTTGTCTTACATTACATCTTTATTTAGTGCAGGTTGCCTTGGAATTCGTATGCTTCAAGTAAGAAGCTAAGAATCAATTTCCAGGCCTGTCTGTGCAACTAAGAAGTTGAGTATGAGTAGTTTATTTGGGCAAATGAGGATAAGAAATGGTTAGTATGCAATTTACCAAGTAATTCATTTATAGTATATATATATATATATATATATATATATATATATATATATATATATATATATATATATATATATATATATATATATACAGTGGGTTGCAAAAGTATTCATACCCCTTGAACTTTTCCATATTTTGTCACATTACAACCACAAACATAAATATATTTCACTGGAATTTAATGTGAAAGACCAACACAAAGTGGTATACAATTGTGAAGTGGAAGGAAAATTATACATGAAATCAACATTTTTTTTACAAAAAAAAAACTGAAAAGTGCGACGTGCAAAAGTATTCAGCCCCCCTTTTCCCTGAGTGCAACCAATTGCATTCAGAAGTTGCCTGATGAGTGCTAATGACTCAAAAGGGTCCACCTGTGTGTAATCTAATCTCAGTACAAAATACAGCTGCTCCGTGACGGCCTCAGATGTTGGTTAAGAGAATATTGGGGAGCAAACAGCATCATGAAGTCCAAAGAACACACCAGACAGGTTAGGAATATGGTTTTGGAGAAGTTTAAAGCAGGCTTAGGTTATAAAAAGATTTCCAAAGCTTTGAACATCTCACGGAGCACTGTTCAATCCATCATCCGGAAATGGAAAGAGTATGGCACCACAGTAAACCTGCCAAGACAAGGCCGTCCACCTAAACTTACAGGCCGAACAAGGAGATCACTGATCAGAGAGGCAGCCAAGAGGCCCATGGTGACTCTGGATGAAATGCAGAGAGCCACAGCTCAGGTGGGGGAAACTGTCCACAGGACAACAATTAGTCGTGCACTACACAAATGTGGTCTTTATGGAAGAGTGGCAAGGAGAAAGCCATTGTTAAAAGAAAACCATAAGAAGTCCCGTTTGCAGTTTGCCAGAAGCCATGTTGAGGACACAGCAAACATGTGGAAGAAGGTGCTTTGGTCAGACGAGACCAAAATTGAACTTTTTGGCCACAATGCAAAACGCTATGTGTGGCGGAGAAATAACACTGCACATCACTCTGAAAACACCATCCCCACTGTCAAATATGGTGGTGGCAACATCATGCTCATGCTCTCAACGCTTCTCTTCAGCAGGGACCGGGAAGTTGGTCAAAGTTGATGGGAAGATGGATGGAGCCAAATACAGGGCAATCTTGGAAGAAAACCTGTTGGAGTCAGCAAAAGATTTGAGACTGGTGCGGAGGTTCACCTTCCAGCAGGACAACGACCCTAAACATAAAGCCAGAGCTACAATGGAGTGGTTTTTAAAAAAAAGAATATTCATGTGTTAGAATGGCCCAGTGTCCAGACCTAAAACCCAATTGAGAATTTGTGGCAAGATCTCAAAACTGCTGTTCACAAACGCTCTCATCCAATCTGACTGAGCTTGAGCTGTTTTGCAAGGAGGAATGGGCAAGAATTTCAGTCACTAGATGTGCAAAGCTGGTGGAGAATACCCTAAAAGACTTTGCAGCTGTAATTGCAGCAAAAGGTGGCTCCACAAAGTATTGACTCAGGGGGGCTGAATACTTTTGCACGTCGCACTTTTCAGTTTTTTATTTGTAAAAAAAATGTTGATTCATGTATAATTTTCCTTCCACTTCACATTGTATACCACTTTGTGTTGGTCTTTCACATTAAATTCCAGGAAATATATTTATGTTTGTGGTTGTAATGTGACAAAATATGGAAAAAGTTCAAGGGGTATGAATACTTTTGCAACCCACTGTATATATATATATTATATATATATACATATTATATATATATATATATATGTAAGAGGTGCCTAGGGGTGCAGGTCACCTCTCACCTGTTTTGTGTGTTTAGTCTTGTTTAGTCTCGTTAATTAACGTTCCGTGGGTATTTATTTAGTTAATTAACGTCATCTTGTTATTGGTTTGTGTTGTGCACGTGGTCGGGTGTCGTTGGTATTTAGTTTCATTGTTTCTTGTCATCAGGGCTGGTTGTGTTTGATGTCACCGTGGTCATTGACGTACCTCTTGTTTTTGTGGTGCACTGCACCTTTAATAAATTCTGTTCCCGCTACCTGCGTGCCTGGCTCCCTTCAGCGCGTGTTTACGCAGCGGTTGCGCGTCCGATGCGCTTCCGCTTCTGCCCGAGGTAGACTACCGTGACAATATATATATATATATATATATATATATATATATATATATATATATATATATATATATATATATATATATAATATATATATTATTTACATAAGTTACATAACTTATTTACAATAGTACATTGCCACATGTTATAAACCTTTAAACCCCCAAAGAGCAAGCCGAATTGGCATGAAGGACCTCCCTGTTATGTTGATATTTTAAGGAAGAATCCTAGGGAGGACCAAGGTACATGTATTTTTTCTAAATTTAAACAATATCTCATTTAATTTATAATTAGGATTAACCAACTATTGTCCCATTTGGACATGAATACTTGCAATGGTCAAAATATTAAAACCTCTTTAGATAAGATAAGATAAGATAAGATAATCATTTATGTCCCACAATGGGGAAAATTCACATTTCTCAGCAGCAGAAGTGACAGTAATTGGGAAATATAAATAAGAAACACTTGTGAATTAAAATGTAGAAGCCAGTTTTATGATTAAAAAACGTATTTGTAATTACCAAAATCCCATACAAAGCAACAATAGAGCAATAATTCCACTAGTAGCAAAAATGGTCTTCAATTTTTAAATAATCAAAATGTATATTAATAAGAAAAGCTGATGTGGTCCAAATTTCAAACTTCAGGTTCTATTGTATTCTCAACTGTTGTTGAATTTATAAACATCATATATATATATATATATATATATATATATATATATATATATATATATATATATATATATATATATATATATATATATTGCATATGTATTTGCAAATGTATTAAATCTCCATCATTATAATAATTATTTTTTTTTATTGTTCTGGTTGAAGTTGTCTTTATAAGTCATTGTAGTAATGTTAGTAGAAGTAGTTTAAACTGGTAGATTTTTCTGTACTACAAATTTAATAAAAGTTTGTGGACAGAGACAGCTGCAGTAAACTTTGTCCATTTTATCATCAATTACCTGCTTAATCCGATTTATTAATTGTAAAATAAAATTGTGTTCTAAAATGTTTGGTAACACATTCTACAACTTTCTATAGTATTCATAATGCTTTAAAATACTTGTCATAAGCATTTATTAATTTCCATAGATGTACATAACCACACTCATAAAAACATAACATGACATAAGGATATATAACAAAAAGTGGCATAATGCATTATAAATAATATATTTTAACTGATCATCAACTTATTATAGAGACCAGCGACATAAAGCCCTATTACATTTGTGTTTAATGAATGATTTTCCTGACAATTACTTTATAAGTACTTATAAATGTTTATAAAAGCTTTACAGGCAAATACTAAAGTGTTGTCATTAAATACTTATTTCAAAGAGACTGCATAAATAGTAATACATCGTGACTTATAAAAGCTTATTAATACTAAGCATAAAAAATAAGCATAAAAAAAAAATTATAATAATAATAATCTGGCCCGCAATTTAATTTAATTATTTATGCATTATTATGTTAATTTGTATATCCATCCATCCATTAACTTCCGCTCGTCCGGGGTTCGGGTCGCGGGGGCCGCAACCGAAGAGACCCATGGAGACTCAGACCTCCCTCGCCCCAGCCACATCCACTAGCTCAACTGGGGGAACCCTGAGGCGTTCCCAGACCAGCCGAGAGATATAATCCCTCCAGCGTGTCCTGGGTCTTCCCCGGGGTCTCCTCCCAGCTGGACTTGCCTGAAACACCTCCCTAGGAAGGTGCCCAGGAGGCATCCCTACCAGATGCCCAAACCACCTCAACTGGCTCCTTTCGATGCGGAGGAGTAGCGGCTCCACTTTGAGTCTCTCCCGGATGACCGAGCTTCTCACCCTATCTCTAAGGGAGAGCCCAGCCACCCTGCGGAGAAAACCCATTTCGGCCGCTTGTATTCGCGATCTTGTTCTTTCGTAGAACGTAGATTGACTGGTAAATCAAGAGCCTTGCCTTGTGGCTCAGCTCCTTCTTTACCACAACAGACCAGTATAGGGTCCGCATCACTGCTGACCCTGCGCTGATCCGTCTGTTAATCTCACGCTCCATCTTATCACCACTCGTGAACAAGAACCCAAGATACTTAAACTCCTCCACTTGAGGCAAAGATCTGATTCCTGACCCAGAGAGGAATCTCTACCCTTTTCCAACTGAGAACCATGGCCTCAGATTTGGAGGTGCTGATTTTCTTCCCGGGCACTTCACACTCGGCTGCAAACCGATCCAGTAAGAGCTGAAGTTCACAGCCTGATAATGCTAACAGGACCACATCATCTGCAAACAGCAGCGACATGATCCTCAGATCACCAATCTGGACACCCTCCATCCCCTGGCTGCACCTAGAAATACTGTCCATATAAATTATGAACAGAACCGGTGATAAAGGACAGCCCTGACGGAGTCCAACCCTCACTGGAAATAAGTCCGACTTACTGCCGGCCATGCGAACCAAGTTCCTGCTTCGCAAATACAGGGACTGAATGGTCCGTAGTAAGGAGCCATGTACCCCATACTCACGAAGCACCTCCAACAAAATACCAGACAAAGCACATGTAGACTGGTTGGGCAAACTCCCATGAACTCTCGAGGATCCTGGAGAGAGTGAAGAGCTGGTCCAGTGTTCCACGACCAGGACGAAAACCACACTGCTCCTCCTGAATCCGAGGTTCGACTATCAGTCGGACTCTCTTCTCCGGTACCCCTGTATAGACTTTGCCGGGGAGGCTGAGGAGTGTAATTCCCCTGTAATTGGAACACGCCCTCCGGTCCCCCTTTTTAAAAAGAGGCACCACCACCCCCCCCCGTCTGCCAGTCCAGAGGCACTGCCCCCGATGACCATGCAATATTGAAAAGGCGCATCAGCCAAGACTGCCCCACAGCATCCAGAGCTTTGAGGAACACCAGGCGGGTCTCATCCACCCCTGAAGCCCTGCCACTAAGGAGCTCTCTGACTACCTTAGCGACTTCAGCCACAGTGATGGACAAGCCTCCTCCCGGGTCCTCTGACTCTGCCTCCTCTCCGGAAGGCATATTGGTGGGATTGAGAAGGTCCTTGAAGTATTCCTTCCACCGCCTAATGATGTTCCCAGTCGAAGTCAACAGTGCACCCCCTCCACTATATACTGTGTTGGTGGCACACTGTTTTCCCCTCCTGAGTCACCTGACAGTTTGCCAGAATCTTCTAGGAGCCGACCAAAAGTCACTTTTCCAAGGTCTCACCGAACTCCTCCCACGCCCGGGTTTTTGCCTCCGCGACGCACAAAGCCGTAAATCGCTTGGCCTGTCGGTACCGGTCAGCTGCTTCTGGAGTCCCACCAGCCAATCATGCCTGATACGACTCCTTCTTCAACTTGACGGCATCCCTTACACGGGGTGACCACCATCGTGTTCGAGGGTTACCGCCACGACAGGCACCGACTACCTTGCGACCACAGCTCCTGTCCGCCGCCTCAACAATGGAGGAACGGAACATGGTCCATTCAGACTCAATGTCCCCCACCTCCCCCAGAATGTGGTTGTAGCGCTGACAGAAGTGAGAGTTGAACATCCATCTGATGGGTTCTTCTGCCAGACGTTCCCAGCAAACCCTCACTATATGTTTAGGTCTGCCTGGTCTGACCGGCATCTTCCCCCGCCATCTGATCCAACTCACCACCAGGTGGTGATCAGTTGACAGCTCAGCTCCTCTCTTCACCCGAGTGTCCAAGACACATGGCCACAAGTCCAATGACACAACTACAAAGTCGATCATTGAACTGCGGCCTAGGGCATCCTGGCGCCATGTGCACTTATGGACACCATTGTGCTCGAACATGGTGTTCATGATGGACAAACCGTGATTTGCACAGAAGTCCAACAACTGAAAACCACTCGGGTTCAGATCAGAGTTCCTCCCAATCACACCTCTTCAGGTCTCACTGTCATTGCCCACATGAGCATTGAAGTCCCCCAGTAGGACTACAGAGTCTCCAGGGGGAGCAGTTTCCAGTACCCCCCCCACAGACTCCAAGAAGGCTGGGTACTCTAAACTGCCGTTCGGCACATAAGCGCAGACAACAGTCAGTACCCGTTCCCCCACCTGAAGGCATAGGGAAGATTCCCTTTCATCCACTGGGGAAAACCCCAACATTCACGCGTCAAGCCGGGGGGCCACGAGAAAGCCCACACCTGCCCGACGCCTCTCGCCATGGGCAACTCCAGAAAAGAATAGAGTCCAGCCCCTCTCAAGGAGATTGTACCCAGAACCCGAGCTGTGCATTGAGGTGAGCCCGACTATATCTAGCCGGTATCTCTCAACCTCCCGCACCAGCTCAGGCTCCTTCCCTGCCAGTGAAGTGACGTTTCAAGTTCCGAAAGCCAATTTCAGCAACCGCGGATTGCGACGCCCAGGCCCACACCTCCGGCCACTGCCCGATCCACACTGCAACGAACCCCTATTACTACCCCCCCCCCCCCCCACCCCCGCAGGTGGTGAGCCCATTTGAGGGGGAACCCATGTAGCTCCTTCGGGCTGGGCCCAGCCAAGCACCATGGGCAAGTGCCCGACCACCAGGCGCTCGCTGATGAACCCCATCCCCGGGCTCCAGGGTGGGGCCCCGATAACCCTAAATTGGGCAGGGTACACTTGTTCTTGGTGTTTCTTTTCATAGGGGTTTTTGTTGGACCACTCTTTGTCTGGCCTGTCACCTAGGACCAATTTGCCTTGGGAGACCCTGCCAGGGGCTTTTTGCCCCAGACAACATAGCTCCTAGGATCATTCAAGCACGCAACCTCCTCCACCACGGTAAGGTGGTGATCCAAGGAGGAGGTTAAGTTGTATATTTTATCTTAATTTGTATTGTGGTGTTTGTGTGTGTCTGTGTGTTGTCTTTATTTTTGTGCTTACGCTGCGTTGCCTGGTGATTAGCGCCAGGCAATGCTGCATAAGCCCAACCCACTCGTAAGCTGCACGTCTCTATGTGTAACGGGTTGTACTCAGAAGCGAAGCCAAAGTCGATGAACAGTATAACAGTCAATGGTTTATTGAAAACAGCACTCAAACCCCAGTAAACGTACTGATGGTGTAACGCCGTGATGAAGATGATTGCTGACACTCAGGAAACCGAACTCTCCAGAGAGGTAATCCATAGAACACAAGGTAGCAGGGGAGCGCATTACCGAATATCAGACGCAAACAGCCAACCCAACCGAACAGCTTAATAGAGAGATAAACAGGAAGTAGTAATCAAAACTCTGGAGAAGAACTCCGAACACCACCAGTGGCAGGAAGGGGAATAGCAGGTACAGAAGGTAAGGTGGATGTGCTCACCATTCACAGCAAAAAGATTTGTTAACAAAAATGTCACGAAACTCTCAAAAAATAAAAGAAAAGTTGACTTGGAAAAAAAGTACATATGTGTGTGAAAAACTCTTCTCAACTGTAAAATTTAATAAATCCAAGCACATATCCAGAATGACCAATGCCCATCTACAGTCCATCATCAGAGTGTCCACTGCAAACTCACTTAAAGCAAATGTGGCTAATTGGTGTCAGAAGAAGCACTGTCAAGTTTCTGGTAGCAAGCACTGAGCAAACACTGAATGTATTTGAATGTACAATGTACGAAATGTATTTGAATTACAATATGTGTACATAGATATTATATAAATAGTTGATTTTTAATTTTCCCGCTGCTTTTTGTTGCAATTCTTTAACTGGTCCCTCATTGAAAACACAGCCTGGTTAGTGGCCCCCAGGTAATTTGAGTTTGAGACCCCCTGTTATAAAGCATTATTAATACTTTATAAAGCTTTATAAATGCACTTATAATGTATTATGAATACCAGATACATAGAAAGTGTTACCACACATTTTTTTTATTAGTTATTCACCTATGAATTCTTATATTACCAAAGCTGGAAATTGTCTGTTTAAAGTTTGATCCTAAACCACTTTTAGATACTTCAGCTAAAAACAACTATGGCAACAAATGTTTTTCTAAAAATGTAATAATACAAACTATGTGAATCACATAGTTACAGGCTGTTTTTTTTGGCATTTAAAAAATAGCTGGAAGATAGATTTTATTACATGTATTATTACATTATAACTCGGCAAACAGTGCGACTGTAACATCTGCAATTTTCCCCCAGGGATCAATAAGGTATTCTTATTCTGATTACAGAAGGACCACTTATATATGGCTCATAAACAGCATATAGAACAGGGTATGCGATTACACCTACTCAGTGGCTGGTGACTGACAGCTAGAGCAACTTCAACTTAACTTAGCATTGCAGGTATGTGACCTTATAATTAATAAACCGAATGTGGGAGGAATATTACACAACTATTTTGTGTTTCACAAATTATATGCATTTACCTCCTTTCTGTTCTTTTCATTAGATAAGTTAGACCTTTATTTGTCCCACAATGGGTAAATTCACATTCTCAACAGCAAGTTACATTAGAAAAAAGGTGAAAAAGATATGTAGGAATTAGAAAAATAAAAAAAAAAAAACTTGAAAAATTTAAATAGAAATCTATATATACACACGATAAATTCTAAAAATAAATTCTAAAAAAAGTGGAAAGTGAAAATAAAGAGTTAAAAATAAAGATAAAGAGTTAAGAGTATAAAAAAATGAAAATGCTCAGTCGTGAGCGGGAGCTGCTGAGACGTGCTGCCACTCACACAGTGCATTAGATAAGGATAACATAACACCAATAGTACATTAGCATTTGGTCATTTAGCTGACATAAAAGTAGCACAACTTGATGACTGGGGTCAGAACACAGGGACAGCATTCCTGAAAAAATGAGAATTAATGGCTTTGTTCAATGGCCTACATTGGTAACTTCAGTAAACATGGGATTTGAAACCACAACCTTCGAATTGACAGCCCAACACCCAAACCACTGAGCTACCGCATCCCTGAGATATCGCACACCAGTGATATTTAATATAGTACCAATAATAATACAACTGCATGAACAGCTTATGCAATTTTGGAAGAAATAATTCTAATTTCTGACATTTGGGAAAGAATTGATTAATAAAATGTGGCGCCAACTTTTTATAGACTGAACAAAGCTAAGAAAACAGACGCAAATGAAATGCTGCAATACAAAGAAACAGATGGAAACTCTGAGATGACAGCATGGAAACGAGAGAAGAGAGAAGCGAAGTGCAAATAAAGATTGCAATTAGGTGCAAAACAAACATCAGGACACAAAAGTCCTCCTAAGCCTTTTATCTTTCAGTTTACCAAACTTGTGATTTTTCCATATTTTAGCCATAACAGATGAAATAGCTTAATTACACATGACACAGTCAAAAAGACTGAGTGGCAAAGCAACTTTCAATAGGGCACTAAGAGGGTGGAATGAACAATAACACAAACACGCCACACAAGTATCACTGCTGCGGTTTTCTGTAAGTTGCTTGTATTACTCTAAAACAAATGTCTCTTCTTCAAAATACTCAATAAGTTCAAAATTGGGCACAGTGGCTTAGTGGTTAGGTACCTTAATTAGTTATTAGCATTTTTGTTTAGATGTTTTTAATTGTTCTTTAATTTGCAAGTCATTTAAATAATGTCTAAGTGTATCCATTCTTACATTATCTTCTCCTTCATCCTCTACTAGGGCAGCTACACCTAGGACAGGACACCAATCTATCGCTGTGCACACACTCACACAGACACACACACAAACACACTATATATGGGGCAATTTGTAGAATTCAGTTGACCTTGATCCATGACTTTGGACTGTGGGAGGAAACCCACGCAGACACGGGGAGAACATGGAAACCACCCAGATTGGGATTCGAACCAGGAATCCCTAGTGCTGAGAGGTGAATGTGCTAACCACTAAGCCACCCTGCCACCTGTCTAAATGTATTGCAAATACAACTGTGTATGATCATCTCTAGGGTGGCACGGTGGCGAAACTGTTGGTGGTAACTTTTTTTTTGATACATTATATTCCTTAAATTATTCTGTTTTTTTAGACTGTTGTGTTTAAATGACAGCATTAAATAAAGCAGAATAACAACATTATGTTTTTTCCTGAATGACATTTTCATGATGTAGTTTAAAATTTAACTTCTGTATCATTTTCCCTTAAATATTTTAAACAAGTAAGTATCCTTGTATGTGCCAAAACTGTAACATGACTAGCCCTTTAATTGACTCATACCTAAAACCCAGTGGGCTTTGTTGGCACTGATTTCATGTGCCAGTTGCTTTGTTCAAGCAAAATTGCTTACAGAGTACTGAATTATGCTTACAAAACTGTTTATGAATGCCTCGAGCTTCAGTGGGAAATCCAGCCCATGTAATGATTGAGTTTTAGCAGATTGCTGCTACACTGCATGCTACCAGGATGCCTTTCTGTTGCTGAGTGGTGTCACAGATGTGCTTTTAAAAGATGATTTAGGGAGTGCTGAACTGATATAATCATGATGCTACATGGTCTATATATGTGAAGACATGTGGGACCTCAATTTAAGAAAAGACGTCAATAGTTAGTGTCAATGTGCACTGATGGGTATTTTGTAGTATGGTTATACTACAGGATTAAAGAAATATTGAAAAATTGTGGACAGGATTCCAAAAAGCCCTATAATGCAATAATGAACAAAACTTCAGGTAAAGTGCAAAAGGTGCAGAACAATATTTAAATGCCTGGAGAGATTATATAAATTTCTTTTCCTCCAGGAGGGCTGCAGCTTTCATGTATTACCTCCATTACACATGCAGCACTGACTGCTATTTATATACCCACCTTGTGATGGGGTTTAGCAGGAAGCAGCGAGGTGCCATGTTCTGTTCCATTCTGCCCTCAGATGTGTAGGGAAAAATGCAAATGTGCTTGATGATTTCACTCTTCTTTACACATGATGTTACAGTTTTGGAAAAATGAGAAAATGATAAACAAAAATAAAAATAAAAAAGTATATTAAATGGGCTTTTTACAGCCTTAAGCCAAAGTATTTTTTATTATTTAAAAGGAAAGCACGGGGGCATGGTGGTTTAGTGGTTAGCACGTTGGCCTCTCAGCACTGGAGATCCAGGTTCGAATCCCAATCTGGGTGGAGTTTCCATGTTTTCCCTGTGTCCATGAAAGGTTTCTTACAGGTTCTCCGGTTTCCTCCCACATCAAAACATCAGAACCAGATTTAATGGCCAAGTGAGTTATACACATAAGGAATGTGGTGTGGTAGGTGTTGGCCCATATATATATATATATATATATATATATATATATATATATATATATATATATATATATATATATATATATATATATAGACTTAAAACAGACACTATACAATATACAAAATACAATGTACACATGTGCAAATATAAAAAAAAAAAGAATATATGGTATACAAGGTGCACTTGTGCTTGGTGTGGTATTTATTGAGTGTTTATAATGGCAATGGCTCGGGGAAATAAACTGTTTATATGTCTGGTGGTTTTAGTGTTCAGTGCTTGATAGCGTCTTGTATCGATGGTTCCTAAAATGGATTCAAGATAAATTGAATGTTCTAAATTGCCCCATATTGTGTGTGTTTGTGTGTATGTCTGTTTGATTGAATATGCCCAGCAATAGATTGGTGCTCTGTCCTGGTTGTATCTGCCCAGCACCTGAAACATTCCCCCTGGATGGGCATGGGGAACCCCTCCAAAACCCTAATAGAGGATTAAGTGGAAGATGATGAATGAATAAAAATAAACCACTGGCGGCACGGTGGCTTAGTTGTTAACACGTTTGCTTTTCAGCACTGAACCATCCAGGTTCGAATCACAATTTGCGTGGAGTTTGTCCACATGGGGTTCCCTCTGGGTTCTTTGGTTACCTTCCACAGTCCAAAACCATGGATTCTAAGTAAATTGGCTGCGCTGAATGGCCCCATATAGTGATATGCCCAGTGATATATTGGTATTCTGTCCTGGGTGTATCTGACTGCAACCCTAGTAGAGAATGAAACGGAAGATAATGAATCAACCAGAGCAGGTCTGGATACCTATGAGCTTTTTGTTACATGTTGATGACCCGATGCACACAGGGCAGCTACATTAAAACTGTATAAACTTTGTACATAAGAATGTCAAGGTATGGCATGATAATGAGATCAAAGAAGTAACTGCTTTGAAAATAGTACTTAAAACTCAAGTTATACTAAATATTACATGTTGTAGATATTGATTTTTTTCCCTTCTTTAAACCCCAGACTTTCATTACCACTAAAATCTTTGGTAATACTTAATTAAGGCAGTTAATGAGCAGCTGCTGCAATTTTGGTCAGCCTTTTCTCACTCGGCAGACAGAGGGGAGTCAAACAGCTTTTCCCCATCCAGTTAAGTCATGTCCAGTGAACTCCAGATGATGGCATGAGCACAGTTCGGTTTTTCCATTCACAGCCCTTCAAATGTAAACCCCCAAAAAATAATTTGCAAAGCCAACATTGAAAAGAGGACACATACATTGCATAATCTTTCTGCAGTATATCTTTACTACTTACAAATTAATGTATTTGGATGTTTTATTGAATTCCATTACCATGCCATGGTGGCATGGTGGTCTCTGTTTGCCTCTCTGCACTGGAAATATGGGTTTGAATCTTTATCTGGATTTAGTTTTAATGTCTGCATGGGTTTACTCGGAGTTCTTTGCCCAAAATATGAATTCAAAATATGAATTCTCTTATTCTAAAGCTCTAAATTACTTCTATATAATGTGTGTGTGAGTGAGTGTGCCGAGCGATGAATTGGCACACTGTCCTGGGTGTATCTACCCAGCAAATGTTCTCCCCTGAACAAGCATGGGGAACCCCTAGTATAGGATTAAGTATAAGATAATGAGATAAGAATTAATTCCTGGGTTTTATAAAAGTTGGGATGATGCATAGCAGAAATAAAATTGAAATGGGAGATCCAGGTTCGAATCCCAATCTGTGTGAGTTTCCATGTTCTCCACATGTCCGTGTGGGTTTCCTCTGGGTTCTCCGGTTTCCTCCCACAGTCCAAAAACATGGAAAAGTGAATGCTCTAAAAGTGTCTGTGTGAGTGAGTGTGTCCAGCAATAGATTGGTGCCCTGTCTTGGCTATATCTGCTCAGCACCTGAAACATTCTCCTTTGAATGGGCATGGGAAAACACCCCCCCTCACGACCCAAGTAGAGGATTAAAAATATAATAAATTAATGAATTAAAATTGGGATGAGTGCACAAAACACACATTATTATATTTTAATCGTCCGACTTGTATTCATTTTGTAAATATAAGCAAATCTAAAAAATGTTGGAAAGGATCAGTATATTCATGAAAGGGAATATTAAAAAGCCCAGAGCTTTGAAACATTACACAATGTGAGGTGAGGCTATTATCAAGGGTGTCATGGAAGTCAAAAATGACGCAATGTTCTGCAATTTCATATATATTTTTAAAGACTGTGAAAAGGCATTGGCAATTTTTCTGGGCCTTAGCTTAGAAAGTGTAAATGTGTAAATAATACACATTGCAACTTGTTTGTAGGAGAGGCATTTGCCCAGCACTGAGAAAAAAATCCAGGGAAACACAATGGACAGTACATCTCACAACAGGTCATCAGACATTCACACCAAGGACCATTTTAGTATCCCTCATTTGCTAGACCTGACATATGTCTGGAAACTAGAGAGAATTCAGAGAGAATGTAGATATGGGGGTGTCATTTATGCTTAGACATAAGGTGTAACAGGTGCCTAGGGCGGTTCGGTATTTTTGTTAATTAACTCTTTATGTTCATTGGTTGATTTTGTGCAAGTGGTCAGGTGTCGGTGTGTATTTATCTCCTGTGTTCCCCTTCCTCAGTGCACGTCGTTAGTTTTTGTTTGCTCGCGTTTTTTACCTCAGTGTTTATGGTGTCCCTACACCTTCTAAATAAATTCCTTTGGTCTGCTACATGTTGTGCCTGGCTCCCTTAAGCGCGTTTAGGCGCTGCGGCTCTGCGCTTCATCTGCGCAGCCGTTTTTGGTCGAGGTAGGCGAGCGTAACATAAGGGCTATCCATTCTACATTTATACTACCAACAACAGTGCAACAATATTTCATACTTTATTTGAAATATGGTTAAATTGTATAGGAATTATTTTGAATGCCTCTTTACGCTGTCATCTGCCATTATATATATATATATATATATATATATACATATATATATATATATATATATATATATATATATATATATATATATATATATATATATATATATTTAATCCTCTAAAATAGATCTTTTTATCCATATAACCTAGATTCAGAGGTGGTAAGTGACAAAGTAAATGTACTTCGTTACTCTACTTAAGTAGTTATCTATATTTCACTGAGTATTTCTGTCACTTTTTACTTCTACTCACTACATTTCAAAAGAAATATCTGTAATTATTATTATAATTTTTTAATTAATTAATTAATTAATTTATTAATTTATTAATTTATTTATTTATTTTAACCACCCCTATATTAGCTTCATCTGTTCGTCTGTGTGTCTGAAATTAAGCTGAAATCCCAATCTGGTTTCCATGTTCCACGTGGGTTTCCTCCGGGTTCTCCGGTTTCCTCCCACAGTACAAAAACAATTGAATTCTCCAAATTGCCTCATATAGAGTGTGTTTGTGTGTGTGTGTGTGTGTGTGCCCAGTGATAGATTGGCGCCCTGTCCTGAGTGTATCTGCCCAGCGCCCCGAATTGTTTTCCCCTGGATGGGCATGGGGAACGTGATCCTAGTAGAGGGTAAAGAGGAAGATAATGGATGGATGGAATTAAACACAATATAGGGGAGGTTTTTAAAAAACATTTTTAGTATTTTTAATATTTTGCTTGTTACTTTGCTTGTTTGCTACTTTATTTTGACTACATTTATTAATACTGATATATTGATTACATTTCTTTATTCCATTCATGCAGTTAATGAAGTTCAAATCTGAATCCCATTGGATGTTAAATGGGGAGCGGAGCGAACCTGTGATTGGATGGGTGACAGGCAATGACCAATCATTATTTAATAGATGGTTTTTTCAATTTAGATGGTTTTGTGTGCCAAAGAATGAAGCCCTCATGGCGTTTAAGAATTCAGCATCAACTGTGAAAAAGCTGATTGAAGTGAGGTCCATTTCATATTTAATACATTTTATTTGGCGCAATACTGACGAGTTGGGTTATACTTACAGTTGCTTAAATACATTTTTTAATTTCAGCTCCTGTTGAGCCCCAACTTTTCATCTCTAATTTATCCTGCTTGTTAATGTTAAAATGGAAGGCTCATGGAAGGAAGGACACTTTAAACACGTTATGCTTTTTATGTTAATTAGCTGACTTTTGATTGAATTTTAATGGTGTCCTCTACTGTAAAGCATTATACTGAGAGACTGATGACGTCATGCCCCAACATGTAGAATATTGTTTAATTAATATTAAAAATCATTACATTGACAACCACATTATTCAACCATTGTATTGGTTAATTGTTTCCAAAAACAGAACACTTTAATTAAAATGTCAGGGCCTAATATTATACAGATATGTCTAACTATCACATAGTTTTGGATAGGATTAAAAAAAAAAACCCAATAAAAAACAATTAAAAAAAAACAATATTAAACTAGGGCGGCATGGTGGCTTAGTGGTTAGCACGTTCGCCTCTCAGCGCTAGGGATTCCCGGTTTGAATCCCCATCTGGGTGGAGTTTCCATGTTCTCCCCGTGTCCGTGTGGGTTTCCTCCGGGTTTTCCGGTTTCCTCCCACAGTCCAAAAACATGGATCAAGTCAATTGAGTTCTCCAAATTGCCCCCTATAAAGTGTGTATGTATGAGTGAGTGTGTGCCCAGCGATGGATTGGTGCCCTGTCCTGGGTCTATCTGCCCAGCGGCCGAAACGTTCTCCCCTGGATGGGCATGGGGAACCACACCGCAACCCTAATAGAGGATAAAGCGGGAGATAATGAATGAATGAATGAATGGATATTAAACTAAAGCAGGTTACTTCATGTTTTCATTTGATAGTGTGTCCCCCCCCTTGGTTTGAAATATGTGCAATACAGTTTTTGCTAGACAATCTGTTGTTTTTCTGCAATTACCACTTTATTTAATTTTTAATCATATGTGCAATACTTTATTGCTGTGCAATCTGTTTTTCATACCGTCTCCCTTCTGTCATTATATGCCATGTACATAATTGAGTAGTTTTTTGTTATATTTTATTTTATATATACTCATCTCTATTTCTATTACATTTGTTCTTTTTAAAGTACTTATTTTAATTGATACATTAGATGTATCTATAACTTTCCCAATTACTGTCACTTCTGCTGCTGATAAATGTTAATTTATCACAAAGGACTGTCCTGTCCTGACCTGACCTGACCGACCTAACCTGACCTGACAAAAATATTTAAATAAACACCTTTATCTTTTTACTTTAAGTACATGTAGGCACATGTACTTTTATACTTCTTCTTAAGTAAAAATAAATAAGAATCAACTTTTTCTTCAGTAATTATTTTACAATATACTAATGCTTTTACTTAAGTATGGTACTTCAGTACTTCTGCCAGGTTCTGGCAGGTTCTCCCACAGTTCAAAAACATGGATTTAAGGTAAATTCAATACTCTAAATCCATATAGTGTGTGTTCGTGTGAGTGTCTATGTGAGTGATTAAAATTAAAATGATCTATTTTGCCTAATTTGTTCTACACATTTAACTCATCTGTGCAGTGAAACACACATATACACATATAGCAGTGGGCAGCCTTGTATATAGCACCCGGGGAGCAATTGGGGTTAGGTGCTTTGCTCACGGACACTTCAGGCATAGTACTTGGTGGGACTAGGAAAAAAAAAACGCGGACCCTCAGGCTGATTCCTTAACCACAAGCCTATGACATACATTTACATTTACATTTAGTTATTTAGCAGACGCTTTTATCCAAAGCGACTTACAAATGAGAACACCACAAGTCAGAAGCCATGGAGAAAACCAACTATTCTGTAAATTCATCAAACCTGATTGTTATTTGATGCTGCGCACCCCCCCCCCCTTTTTTTCTCTACAACAGGTAATTGTTAAAGAGATGCGTCTTCAGTAGTTTCTTAAAACTGTTTAGTGATTCTGCCTTACGGACAGAGTTGAGAAGATCGTTCCACCATTTCGCAATGGTGAATGCCACGGAGTAAGAATTAGCTCCTCGGTGAGGTGGAATCGCCAGGCGGCAATCATCACTGGAGCGAAGTGAACGAGTCGAAGTGTATTTTGAAAAGATAGAGTGAAGGTAGGAGGGGGAAGATCCAGAAATGGTTCTGTATGCCAGAGTCAGTGACTTGTACTGAATGCAAGCAGCTACAGGAAGCCAATGGAGGGAAGTGAGTAATGGAGTGACATGAGTTCGCTTGGGCTGGTTAAACACAAGTCGGTCTGCAGAGTTTTGAATTAGTTGAAGAGGTCTGATTGTGGAAGCTGGGATACCGGCAAGTAGCGCATTACAATAATCAAGCCGGGATAGGACTAGGGCTTGAACAAGCAGTTGGGTAGCATGTTCAGTCAAAAAGGGTCTGATTTTCCTTATGTTGTAAAGAAAGAATCTACAAGGCGGTTTTGATAACATGATCAGAGAGTTTAAGGTGGGAGTCTATTGTGAAACCAAGGTTCCGGACCGAATCGGTTGGGGACATTGTGGAGCCATCAATTTGGAAGGTCAGGTTGTGATGGATTGAGGGTTTAGCTGGGATAATGAGAAGCTCTGTTTTTTTTAAACATCTCAAGTTTAATTTGAGATGACGGGCCTTCATCCAAACAGATATGTAGGCAGGCAGATACCCGATTTGAGATGGTGGTGTCATCAGGGGCAAAAGACAGATGAAGTTGAGTGTCATCAGCATAGCAGTGGTAAGAGAAACCATGCGCCTGGATGACTGTGCTCAGTGATGTCATGTAAAGTGAGAAGAGGAGAGGACCAAGTACAGAGCCCTGAGGCACACCAGTACGTACTAGAGATCTCGCCATTCCATGACACTTTGAAGGTCTTTCTTGTGAGATAGGATCGAAACCATTCAAGTGTCGTACCAGAAAAGCCTAATTCAGCTAGAGTGGATAGTAGAATCTGATGATTTACTGTATCAAAAGCTGCAGAAAGGTCTAACAAAATGAGGACAGAGGATTGAGATTTGGCTTTGGCAGATTTAAGTGAGTCAATTACAGAGAGCATGCTCCCAGTAAATGTGACCAGTGATAGATTGGCACCCTGTCCTGGGTGTATCTGCCCAGCTCCCAAAACATTCTCTCCTGGATGGGCATAAGGAACCCCCCGCGTGACCCTAGTTGAGGATTAAGCTGAAGATAATGAATGAATGCGTGAATTTTAGAAACTATTACTTTGAATATTCTTATCATTTAAAATGGAATTATCTCAGGTTTAATTAATATGTTTAAAGGTCACTTGCAATCATAATAATACACATATTTAAATAACTATGATTTTCATGCTGTGAGAATTGGGTACGGGTGGTCAAATTAAGCATTTTATACTTGTGGAGAAAAAGCAGCAAAGACTGGAGTTAGAGGGCAGTTGATAAAAGAGGAAGAGACTAATGAGGTATAAAGAGACTAATGAGGTATATATTTTATAATGAAGGTTATGATATCTCTGCATGAGCAAATTCATCATTTACAGAATTTCAATAGGTTAATTCTGGTTATGTTCAATATCAGATCATTTTTCAACATTAGTAAAGTTAATTATGAAGATGATGATGATGGTATTAATTCTAAATTAAGAAAGTTTGGAAATGTATTAATTAGTATTATCCTTAAAAATGTGTAACGAATCGTATGATTATTTTAGATTGATTAAAATTAGCAAAATGTAGATCTAATGATTTTGATATTTACGTTTAAAGAATTTAACTGACATCTTTAACTTGACTGATTTCTTCAAGTTTTATAACTTCGTAACGATCAAATTACGCAATTAATACCCAACTTGTAAAACATTGGACTGTATTACATAAACACAACTTAAATAGAGGTGGCATGTTGGTTTAATCACATCGTAGCAAGAATAGACTTTATATGATTTCAGAACAGGTAGCCAAAACCTTTTCTGTCTGGAATTTGCATGTTCTCCCCATGCCTGTGTGAGTTACTTTAAGTTTTTAGGACTGTTGGCTTTATGTAAATTTTCCAAAGACATGTATGTAAAACCAAAGTATTAAATCATTAGTAGGCATAAATATGTTTGTCTGTGTATATACTTAATAACGTACAGTACAGGTACACAAACACTGCCCTCTTCCCCTTTTAAATACTGTCACATGTTGAGAAATAATAAGGATCTGAGATCGGGAAGGAGAAAGGGGAATAGGGAGGGAGGGGGAGAGGTATAGGAAAAGAGGGAGAGGGGCTAGGGTGGGAGTGGTCTAGGTAGGGGAGGAGGGGGATATGGATATTGAAGGAGAGACACATACACACATACACACACTATATGGGGCAATTTAGAGCTTTCAATTTACCTTGAATCCATATTTTGGGACTGTGGGAGGAAACCGGGGAACCCGGAGGAAACCACACAAGACACAGGGAGAACATGGAAACTCCACCCAGATTGGAATATGAACCTGGAATCCCCAGCGCTAAGAGGCGAATGTGCTAACCACTAAGCTACTGGGCTTAATTTTTTTATTAAGGTTTCAGTTTAAACGCTTCATTATTAAGAATGATCTGTTTAATAATAAAATAATTAAATAATAAATTGTTTTATTTGAAGTTTTTGGTTAGAGTTAACTATTTTCAAACTTACCTTTTGACAGTGTTTGGTTTAATCCAATGGCCTAAAACATTTGGGGTTGGTTGGTTAAGGATGAAAATCATAATGCTATGGTTAAAAAATGCTTCATTAAGTTACTTAGAAGAAGTTTGACCTTTGTCTTTTATTTTGGGAAGAAATCTTTTTAGTTTTTTTGTCTATGGCATGTCAAATTTCTGTACATCCATCCATCCATTAACTTCCGCTTTATCCTCTACTAATGTTGCAGTCCATGCCCATCCAGGGGAGAAGGTTTCGAGCACTGGGCAGATACACCCAGGACAGGTCGTCAATCTATCCCTGGACACACACTCACTCACACACACACAAACACACACAAAAACACACTCTATTTGGAAACACA
Source organism: Corydoras sp. C115 (assembly GCA_019802505.1). NCBI lineage: Eukaryota > Metazoa > Chordata > Actinopteri > Siluriformes > Callichthyidae > Corydoras > Corydoras sp. C115. The sequence continues at coordinate 1,505,964 of JAFMOC010000052.1, read as the reverse complement.
AGAACCTCACATTGATCTGTGATCATAAGAATGACATATGATCCCTATGCAAGGTTTTGCCCCTACAAAGAGGCTACAAATATTTCAGATGTCAAACCACATCTGTGATGTTAGTTCAATGTTAGTGCAGAATATAATGAAATCTCAATATAAAAGCAACCACACTGGTAGTCATTAGGCAGGCTGCTATAAAAATGACTTCAGATATTGGCTCATGGCTCCATCTCCAACAAATCTCAATCTAGTAAATGATGGAATGGGTAAAACAGAAAAAAAAGAAAAAGCCTGCCTGCATTTGAGTCTGAAAGAGCTGTAACCCTTTGTGCCTCAGCTGCTTACATACCAGCTGGGAGGGGAATTTTTAGCCATAATTGGCTAAAAGTGGGGGAGCACGAATGATTAAGCCTTTTCTGATGCTTTTGAGGTGGAGGGCCTGGATGTATGTGTGTATTTCTTCCCTTCCTCCCAGCATAAGATGCAGCCATCCATCACATCTGTTCCCTCTTATTGAAGCCTGTCGACTTGATGGAGCAAAGTGATGAGCATTTTTCGTGAAAATTGGTTATGTTGTGCTTTCCAAAGCAATGAGAAAAAAGTCGATTACTAACCGGCCCTCTGTGCCTCCCTTTTTTCCCCTCCCTTTTGCTATTTCCCTACATTCTGTCCTTCTTATCTTCTCTCCCACCCTTAGATGCCTTAATCTCTGTGGTAGTATCTTGAGATGACTCTGAACATATACGAAATTCCTCTTTGAATCTCAGAGGTTTAAACAGTCCAGCTGAGCATAAAAATACTCCTTGATGTAGTAAACAATTCTCATTTCCTTGTGGTTTAATGTATACATGTACATTGTGTTTAATACATATATTAACATATCCAGTAATTAAGTGAATTGTCAATGTAGATTATTCCAAATATTAACACTATTTACAGCATAATTTTAAATTGATTTCTAAATAATTCATTCATTCATTATCTTCTGCTTAATTCTCTACTAGGGTCATGGGGAGTTCGCTATGCCCATCCAGAGAGGAATGTTTCGGGCATAAATACACCCAGAATAGGACGTTAATCTAAGCTGGGCACACATTCTCTCACACAAACACACACTATATGGAACACTTTAAAGCATTCAATTGACCTTAAATCCATGTTTTTGAACTGTGGAGGAAACCGGAGAACCCAGAGGAAACCCACGTGGACACAGGGAAAACATGGAAACTCCACCCAGATTTGGATTCAAACCAAGATCCAGTAAGCCACCGCGCTGCCCATTTCTAAATCAATAAATTCTAAATATACTACTAAAATGAATATATGTATACTGTTCTGTTTGTTTTAATATTTGAGCACATGCATATGAAATGAATAATTATAATTGTTATCCTTGCAGTGTTATTATCATTTTATTATTTATATATGTTAAAAGGCTTTATACAACCTCCCCACACTTTAAGTATGAATACTTCTTATGCTTTTAAACACTTTCTAAACTATTAAATCTATGGAGTTGTAGCAACCTTTACAGCGCAAAATCCCCCGATATAACGAAAACGCAACCCATTCTATATGGGGCAATTTGGAGAATTTAATTTACCTTGAATCCATGTTTTTGAACTGTGGGAGGAAACCGGAGAACCCGCAGGAAACCCACGCAGATGCGGGGAGCCATCATGCCACCCTGGTTTCAAGCCTTTCAATTAATTGAATAATATCTATAATATAATAATATAACAAATTTGTATCGAACCATGAGGTCCATACCATGGTGTGGACACACTTCCATTTTGCTCCACTTACAGTTTATTTTATCAGCTCCACTTATTGTAAAGATGGACTTTGTAGTTCTTCAGTTACAGATAGTCAGATAATCTGTTTGTATACTACAGTACATACTGTGCTAGTCCACTTTACTCTGTAATGGTCAGGACCCCAATAGTAGCACCACAGAGCAGGTGGTACATTATTCCTATCCCCAGAAGTGTCACTGAGGTGTTTAAAAAAAATACAGTTGCACTGCTGCACAAATACCCCCTCACCGCATTAGTCTCACTGCAGAACTGACAATAAACAATCCACCACCCAAATTATACCTGCTCTGTGATGAGTACAGAAAACCACTAGAGGACTAATAAACAATAAAAAAACAGATGAACTACTGTAATTGTAAAACTATGAGGTCCATCTTGATGTTAAGTGGAAAAAATGGCCTCAAACAGCTCTTTTAATCTCACCATGGTGTTTAGTCTCACTTCAAAAGTCAATTAACAGAGGCAGACCAAGCTGGATGTCTCAGGTGTCTCACTGAATACTGATTAACAATTTTTTAATCATGTACACCTGATGTTATGCAAACTGTGTGCGAATTTAGTCAATTTATTCATTCTAATTCATCAGAAATTGTCCAATAATTGTGAATTTGTATTGTTAAGTTTATGTTACTTGAATCTTACAGCCTTGTTAAAATAGATTTTTTGTTATTACCATATGTCCAAAAATGTTAATATAGCTCAGGTTCATTCATTCATTTATTCATTCACTATCTTCCGCTTAGTCCTCTATTAGGGTCGTGGGGGGGTTCTCCATGCCCATCCAGGGAATAACGTTTTGGACACTGGGCAGATACACCCAGGATAGGACGTCAATCTATCGCTGGGCACACACTCATTTACATAAACACATACACATACTGTATACACACTATATGGGGCAATTTAGAGCTTTATCTTTAATCCATGTTTTTGGACTGTGGGAGGAAACCCACTCGGACACAGGAAGAACATGGAAACTCCACCCAGATTGAGATTCAAAACTGAATCCCCAGCACTGAAAGGATGTGCTAACCATTAAGCCATAGCTAAGGTTATTTTAATTATTATCCTTTACATGATGCAATATCTTTGAATCATTTTCTATTTAATCAGCCCCTGTCATGATGCTGCTTGTTATTTGGATTACTTTCCTCACCTTCCCTTGAAAAGTCAGAATGAGGTTCCCACATCATCACCAGAGACATAAAAAAGCATTTTAAAGTTTTCTCCGGTCATAAATAATCCAATAGTCAGAATGAATAAAGAAAGAAAATTAAGAAAACTGGGTTAGTTTCCAGAAGCTACATGGTCTTAATTAGAATCAGTGGCTTAGAAATAAACAAATAAAATGTTTATTATGATGTGTGGGTTCTTAGCATTTCTATTCATTTATACATTTTGTACAAATGTATACAATTCATATTTATCATGTTTTTGAGCTGGGTTGGACAATGGCTCAATGGTTGGCACGTTGGCCTCTCACACTTGGGATCCAGGTTCGAATCCCAATCTGGGTGGAGTTTCCATGTTCTCCCCGTGTCCGCGTGGGTTTCCTCTGCATTCTCTGGTTTCCTCCCACAGTCCAAAAACATGGATTCAAGGTAAATTAAACACTGTAAATTGCCCCATATAGTGTGTGTTTCTGTGTGTGTCTGTGTGACATCCAGGGTTGGTGTATCTGTACTCCCCTGATAGGAATGAAGAACCCTCCCACAAACCTAATAGAAGATTAAGTGGATGACAAGGACAGAATGAATGAAGGAATGATTGTTTTTAAGCTAGTTTATTTCTATATATAAAATGTACAATACATAAAGGTCATTTAAAAGCATAAAAGCCTTAATATATTAAACATCAATAAACAATTTCCCTGTACAAATAAAACACGTTTGATTTCTTTAAACCACAATGTGTAATGAGAACAGGTAAATACAGAGATGAATCAAAAAATACCAATCATCTTAACTTATAAGGGATTTTTATTTTTATTAGTGTAGTTCATTGTGAAAATACTCATGGTGGGTGGCATTCACGGATTATACAAATCAGCTTTTAGAGTTTACTTTAATAAAACAAACTTAATCGTTAATCTCAAAGCCTTAGGATTTAAAAATATCTGTCTTTTGACAAAATACTAATTAGTCTTTTTCCCCTCAGAAGCTTCTGGTAAACTTTTTACTTAAATCCGGTATACATAAAGCATTATTAACACATTTATAAAGCTTCATTCATAATGCTAAATAATACTTGTCATAGGCATTTGTTAATGCATTATGACAAATTAAATTATGCATTATAAATCATATATTATAACTGTAAAACAACTTATTATAGAGACCAGTGAGATAAAGGCTTATAACGTTTGTAGCATTCATAATGCTTTATAATACTTGTCATAAGCATTTGTTAATGTCCAAAGATGTACATAAGCAGACTAATAAAGTGGTATAAAAACATACCATGACATAAGGCTATATAACAAAACGTGGCATAATGCATTATATATATATATATATATATATATATATATATATATATATATATATATATATATATATATATATATATATATATATATTTATTTATTTTAACTGTTCATCAACTTATTATAGAGACCAGCAACATAAAGCCTAATAATGTTTGTGTTTAATGGATTATTTTCCTGAAAATGTCGAATTACGAAAGCTTATAAATGCTGTTTACAGACTTTAAGTAAAGTGTAATCAGCTTGTTTTAAGTAAGAATGTCTAAACAGCCAAAGAATCAAAAGTTGAAATAAGTTCATATTATAATGCATTGTCACTTTGTGTTATAAAGCCTTATGTCAAATTGTTATAACAATATATGACTATGATTATGAACATATATGTACATTAACAAAAACTTATGACAAATGTTATGAAGCATTATGAATACATTATAAAACTTTGCAAATGTGCTTATAATGCATTATGAATGTTGAATTAATGGAAAGTGTTTCCGAACTTCCACCTCTTAATAATGCTATTAATATTTAGGAGATGGATAGTTAAACAAATTAAAATGTTTTTATGTCGTTCTTATAACATATATCGCTCCAGTGCTGGTTCTTGTAGTTTTTTGAGCCGGTTATTAATGTAGTCAAAACTGCTGCAGTGATTTGTTGTAGCTTAGGCTTAGGCTTATTTTAATGTTAAACCTATTCAAATTATCACAATTTCAAAACAACTGTTCCTTAAAAAAACTTATAATATAAGTTATAAGTATATAATATAATGTAAGAAGTCCTGGCTCCAGCTCTCATTGGGTTTCAGCATGTTATAGCAGATTTTAACCTCATACCTTTTTTTCTGTCATATTTACATTTATTCATTTATTCATTTATTCATTCATTCATTAACTTCCACTTCCACTAGGGTCATTGAGGTGTTTCCAATGTCCATCCAGGGAAGAAAGGTTTCGGGCGCTGGGCAGATACACCCAGGACAGGGTGCCTATCCATCACAGGGCACACTCACTCACACAGACACACACACAAACTCACACGATATGGGGCAATTTAGAGCATTCACATTACATTGAATCCATGTTTTTGGACTGTGGGAGGAAACCGGAGAACCCAGAGCAAACCCACACAGACTCGGGGAGAGCATGAAAACTCCACCTGAATCCCCAGCGCTAAGAGGTGAATGTGCTAACCACTGTGCCGCCCTTTAGTGCATTAGACACTGTATATTTGTTAGCTTGAGAAAACCCTTATCCCACTTCCAAAATTAATAACATCTGCATTAGATATACAATATGGGGGCTCAGTTTTTTAAAGAAATCATATTTTCAACCTAATCTTTGCATAGCATTTTTCAACCTGGAGCACAGTTTGCTGCATAATTTAAACTCCTTTAGTGAATGGTTATGGATAATGTGTCTCAATTTTAACTTAGCCCTGGATATTGATTTTCACTTAGACTTTTCAGCATGCGAACGTACCGGGATATACTGCTATAGCAAAATAGTGAGTTGAGTTTAATACATATGCAGCAGGTAAAAAATGACATTTATTAGAAGCTTATAATTAAGCCAGGGGAGATCCATCCGAGTTATGCTAAACAGTGAGCTAGTGTGGAGTCCAGGAAGGATAAATTAGAAGGAGGATATCAATTATTGCACTCCACAGCAGCAGGAGTTAAACTGACATCGTAGATAATGGCCATTCCTACACTCGACTCCAGACTCCTGAATATAAACAGAAGTGAGCTATTGAAGCGGCGGCCTGGACACTGGTTCCTTTCAATCATTCTGTTCCCTACCAAATGCCCGCAGCGCCTTTCATTATCCAGCCGTGTATTACCAGCAGTGCATCAATCAGCAAGCTGCAAAGTAATTTGGTTAGGGTTACTGGACTGTCAGGACAAACAAATCCCCGCATGCTTGAATTACAGTAATGCAGGTGGGAGTTAAAATTTTATTACAGATGGTCACTCTATTTGAGGAATAAATCTGGCATTGGGGACCCTTAAAGCAGCAAAAACACAATAATGCACAATATGATTTTAATGCTCCCTGTGAGAGGTAAGTTTGCACGCCGTTAAACAGCTAACATCCTCTTGAGCAGGTGTGTCCACACTATTCTGACCTGAAATCTACTTTTTCCATTTTTCCTTTTTCTAATGGTGAAACCTGTTTACACACATCATGCCAATATTGCGGAATCAGCATAAAAAAGACTCGTTTTTCGGATTGCCATTTTCACAGAAATTGCTCTTTTATTAAACACGCTCCAGCAAATAGCTTGAAGAGAAATTGGTTTAAGTACAGCCTTTGACTCAAGGACATGAAACTCACGTTTCCCCTAAATGGCAACCCCTCACCCGAACGAGCAAACACACACAGCATACAGCACAAACGTACAACAATCCCTGTGACCCGCATTTCCCCAAACAGAACAAGAACATTAATAACAGAAAAAAACAAAGAACACATAGAACCACACTGCAAGTTTTTTTTTTAAGTTTCTGGGTTTGTTTTTATCGTAATCAGATTAAGAATAGGTAAAAAATTATGCCTGCCTTTGTTCTGCAAGTTTTTGGTCCCCATCTTTCAGTTTATGAGCCAATCAAGACTTTACACTTTCTTACCTTGGCTTATTCACACTTTCCTCTCTTGTGATTTTGTTATTTATTATTGTGGTGACCGCCACTGGTTATGGATCACTTCCCAATATGACTTCCTGCCACACTGTACTAGTTTCGTTCTGTGTGTTTATGTACAGTCTGTTTAGGAGCAGGTTGTCAGGATTCTGTTATGTGTTTGTATTTGTGCATGTGTGTGTATGTGTTGACCACTCGGGTGGGGTCACTATTTTGGGAATGTGTATTTTATGTTGTGTCCTTCCGGCCAGGGTGGCTAGATAGTTTTAGTTTTCTCCATGCTTTTACTGGAGTCTGCCTATAAAAGAACATTATCTGTGAACAATGGCAACCTGACTCACAGTACCTTTTCCACAGTAGAGCAGCAATTAAATAGTGACTTGTAAATAAGGGGTGGAACCAGGAAAGTAGGTGAGGTAATGTTTCTCACGTGTGGTTTCTTGTATTGGTTGTCTGTGCTGGGACATAAGAAAGAGTGAGGCTTATGAGAGGAAAAAAGAGAAAAGTTTTAGAGGCAGCATAGCATCTGTGGCACACTGAAAAATGATCTGCAGTCCCACCATCCTGCTAAATAACAAAGTTATAAATTATAAATCCAGTCCTTACTGGGTTCCAGCATGTTATAGCATCTTCCGCTGAACATTTGAACCTTGTACCTTTTCTTCTTGTATATTTACAGTACATTTATTAATTTATTTATTCATTCATTATTTTCTGACTAATTCTCTACTAGGGTCAGGACAGGCCACCAATCTATAGCTGGGCACACTTACTCACTCAGACACACACACACAAATACACACTATATAGGGCACTTAGAGCATTTCATTTACATTGAATTCAAGTTTTTGGACTGTGGGAGGAAACCGGAGAAGCTGGGTGAAACCCATGTGGACACAGGGAGAACATGGAAACTGGATTTGAACCTGGATCCCCAGTGGTCTGAGGAAAACATGCTAACCACTAATCCATGTGCCGCCCTGGTACATTTACATAGTTTGTTCAAATCAGGATAATTCTATAGTAATTAACATGGTAGATCTATATTGAACAAATATTTTTTTTATTAATCAAGAAGTGATTTAAAAGACTATTTGTCTATGTAAATGTAAATATAAATATATATCAAATCTTTTGTATTGTATTTTTTTAATCATTTCTATTTATAATTTTTTTATCTTGATTCTTTACTTTATTATTATTATTATTATTATTATTATTATTATTATTACTATTATTATCCGGCGGCATGGTGGCTTAGCTTTCTAAGGTTCGCCTCTTAGCGCTAGGGATTCCCAGTTCGAATCCCCATCTGGGTGGAGTTTCCATGTTCTCCCCGTGTCCGCGTGGGTTTTCTCCGGGTTCTCTGGTTTCCTCCCACAGTCCAAAAACATGGATTAAGTCAATTGAGTTATTATCCCATATAGAGTGTGTATGTGTGCGTGTCTGTATGAGTGAGTGTGTTCCCAGCGATGGATTGGTGCCCTGTCCTGGGTGTATCTGCCCAGCGCCTGAAACCTTCTCCCCTGGATGAGCATGGGGAACCCCCCCGCAACCCTAATATAGGATAAAGCGGAAGTTAATGGATGGACTATTATTATCACATATATATATATATATATATATATATATATATATATATATATATATATATATATATATATATATATATATATATATATATATATATATATATATATATGTATGTGGGGTTTCCTCCCACAGTCCAAAAACATGGATCAAGTTAATTGATGAATTTTGATGAATTTCATCAAAAATTCATCATTCTTTGGACAACAGAATAATCGTCCTGAACGTACATGGGAACCAGTCCTCAGTCCTTCAAATATCTTTTATTTGTGAAGCTCAAAAATCTTTATGGCACCTCATTTCTGTATTCTGTGTGTTTTTTTTTAAATAATGATCAGTAAATATGCGTATTATGCCTGTGTGCAACTTTTTTCTTCAATATGTCAGTAAAACAAGAAATAATGGCTGATAAGTGTTTCTAAAAGTACATGTACTTCACAGCAGAAGGCTACCAACACACAAAGAGGACCTCTGAAGCCTGTCAGCACATCAGCGAGTGCTTCCACGACTCTGTTTAACACATCAGTGTGTGCTTTTACCTCTGCTTAGCACTTCTGATGATGAATTACACACCTTTCTTAACAGACTTGGGTGCCCTGAACTGAACCTTTGCTGACAACTTCTACTCTAAAGGGAAAAACTTATTCTTTTCCTAGGCCAGTATGCCTTTTTCTCAGTTTAATCTGTAAGCATTCAGCTTTGTTCAAAACTATTCACTCACCGGCCACTTCGTAATTCTCAGTACTATAGTGATACTGACATGGTGGTGGTGGTGGTGGTGGTGTGTTAGTATGTTGCGTACTTCTGGACTGAAAGGCATCCTCTATGCATCAGCCTTTGATCACTTATGAAGGATTAAAGGCTGACAAACTCAAAACTCCATCTATCTGAAATAAATAAAATCAATATCAAATAATTCATAAAAATTGTTTACAATAATGGCAGCATGGTGGCTTAGTGGTTAGCACGTTCGTCTCTCAGATACAGGCTCGAATCCCAATCTGTGTGAAACATGAGTTTCCATGTTCTCTCCGTGTCCGCGTGGATTTCCTCCCACAGTCCAAAAACATTTAATTTAATTTATTTATTTAAATAACAGGAATAATACACATTGATCAACATAATTTGTTAATAATGTCAATGTGCCAGATTTAGCCAAATGGCTCATTTTCGTCTGCAGTGACTGGGCAAGAAAAAAAACAAACAAATGAAAAAAGCCAACAAAATTAGAAAACAATTCCACAAAACACAGTTAAATTGATTAAAGACACACACAACTTACACAAAGCCTATTCTAAAACATAATTAAACATCATGCTGACAATTCTGTATACTTAATAACCAACTTTTTAGATGTCTAGAAAACTGACCGACTGCTGTTAATTCAGCTGGAATAGAATTCCAGTCATGAGGAAAATGCAGACTGGCCAAAAGCAATTTTATATAAAAAGTGGTATAATACAGTCACCTCTTATAGTTGACCTGGATGACTTAGAGATACTACCTAGAGATCACAAGCATTGATCCGACGGGCTGAATGGTATTAAGAGGGCCATTAATTAGAATTCCGATGATGCGCCATGCCCCCAACAGGTAAATGGAGCGCCACCGGAGCACAGTCTGGGTTTCTAGGTATTACATACATTCTCTCAAAGTAGCTTTACAGTGTTATGAGCCTGAACTCCAAGTCAAAATGACAGTGGCAAGAAAAGACTGGTCTTTAAGGAAGAAACATAGGGAGGACCAAAGCTCAGTGAGGGACTCACTGGATGTCCAGTCTGTGCAATGATCAGGTGTCCATTTTCGAAAATTAGAACTATCAGTTTAGTGAGGCCATCCTGACAAAATGGCAAAGCCAAACAGCTAATTAAAGTCCAGGAAGGTTTCCTCCCACAGTCCAAAAACATTGATCAAGCTCAATTGAGTTCTCAAAAATTGCCCCATATAGAGTGTGTTTGTGTGTGTGTCTGTGTGAGTGTGTGCCCAGCAATGAATTGGTGCCCAGTCCTGGGTGTATCTCCCCAGCGCCCGAAACATTCTCCCCTGGATGGGCATTGGGAATGAACCTAGTAGAGGATAAAGCGGAAGGTAATAGATGGATAGTTGATTTACTGCTTACGTTTTTAAATTTTTAATTTAGCAATTACCATGTTACAAATAATTGCACTATAAATATGCCAAATTGCACACATCCCATTTTTAAACGAATTAATTAACAATAAATAAAATGAATCGGTTAATTGACAACTGAAAGCTGAGTATTTTATGCAGTAGATCGTTTTGAGCATGTCCTCAGGCAGCGCAATTATAAGCCTATTGGAGAATATGATTACATAGCTTAGACCATTTGCTATTTCCTAGCAATTCAATATGTGCATCCATGCACTGCAAACTCCATGAAGGAGAATGAATTGGTATGGACATGTCAAAACAGATTTAGAGTCTAGACCCCAACTCAGCAAAGAGCCATTTACTTTCTATCTTTTCTGTAAGACACCATTTTTGACACACCTTGACTTTGTAATGGATTTCTAATGTGTTTCAGGCCCCTAGTCTCTGCTCCACAGAGCTTTGTGTCTAAAGCAGGGCTGAGCAGAAAGCTTGTTTTTTCACAGTTTGGCGTGACCTTTTCTATCTGAACTGATGAGTGGAACGGCAAAACCATTGATCTACTTTGAACTGTGTGTGGACTCCTGTCTGTCTGTCATCACTTACAAATGATGAATAAGGCTTTAGCAACAGGCCCATTGCCCCAAGAGCTACAATATTTAGTGAATAAAAAGACAGCAAGTATAAAAGCTACTTCACATCTTCAACGCAGTTCCATAATGCCGATACATGACAAGAACAGCAAAACACTATTAATGACTTAAAATGTAATATGGGACACTTATGGGAAATGATGCTGTTCCAGGGAGCCTTCTTAACTAAGTAGAGTCTGCAGTATCTGCCCCTTTTAATTATGCTGCTCTACTCATTTATGCCATAGTCACATGCTGCACTGTGTCAATCAATCTCTTATTACTTAAACGCTGTGCTTTATTAGTGCTAACTGTTTTTCTTGTTTGTTTCTTTTGAGCTGTTGCCAAATTCTTGGAGGTGTTGTCAGCTCTTCATCCATGGCTCTGCCGAAGCACTGCAGCTATGACAATTACTGGATGTAATCTGGATTTTTATTGGACAGTCCTACAGAATGTACTCAATTGACTTCTATAGTTTTCTAATTGTTAAATATGGACACCTGGTCACTAAGCAATCTGTACATGGGTATTATATGCTGTTGATGCTGCACCGCCACTCAAAGAGGATGAGTCTCCCACTAAGCCTTGGGTCTCCCAAGGTTTCTTCCTTAAAATATCAACATAACAAGGAGTTTTATCTTGCCACTGTCACTTTGGGTTGCTCTTTAGGGGTTTTAATGACTAATAAATCAATTGACTTGTACAACATGGAGGCAGAAGTGTAGCAGCACTGAAGGAGACACTGGGAGACTCCACCAGATTAGGATTCAAACCAGGAATCCTCAGTGCTGAGAGGTGAACATGCCTACTCCATAGGGGAGGGGTTAGTAGTATAAAAAGGCTGCTTAAGCCACAGTCGGGGAAATAAACCTGATAGACAGAACTCAAGTGTTTCAAAATAAGACTTATATGACTTTGCAGTCATCAGTCTATGTTAGCTGTATGAAGAGTTCATTTTGTTTGTTTTGTCATTTGCCTTTACGGCCATCTGCAAATTTGTATTTAGATTTTTTTTGGGTGTGTAAAATTAATGGTGACGGAAACAGAAGCATGCCTCACTGCCTTTCTTCAAGGGCGGACTCACACACTGTTGTCTCCCCATAGTGTGTCCTGCCTTTTAAAATGTATTGGGAGTGCACTTTATCACAATAAGACTTTCCACTAAGAGCATTAGTTTTAGGAGCTTTAATAATTTACATACTGGGTGACTGTAGCTCAGCTGAGATTATTATTTGGGAAGATTTAACACTAAACAGCTTAATTTTTGCCTGTTGCTGTACAGCTGATGACAATAACTTAATGTTTAAAGAAATGGGCCTGTTCAGCGTGAAAATACTTTAATGCCATAGTGATCCATTTTTTAAAATAATAAGTAGCAAATTCAAGAGGATAAAATAGCTGTTTTCAATTATTGTTGGTTCTTTTTACCACATAACATATTTCAGATTGGGCAGTTTAGTGGTCAGCATGTTCGCCTCTCAGCGCCAGGAATTCCAGGTTTGAATCCCAATCTGGGTAGAGTTTCCATGTTCTTCCCATGCCCACTTCCTTCTGGGTTCTCCAGTTTCATTACGCATTCAAGAACAAGAACAAGAACATTGTTCAAAAACAATGATTCAAGGTAAACTGAATGCTCAAAATTGCCCCATGTTGTGTGTGGCAATGTGAGTGAGTGTGCCCAGCGAAAGAATGGCGCTCTGTCCTGGGTGAATCTGTCCAGTGCCTCAAATGTTCTCACCTGGGTGGGCATAGGGAACCCACCACGACCCTATTAGAGGATTAGGTGGGAGATAATTAATGAATGATTGAATATTCCAGATTTCCAAAATGGAGGAGTGAAAAGCTTCTGGGTTGTTTGCCATTTTGCCCCATATGTAGTAGGGTGGCCTCACCCAGATGACACTACATGAAATTAGTAAATGACCGAACAATGTAAATTCTAATGAAAGTGATGGATATTAGGAAAATACAGAAAAAGTAGTTCTATTCAATCCACCACTACAGAGAAAACATCTTTCGAAGTGTAGGTATCACAATTGTGTTAAGTTTTTATAAGCGCAGGAGATATTTCCCCCTCTAGGAAAGAGAAAAAATTAGTTTCCAGTTTCATTTAATTTGCTGAAATCACTCTGTAATTAAGCACACAGTAGTGCAATAATATTCCATTTATAGCTAAAGTACTTTTCAGATATGAGCTTGGTAGCTGCAGGAGTTATAAAATAACATTATGCTGTTTATGTGAAACCAATTTTAGTTGGGTTTTTGTCCATGTGTGACATTAAATCTGTATTTTAGTATATCCCAATACGTTATTCTGCACACAATATTCATGGTAAGACTAATTCATTATTCCTTACAGTTAAAACTATAAAGATTTTGGCTATTATAGCAAGTTTTTAATCTTTATTTGTCTTTTATCTTATTTTTACTTAAGAAAAGTCCTCGATTGCCTCCACCTAAAACAGTGTTTTCCTGCACCACTTAGTCCCTGAAGGAATTCAATTCCACTAGTCCAAACTAATTAGCCTACAAGTAACTGTGCTGCAGAACTAAATTAACCTTCAGGAAATATTAAGTAAAAGACATTGAGTGACGTACTGGGTTGCACTGACCACATATGTAGTAGAATCATCAACATATTTTCCTAAATTACCATAAAATTAAGGAAAACTAATTATTGACTGCATCAATGCACATATTTCTCAATAAACATCATTCTGATGGGGTTATTGATAAATTGAAATGGATAAGTAAATAAATCAAGTTATGTGAAATAAAGTGGAATAACACGCACATTAACACACTTACTGGAAATTAATTCTTAGTATAAAAGCCTTTGTTGATAATGACAGCGTCAAGACATCTGCTGAATAAAGAAATGAGTCGTTGCCAAAATGTCCACCCTCATTTCAACTTCAGCATTCTGGAAAATGGCAGCAGATTCGTGTCAAGAATGACTTGGTACAATTCTATATTTATCATGTCTTTAATTATATGAAGTCTGCCAGTACCATATGCTGAGAAACATCCCCAGACCATGATGCTTCTACCTCCAAACTTCACTCTTGGTATGATGTTTTTGAGGTGATGTGCAGTGCCATTTGTTCTCCACCCATGGTGTATAGAGTTTTGTGAGGTAAGTGTGCAATAGAGCCCATGGCGGATACATAATGTATATATTGTTTTCTTTTAAACAATTGTATATGCTAGTCTCAGATTTTTTAATTTCTCTGTAAATGGTAATTGGCTCTTGGACAACTCTTAAATCTTGCACAAGGAATACCTGATCATGGCCGACTTACTGTATGCTGAGTATGAGTATGAGTATACATGAATATGTATGAGTCAATTACCTTTATTACACATATCTTAATTTAATCACTGGTTTTGATTTCTTTGTTTGTGTTAATTACTTGGATGACTGAGTTTTTACCGACATCTGGTTGAAATTCCATGCCAGCAGTCCAATCAGAAAAACATTTACTGAGGAATTAAGACTCAGGAACATCTTCATACCAGAAGCCATAAGACTCTTAAACTCCACCTAACGCAACAGACACTCCCCATGGACACTTTACACTGTCACTTTCCTCAAACAGACACTTTCCGACTACCTCATCTCACTGCTGCTATATTTTATTTTTATATTTTATTCTATACTTCATATTTATATTTTGTATCAGGCACCACGATGGCTTAGTGGTTAGCCTGTTTGCCTCTCAGCCCTAGGGATTCCCGATTCAAATCCCAATCTGGGTGGAGTCTCCATGTTCTCCCTGTGTCCTCATGTTAATTGCCCTATATAGAGAGTGTTTGTGTGTGTATGTGTGAGTGAATGTGTGTCCAGTGATAGATTGGCGCCCTGTCCCGTGTGTATCTGCCCAGCGCATATTTTATACCTAGAATCAAATATTTTTTATTCCACCTTTTTAATTTTACCTAAATTTACCTAATTTTACCTAATTATTAGGATCAAAAATGGGTTTTTGAGACAATTTTGTTTGCAACCCATGTACCATGTCTCTCTCTCTCTCTTTCTCTCTCTCTCGCTCTCGTCGTGTGTATGTGTGTGTGCGTGTGTGTCATACAGCGCAAATAATATAAAAAAAGACTGTAGACGGTGAACATATGAAACAGTGGGCAGTGATTCTCCATTTAAATGTTTTCATTTGTGCCACAATACAGTCAAACAAATCCCATGTTATGTGTATCATGTAATAATATCTTAGAAATGGCTTTATTATTTAACAACATTAAAATCTTATCATTCAGTAATCAGTAAGCAGATACTATCTATGTGAGGGATTATGCTCAGGTCTATGGTGTTTGTGTGTGTTGTGCTTACATGAGAGAATCATACAGTGCTCTGGAGACACAGTGTTCCCTTACTGCCTGCTTTGTCAGACACATATCTTTAATAGGTCCAGCCTGTAAGTGTAAACACTGGGACTGTAGCACAGCTATTTGCTGCACATTTTGTGTAGTCATCATCTAAACCAGGGGTGTCAAACTCAAAGCACAATTTTGTGTCGTGGGTCGAACAGGAGAAACATTTATTGAACACACTAAAAGTAAATGTTTTCTGAAAATGCTGCGAAAAATGTAATATTTTAATTTTATTTTTAATTAAGAAAAAACACTGAAATGTTAAAATCCAATAATGTCACTAAATAATGTCTGCACTCTAATCACCGTGTCAGTTAAAATGAGAGTTAAAAGGTAAAGAAATGTATTAATTATCTTCCACTTAATCCTCTACTAGGGTTGTGGGGAGGGAGGGGGTGCCCCATGCCCATCCAGTGGAGAATTTCAGTTTCAGGTACAGGACACAGTGCCAATTTATCACTGGACACACATTCACTCACACACACTCAGGTACAGACACACAGACCATATGGAGCAATTTAGAGCAGTCAATTTACCTTGAATCCATGCTTGGACTGTGGGAGAAAACCGGAGAACCCCGTGGACATGGGAAGAACATGGAAACTTCATCCACATTGGGATTTGAACCTGAATCTGAGAGGCGAACGTGATAACCACTAAGCCACCATGCCAATAAATAAATTAATAGAATTAAAGTTTGATTGAAAAACAACAGTCTGCCTTTGCGCTGAGTAACCATGATCAGTGTAGAGATCAAAAAGCTACACTTAATGTTTTCACTGACTAGTGTTTATAAATGATTGAAAAAGGAAAGTTATATTATGATGCAAGGAGACAGATAAACACACCATTAGAAAAGCCAGTCTTTGCAATCTCCGAGCAGTTTTAATATGAAAGTGGTTCCCCCTCTTGCCTACGGAGCTGTTATCCAAGTGCTCTAATAGGGCTTTTTGATCTTCTGACATTCACCGTGGAATACTAAGTCACCCATCTGTCTGAAAGGAAATTGCATTTCCATTTCATACTCATTTTCCATGACCACGTGCCTTGTGGCTAGTTGGCCTTGGCAGTGTTCTGATGCAGTGTGAAATAAGTTCTTGACTGCAGGCCTGGGCTGGATCAATCAGGAACAAGGAGCCGAGACAGAGGGTCATGCCATTACTGTAAATCCTACGAAGCCATCGTCAATTGTTGTAATAAAAGACCCAATGACACCCAATACTTTAATTTCATTTTCCAGGTCTAAAATTTTAAATTAAATTAAAATTATTTTAAGTGCGCATGCTGTTCTGGCGTCCATGTTTATTTCTTCATTACTCCAATAGTATTTATATATATACAGTATATATATATATATATATATATAATCTTACATAGGTAGCAGAGTGACTTAGTGGTTAGCATGTTCACCTCTCAGTCCCAGGGATTCAGGTTCGAATCCCAATTTCTCCAGTTTCCTCCCACAGTCCAAAAACATGGTTTCAAGGTATGTTAAATGCTCTAAATTGCCCCATATAGTGTGTACTTGTGTGTGTGTGTCTGTGTGAGTGAGTGTGTCCAGTGATAGATTGGCGCCCTGTACTGGGTGTATCTTTCTGTATTCTTTAGTTTGAATTTTGAATGGTGTCACCACATTTCGAATACCAATTAAGAGTAACGAGTCAGGGACATTCTCAATCAGTGAGGTGGCACCTATTCAGTAACACTCTAAAAGTCTGTTGGATGCTGTTGCTTGTTAGTTTTTTTTTACTGCATTGTAACCCTTGCGATGTTTGGTATGTTGACTGTGATCTTTTTACTACTGCCTGCTCGCTTGTTTGTTCAGCCAGTGAGCTTAATTAATTCTTGCTTAATTTAGCGTACCATTAAGGCAGAAGCTATTAGTGCTAATGTAAAGTGTCTGAAGCAACGAAGAAACACTTCTTTGTTAAATCTGCAGTTCTACACCTGTGTGTCTTTGAAAAATAACTTATAGGGCTTTTATTATTTATACAAACAAACCCTTTGCAATACAGCAATACTTTAAAGCCGCCTCAGGCTCAGAAGTTTTAAAACTGTAATTTATAATTTATACCATTTTATTTGCGTGTTGATGTGTTTAGAAAGTGCAACTCAGTAAATTTCAAAGTTCTCATCTCATCTCATTGTCTTCCACCTAATCCTCTACTAGAGTTATTGGGGCTTCCTTATGCTCATCCAGGGGAGAACGTTTCAGGCACTGGGCAGACATATGCACTTTCCCTTACACAGACAAACACACAATATAGGGGCAATATAGAGCAGTCAACTCACCTTGAATTCAAGTTTTTGAACTGTGGGAGGATAGGGGAGAATCTGGAGAAAACCCACACGGACTATGAGAGAACATAGAAATTCCATATTCTCCCTTCGAACCTGGATCCTTAGCACTGAGAGGCAGATGTGCCAACCACTATCCCAATATTATTAATTATCATTCATTATCTTCTGCTTTATCCTATATTAGGGTCGCGGTGGGGTTCCTCATGCCCATCCAGGGGAGAAAGTTTTGGGCGCTGGGATACACCCAGGACAGGGCGCCAATCTATTACTGGGCACACACTCATTCACACAGACACGCACGCATACTCACTCTATATGGGGCAATTTGGAGAACTCAATTGACTTGATCCATGTTTTTGGACTGTGGGAGGAAACCGGAGAACCCGGAGGAAACCCACACAGACACGGGGAGGACATGGAAACTCCACCCAGATGGGGATTCAAAACGGGAATCCGTAATGCTGAGAGGCGAACGTGCTAACCACTAAGCCTCCATGCCGCCAATTATCAATTATCAGTTATCAATTAATAATTGTGAATAAAACCTTCTAGCTTGATTTGGTAAGAGCAGCAATCAGCTCACTATTAAAATGATTGACAATATTTCCAAATTCTTCTAAATATGCTTTCTAAATATTCTAAATATCTGGTTCCTCATTTCCAAATTTTTAATCCGTTCCACATTTTTGAGCAAATACCGATACAAAATGGAATTTTTAAAGTACTGGGAATGAACACTAGAGCGCACTCTATTACCTTCATACCTCATCAATCTGGCTTGCTGACAGGTTTTTTGATTTATGTCCACTATCATGTTGAGACCATAAATTTCGCCAGGCATTGCCTTATAGATATGCCCATGCACTGATTTGTTTATTTACAGAATGTGGCACATCAAGACTGGCGTGGGATGGCAGACTCCACAACAGCTGGTTCACATGCTGGGAGTCAGAAGGAAATTAGATTAGGCTTGTGAATTGGTGGAGATGGCTCATAATGCAATGAGCAAAGAAGGGAAGAAAATCATTTCATCATTCTGCCGCTTGCAGTTGCTGTATTAGTCATAGATGCCCCTGCAGATGTTCTAAACTGCCTACCAATTTTCAAAAGCAAGCACTGATAAGAACAGTTGCTGGAGATGTTATATAAAGGGAAATAAATCTATAAAATTGGGCATTTATTCGCTACAAATAAAGGAGCAGCACATACGACAGGTGTACACATTTCAAATTAACATAAGAGCCATGAAATTCTAACTTGTATAACTAACAGATGTTTGGAGAAAATATTCCTAAATTCAAGAGGTATTTACGCCTGTCAAATACCAAGCACATCTGTCCATTGCAGGGGTTTTAAACCTTTTTACAGTTGTCTACAGGTCTCTTGCTGAGTACCAACTTCTTCAAACACAATTTAAAATATAAAAAATAAAATAAAATATAATGTTCTAAATATAAAATGGCGGCACGGTGGCTTAGTGGTTAGCACGTTCGCCTCTCAGCGCTAGGGGTTCCCGGTTCGAATCCCTATCTGGGTGGAGTTTCCATGTTCTCCCCGTGTCTGCGTGGGTTTCCTCCGGGTTCTCCGGTTTCCTCCCACAGTCCAAAAACATGGATCAAGTCAATTGAATTCTCAAAATTGCCCCATATAGAGTGTGACTGTGTGAGTGAGTGTGTGCCCAGCGATGGATTGGCGCCCTGTCCTGGGACTATCTGCCCAGCGCCCGAGACGTTCTCCCCTGGATGGGCATGGGAAACCCCACCGCGACCCTAATAGAGGATAAAGCGGGAGATAATGAATGAATGAATAAATATAAAATTAGTGTGAGTTTATTGCATTGTTTATTCATTCATTCATTCATTCATTCTTTATATTCTGCTTAATCCTCTATTAGGGTTGCTAGGGAGAACGTTTTGGGTGCTAGGCAGAAACACCCAGGACAAGGTGCCAATCTATTGCTGGGCATAAACTCACTCACACGGACACACACAGAAACACACTATATATAGGGGCAATTTAGAGCATTCAATTTACCTTGAATCCATGTTTTTGGACTATGGGAAGAAACCGGAGAACTTAGGGGACACCCAAGCAGACACGGGGAGAACACGGAAACCCCATCCAGATTTGGATTTGAACCTGGATCCCCAGCGTTGAGAGGCCTATGTGCTAACCACTAAGCTTTGAATAGTTTAATTCTAAGTAAATTAAAAGTTTTTTTTTATTTTATTTTATTGATTCATATATTATCTTCTGCTGGGTAATTTAGAGCATCTGATTCACCTTCAATTCATGTTTTTGGACTGTGGGATAAAACTAAATAACCAGAGAAAACCCACATGGACATGGCGTGAACATGGAAACTACACCCAGATCAGGATTTAAAGGGGATATGCTAACCACTAAGTCTTACTTAAATATTTTAATAAGGCTACCCCCTGTAGGGCAACCATCCTGGTTTGGGAATCAAGACTGTTCATGCTCTGTTAGGTGGGAATAATTATAGCAGAGCTCATAGAAAAAAATTAGCAAACTGCCATTTCATGTTTAAAAACTGGGTTATGGGATGCTAACAAATTAAGACTGGTACTCTAAGTATGGCAGTGACATTTATCACCAGCACTGCCAAACACTGATTGCCAGGACAGAGGCGAGACAAGGTACTGCTCATAGTGACCTTTAACTGATCAAGACAAGCCTTTCATCCTTATTGAATTGCCTTTTCTTTAACCATGTTCTAAAATGTTTAATAAGTGCAACACTAGTTAAGCATGAATCAAATGTTACAGACAAGCAACAGAACCCGTGTACACCTTAATGTGTAAAAAAATAGATTTTATATTCAATAAACTACAAAGAATGCAAAGTGAGGAAATGTGCAGGGTGGAATTGTATTACGGTGAAACAGCTTGGAAGAAAATGTTCTGGGGGAACTAAGAAGCAATTTAGGAGGATTTGGCTGGATTTAGGTGAGTTATCAAGGCTTTTAGCAAACTCTCTCCATCATCCACAGTGCTACCAGCGAGAGGGCTCGTCAGACATTCAAATCCATGATGCGATTTGCCGATCCATCTCCTCTTGTTAAAAAAGACAAGGGGTGGTAATTGAAACATTTTTCATGTGTTTTACTTCAGAAGGGAGACAGAATGAGTCACTGGGAAGAGAAGTCGCCAAAGCATTAGAATTAGTGACTACGGTAGTGCAGGCACAAAACATCAGGTGACTTACTTTGTTGCAAAGAAAAGTCAACGTGGTAAAAAAAAAGAAAAATTGTGTTTGATACTAGCCTACATCAAAAGATAACAGGCAAAATAGATTTTATCATTATCATCTACCTCTTTGTTTCTCCTGTACGTGCTACATCAGTTGACACCTTTTTATTTAGTACTGTGTAAACACACCACTTTTAATTAGTGCTGGGTCCTTTTTCATCATTTTAATGAGCCTGATAAATACACAACAAAGGATCATTTAAAACAAAATATTCCCAGACTTTCTACATTCTAACCTTCACATCTGTGACCATAGATTTTTCTTTTCTTAAGCTTAGGTCAGGGTAATAAAATGGCCATGACAAAGCCACAAGATTCTGAGGTCAGTGAACCATATTTGTTGGAGTGCTTTGGGTGAAAAATCTTACCCTGACACTAATTCAAGATTTATACTGAGGTTGCTAGGTATTAATATAATGTTATTTGTTACTTGATATCTCTGGTACTTGATGCAATCAAGTAAATGTTGTAGACAGGGCTCGGATACAATATACTGTAAGCATTCACACAGTTCATAACTGTGATTTATGTGACATCATAGTTGGTGGAATTTACTGTGGTTACACCCACTGAGTGACAGGTGGGTCCAAGCGTTAGTGATTGCAGTAAGACATTAAAAAACAGCTGTTGTGTGATTAACTGTATAACTGTTTGATTTCGTAATAAATTTGTCATCTTTTAGTCCGCTGAAAAGAAAGAGAAGCAAATAAAATGCTACATTAGGCAAAAACAAATCCAAAGGGAGTCTTTCAGATATTGTGGGATAGAACAAAGATAAATCTGGATTATGATAAGGGACTGAGAGGTTTATGAGCAAAACACATTTATATTAAAGGGATACTAAGTGGGTGGAATCAATCACTATAAAATAATAAACTGGAAATCATGCACAGTCTCTAGTGAATGTCTTTTGTTCAAAACAAGTCACAAAACTAGTTATTTTGGTTTTTAAGTGGAAAAACAATGTTTAGGTTAATTGGTAATGGACAGTACGGGCTTACTCATAAATGTCAGATTATTTAAGTTTCTCCTATTGCCTTTCTAACTTCAAAACCTAAACAGTGTCTTTAAGAATTGCCCGCAACCTTGGTGTATTAATGAACTCAGATCTCAGTTTTGGTAGTTATGTTAAACCTGTTACTAGATCTTTTTACCATCTTAAGAACATCAATAAGATTACAGATTTCCTGACTAAATCATCCATCCATCCATCCATCCATTATCTTCTGTTTTATCTTCTACTAGGGTCATGAGGGGGTTCCCCATGCCCATCCAGGGGAGAACGTTTCGGGCACTGGGCAGATACACCCAGGACAGGGTGCCAACCCATCGCTGGGCACACACTCACGCACACAGACACACTCTATATGGGGCAATTTGGAGAATTCCTTGACCTTGATCAATGTTTTTGGACTGTGGAAGGTAACCAGAGGAACCCAGAGAAAATCCACGCATACAAGTGGAGAACATTGTCAGAGTTCTGACCAGGAGCAGAAGAAGAGATCACATCACCCCCATTCTTAAGTCCTTACACTGGATACCAATCTGTATCAGTCTGTATAATAGACTTTGTTGTTTTTATTGGTCTATAAATGTGTAAATGGTGTAGGACCAGTGTATTTATCAAATCTGCTACAGAGATATGAACCAAGCAGATCTCTCAGATCTTCAGGAACTGGGCTATTAGTCCTGCCCCATGTCAGAACTAAACTAAAAGCAGCATTTAGCTACTATGCCACTCTCAAATGAAATCAGCTGAATGAGAACATTGGAAGAGCCCTGACTTTGGACGCTTTTAAAGCCAGCCTTACAGCTTAAATTACTTTAATTTAAATTAATGTTTGCACCTTTTTTTTTTTTTTACTGTTTATGTTATTCTATTCATCTTTTCTTTTACTCTTTTTTATGTTTTTTCTTTTATTGCACTAACTTCTTTAATTTATTCATTTTTCATTTTTAATGTACTATTCTAATTATTTTAATGGCTTTTATTATTGTATTACCCTGTAAATCACTTTGAATTACTTCTATATGAAAGATGGTCTATAAATAAACTTGACTTGCCTTGACTTGCCATAAATTAAACACCATAATCACAATCATTTTGACTATTTGGATTTGTTTAAAAAAATTCAATAACAGATTAGTTCCTGCAATTTTAGCCTATTTCTTCTGACAGATATAGGGTAACATATCAGGTTTTGGTTTGAAGGCCTCCGTGCTGCTTGCTTTTTCATTTATGTTAATAAATTTTCTTGCTTCTTGATCACAATCATATTACTGTTATCCTTAAACCATTTTACATAATTGTAAAAGTATCTGATATTAACCATTTGGCAGACTCATTTATGTCAAAGTTTTAATGTCCTGCTCAATGTCCTGTCTTAAGATGTTACTTTAAATCTTCACAATCTTAATTTTCTTTCCTCAATATGTCATTAATCCTGTAAAAAGGTCCTCCACAGATGATGCTGCCAACTCATTTTATGTTCAGTATGGTGTCACCCCTCAAAAATTCATTTATTCATTCATTATCTTCTGCTTAATCCTCTTGTAGGGTCTTGGGGGGAGACAATGTTTCGGGTGCTGGGCAGATACACCTAGGACAGGGCACCAATCTTTCGCTGGGCACAGTCACACACTCATTATATGGGGCAATTCAGAGAACGGGGACAACATGGAAACTCCACCCGGATTGGGTTCCGAACCTGGATCCACAGTGCTGAAAGGTGAGCGTGCCAACCACTAAGGCTCCGTTCCGCACACCCTCCAAACATTCATTCATTCATAATCTCCCGCTTTATCCTCTATTCGGGTCGTGGTGGGATTCCACATGCCCTGCCAGGGGAGAACGTCTCAGGCGCTGGGCAGATAGACCCAGGACAGGGCACCAATCCATCGCTGGGCACACACTCATTCACACAGACACACTCTATATGGGGCAATTTTGAGAATTCAATTGACTTGATCCATGTTTTTGGACTGTGAGAGGAAACCGGAGAACCTGGAGGAAACCCACGCAGACACGGGGAGAACATGGAAACTCGACCCGGGAATCCCTAGCGCTGAGAGGCGAACGTGCTAACCACTAAGCCACCGTGCCGCCTCCTCTCCAAACATAACAATGATAATTATGGCCACACAATTCACTTTTTTCTTTTTTTTTTTTTTGAAACTATGACAATTTTGTCTGCATGCAGCTGTAAACTGTAACCTGGTTGTTTTGCTTTTTTTTCCAATTTCCATCATCTCTTGAATTTGGAAATGATTGGTCCCATGGTGTTTAAACTTTGCACTAAATTAGTAAAACAGATGAATGTGGTTCCATCAGTCATTATAAAGCATGGACTAGTCTTATCATACTCAAAAATGAAATGACAAAGGTAAAGCAAACAACTGACCAACAGAAAGCAAAATCTAAAAGCTTAAATAACAACCTGAAAGTTCTGCCCCTCAAAAGGTGCACATTGGCATGCTTTAGCCTAATCGTCACAGTCCACCCCTTCTTCATATCCCAGGTCCATGAGGGTTACCGGCCTTGCTCAAGGACCCACATTGGTAACTTAAGTGGACCTGGGATATGAATCCACATTCTTGAGATTGAGCCCAACACCCCACCCACTGAACTAACACACCCTGTAACAGGAAGTACAAAGGCAAAATGTTTTTAAATCTTGGTTGCAGAAAGGAGCAAATTACTGCCCATAGAAAGGAAGGCCCGGTTAACAGAGATAATCTCAAATGCTGTTTGGCCAAATTTCCTTAAACAAAGAAATCTGGAGTCTCGGGGGGATAACGGATGTGAACCTAAAATGTTTGACTAAAATGTTTGACCAGGGTGGCCTTGAGCAAGGAAGAACTGGGGCTGGTGAGCAGAGGCAGTATGTCTTGAAAATGCTGAGTGGTGGCTGGTCGGGTGGCTGCGGATGCAGGTGGTTGGCAATGGTGTGCTGGGGTCACAAGCTGTAGGCATGGGTTTGTCTGCCAGCAGAAACTAAAACAACGTTTGGAATGCTAGCTGGAACTGAACAGTCTCTGGAGTTCTGAGATGCTTTCAGGTGTGACAACAGATATTAAAACCGGCAGTTATGGGAATGCACTCAATGTTCTCTATGTTTGGAGACTTTTTAGGATGAACAGGGTTAGATACTCATTGAGGTTCCAATACACAGGCATCTTGTCAGTGGGCTCTGGTTGTGTATCACAGTTAAAATACTCTCTGCATTTATCCAAGTAGTATCCGAAAACAGGCAGGGCTTACAAGATGAAAATAAACTGATCTAAATTCCGAAAGGCAAGAAAGTGTGCTGCCTTTTTTGCAAGGTCTTCAAGACAATATAAGAAACGTTGGAGTAGATTTGTCAACTGCCAATGATGAGCCAATCGGAGGGACTACAATCACAGGGCAGTGTTACAGCCACTCCTAACTGTCTATGTCAAACAAAACATAGAAGCAGTAAGAGTGAAATATGCATTAACAGGATAGTCAAAAGAAGAGTACTTGCAAATACGTAACTCAAGTTCCAGGTCTGCCGTTAAAAACAAACTTTGTGTCCTTTAAAAAGCACACATTACAACAATTGTCACATGAGCTCTCTATATTTCATTTCAATTGAATGCTCATGTATATATTTGAAAAATTAAAAATACTATTTCCTAATTTTGGGGCAGCATGGTGGCTTAGTGGTTTGCATGTATGCCTCTCAGTGCTGGGGATCCAGGTTTGATTCTGAGTGGAGTTTCCATGTCCTCCCCGTGTCTGTGTGGGTTTTCTCCGGGTTCTACGATAGTCCAAAAACATGGATTCAAAGTGAATTAGCTGCTCTAACTTGCCCCTATATAATGTGCGTATCTGTGTGAGTGAGTGTGTGCCCAATAAATTATTGGGACCCTGTCCACCCGAAACGTTCTCCTGTGCATGCACATAGGGAACACCCCGCGATCCTAGTCCTTAATATAGGTCTAAGCGGAAGATTCATTCATTCATTCATTATCTTCCGCTTTATCCTATATTAGGGTCGCAGTGGGGTTCCCCATGCCCATCCAGGGGAGAACGTTTCAGGCGCTGGGCAGATACAACCAGGACAGGGCGCCAATCCATCACTGAGCACACACTCACTCACACAGACACACTCTATATGGGGCAATTTGGAGAACTCAACTGACTTGATCCATGTTTTTGGACAGTGGGAGGAAACTGGAGAACCCGGAGGAAACCCACGCGGACACAGGGAGAAAATGGAAACTCCACCCAGATGGTAATTCGAACCGGGAATCCCTAGCGCTGAGAGGCGAACATGCTAACCACTAAGCCACCTAAGCGGAAGATAATTAGATGAAATATTTACATTTGTTTTAGAGCAGTCACAATGTGTGTGAATGCTTTTTTAAAGAGGGTTATAGAAGACAAGGCCGTTTACAAAGTACCCACAAATTAGACTGACAGTGTGTAGAAGATTTTTAAAAAAGTATTCAGTGTTGCTCTTTTATTTAAGCAAGGTAAAGAAAAAGCAATGTTTAATATCTGCTGTGGTTGTGTTACATCTCTTACATAAAGCTTTGCTTAGATCTTCCCATTGATTCTTGCAAGGTTAACATGACCTCACGATGAACATTAGAAAAAAGAAGAACAAGCTTGCTTCCCCTACTTTTCTCTTTCAGCTCAGTCGACGGAAAAGGGACTTACAGGAGTATTTATGTTTGAGTTTTTTATTTGTCATTTATTTTATTTATATTGTATTTGGTTCTATACTTTTTGAAAGTAAAGAAATCACACTGTTACATTTGCAGTTAGTCATTTAGCAGACGCTTTTATTTAAAGGGACTTACAAATGAGAGAACAACACTGTGTGAGAAATTAGTTTTAATTATTGTTTCAGTGCAAGACAAAAAGTACAGTATGCCACATTAAAAAGAATATGTGATGTAATGCCAGCAGGAATAATGTTAATGGTTTACATTGTAGAACATTAAGCCGCATTTCTGTGTTTCTTAAGCATATATGAATGTTTAAGTGTCACTCTGAAATGTAGAACTTGAAAGAAAAAGCAAATGCGATTAACAACCAACTAAGGTTTTTGCAATCTCATGCACATCAGACTGCAAGATTACAACTCTTTATAATGATTTCTGTCAAGCATCATTCTATCTGTTTCAACCCCAGAAGCTTTTTACTCTTTAAATTGCAACCAATGTTCGTATACTCAGAAAAACAAAGATCTGTGCCTGAATAGATCCCACTTAGCTTTAATTTAAGGTTTGTCAGACAAGCAATATACAAAAGCTTGCGAGCTCCCATCCCATGCGAGGGTAGTTCAGAGATCCTCGGCGTGATATGGCACCTCATTTGCGAGGTAGTATTCCAGGAGCTGCCATGAGATGAGGGAACTTAGCGTGGAACCCTGCTGAATGATAAATTATTAAAAGAAACCCAATCTTTTATGTTGGCCTAATCACCAACATAGATTTTGTTTATCTTCCTTAAGTAGCATCTGCTCTTGATGACACTCTTTAATGAGATGCAATGTGTGTCTATATGATTAAAGAGCACCTGCATACAGACATGTATCATCCGATAAGTAGGTTCCATTTGGTTTTCACAGTTCATACTTTTTACTTTTGCTTTTTGTTTTAAAATAATTGGCCCAAATCTCCAATCCTGATGCAATTAGAGTGAAAAAAGGAAGTCTGTTTCTTTTCTGGGTGAAGTTTGCATGTCCTCCCTGATTAGGTTTAGGTTTCAACTGGGAGCTCTGTTTTGTATCTAGGTTTGTAAATGCATTTGTCTGTGTGTCTAGCACTGTGATTGAATGGTAAATATTAGGTGGTTTCCTTGGCCATTGAAAACACCGAGATAAGCTCCAGCTATCACAACAACCGATTTCAGGATTGTAAGAGAAATTAATGTATATTCAACCCCCCAGATTAATAATTATTAAACACAATAAAAGTAACTCTACTTCCCTTACTTGAAACCAGGGGCATTTCTAGGGTTTAAAACATCAGGGGATTTAGCCCAGATCCCTTATTACCCCTCTGTCCTCTTTAAACAGTGTACATTCATGAGTGTATTTATCCATTTTTCAAACTGTTGTTACATTCATTTTGTTTGATCATTCATTAGTTATATTGGATAAAATTAAATAACATATGAAATATGTCTGTCAGCAGTGGATAGCACATTCAGTTCTAATAAATAATGGATTTGGCTGGAATTTTTGAATAAAGGAACCTGAGCTTCGGTAGAGAAGCATGAAGCCGTTTTACGAGTCAGTCGCAGATGAGACAGTTTTAACAAGGTTTTACTTTAAAAACCGTAACTTTGCGACAGTTTGCGCCTTCAGAAAAATTCTGACGGTTTATAAAAGCTGAGAAGCTGCTCTTTACAGCCAACATACAGTTATTACGGTAACTTTACTCCCAATACTGCCGAAAAATATCTGTCTCCTCACACACACACACACACACACAGGTGCTTGGAAGCACAAACAGCTGACGGTGACTCCATCATACAGTCCCGCTGCTGGAGGAGAGGCGGCCAGATAAAGCTGCTCTCATTTGATCTGGGGCTACTGACAAAACATCCGAAAGCCCAGGTCTAATGACGCCCCTGCTTGAAACTAATTGTACATATATTTTGTGAAGCAGAATCTAACATAAGTACATTAAATTTAATAGATGGGCATGGTAGTTTAGTGGGATGGGTGCTGGGCTATAAACCTGAAGGTTATAGGTTCAAATCACCAGTCCACTTAACCCTTAACCCTCATTGCTCCAGAGATGGGGTGGCCAAATCCTGTGCTCTGATCATAAAGTTGGGATCCTAAAAAATCTCGATGGATAAAAGCAGCTTCTTGAAGACCATATGCAAATGTAATGGAATGTTAATCTCAAATAGCTTTAGATCACATGATTCACAATAGGGCGGCACAGTGGCGTTAGCATGTGGGTGGAGTTTACTTTCATAGTCCAAAAACATGGCTTCAAGGTATATTGGCTGCCTTAATTTGCCCATAACAAAATTTCCCCTACAGTGTGTGTGTTTGTGTGTGTGTGTGTATGTGTGTGTGTGCCCAGCAATGGTTTAGTGCCCTATACGGGGTTTATCTGCCCAGTGCCCTAAACTTTCACTCCTGGATAGACTTTCAACCCTGCAAACCTAGTCCCTAGTATAACTGGAAGATAATGAGATGAGATGATTCACAGTGAAATGTATTAAAACATGAATTATTTTTGTAATTATCTTTTAAAACAACCAGCCTGCATTTCTTATTCAGTTATCATGACAAGGATATGAACTGGGGTTGATGGATGGATAAATTGGTAAACCCATGGATAAAATTATGAACGTATAGTTGGATTATAAGGTTCAAAAAGATTGGACAACAGGAAAATGAATGGATGATAAACAGGTGGATGAATAGATATTTGGATTATAGGCTGGTGGAGAGATTAATGGATGAATGGATGGGTAAGTAGATGAATTGGTAAATTGATGGATAGCTTTAATAGTTTAATATACACAGGAATGGGTATATGAATTATATTTAATGAATAGATGGCTGGATAGATAGATTATAAATGTGAAAGCTTGCTTGATGGAAATTGGTAGATTGATGTATTATGAATGAAGGCTAGTTGTGTGTATTGATGGCCCAATAGACCATGAAAAGATAATAGTTTAGCTTAATAGATATGTGGTTGCTGACTGAATGGGTGATATATTGATAAATATTCGATGACTTCAAAATAAATTAATGCATTGATAGCTGATGAAAAAATTATGTTTAAATAAAAGACACAATATAAATTATATTTAGCTAAGAAAGCTATTGTTTTTCTCAAAACCAACTCATTCCAATTTCCTACACTTTTAATAAAATATTTTGGAGATCTTTAGTAAATCTTACTATGGCATTTACAACACATTGAGCAGACACATTGGTCCACAGCAAGAGAACAATTGTTAGTAAAATTACTAACAGCTTGTCACACTCGTCTACCTCGGGATAAAGCTGCTGCACATAGAAAGCGCAGAGCCGCCGCGCTTTAACGCGCTGAAGGGAGCCAGGCACACAGGTAGCAGAAGAACAAGTTTATTAAAGGTGTAGTGACACCAAAAAGCGTGAGGTACAAACCGACGGGTGACATAAAACAAACGACGAGCACCGAGGACGAGAAACACCGGAAATAAACACCTATTACATTACCCCCGCCCCTGCGGTCGCGCAACGGGGGGACGCGACAAAGAAAAAAAAAAAATAACAGTCCGGGCTTGGCAGGCACCCTCCGGTGGGGGAGGCGTGCCGAATGCCCTCTGGCTGCGAGGTCAGGTTGGCGCCCATGGCGGATCAGGAGTGGGCTACGCCCTCTGACTGCGTGGTCCGGTGGATGGCCTCGGCGGATGAGGAGTGGGCTACGCCCTCTGGATGCGTGGTCCGGTGGACGCCCTCGGCGGACGAGGAGTGGGCCACGCCCTC
The DNA here is from genome assembly GCA_019802505.1 of Corydoras sp. C115. Lineage (NCBI taxonomy): Eukaryota > Metazoa > Chordata > Actinopteri > Siluriformes > Callichthyidae > Corydoras > Corydoras sp. C115. The sequence continues at coordinate 1,475,258 of JAFMOC010000052.1, read as the reverse complement.
TGGCTGCGTGTTCCGGTGGACGAGGAGTGGTCCACGCCCTCTGGCTGCGTGGTCCGGTGGACGCCCTCGTCGGGCGAGGAGTTGGCCACGCCCTCTGGCTGCATGGCGAGGCGGACGCCCCCTGGCTGCGTGGTCCGGCAGGCGCCCTCTGGCTGCGTGGTCCAGCAGGCGCCCACGTTGGACGAGGAGTGGGCCACGCCCTTTGGCTGCGTGGTCCGGTGGACGCCCACATCGAGCGAGGAGTTGGCCTCTGGCTGCGTGGCGAGGCGGGCGCCCCCTGGCTGCGTGGCGAGGCGTGTGGCTCCTGGACCTCGGGCTGGGCGGCGTGCGGCCCCTGGACCTCGGGCTGGGTGGCGTGCGGCCCCTGGACTTCGGGCTGGGCGGCGTGCGGCCCCATGACTTCGGGCTGGGCGGCGTGCGGCCCCTGGACTTCGGGCTGGGCGGCGTGCGGCCCCTGGACATCGGGGGGACCACAACCGCAGGGACCACAACACCACAGCAGGGACCACAGCAGGGACCACAACAGGTATGCAGGGTCGCGGGTCCGTGGCAGGACTGTCCGCTGGCTGGACCTTGGCGGGAACGCACGCAGGAGGGGCCTCGGCGGATTCATATGCTGGCTGGACCTCGGCGGGTTCGCATGCTGGCAGGACCTTGGCGGGCACGCACGCTGGCTGGACCTCAGCGGGTTCGCACACTGGCAGGACCTTGGCGGGCACGCATGCTGGCTGGACCTCAGCGGGTTCGCACACTGGCAGGACCTTGGCGGGCACGCATGCGAGCAGGACCTTGGCGGGCACCCATGCTGGGTGGACCTCAGCGGGTTCGCACACTGGCAGCACCTTGGCAGGCACGCATGCTGGCAGGACCTTGGCGGGCACGCAGGCTGGGTGAACCTCCACCTCGGGATCGCCATCCTGCACACAGTAGAGGTACACCCCCACCACAATGCCCAAACACAAAGACACGGACATATCTGACACAGGGAAGTTTGGACACACGAGACAGACGAGACAGGGGGACACACCACGCTCATGCCACATGTATCCACATTTACCCCCCCGAGTGCCGGCTCCGGTACCGCCCCCTCGCAGCGCGACCCAGACACGGCGCGGACGCGTCACGTGACTGCCCCGCAGCGCACATATCGCGCTCAGCAGCTGCGCAGCGCGCATGCTGCGTCTTGGCACCGCGCCGGCGCGCTCTGCATCTGGATCTCGCCACGGGGGGGTTTAACAAGCTGGACCGGAGCGTCCGTCCAGAGCTCCTCAGAGTTGAGGAGGGTTCGTATGGGCAGAATATGCCCATACAGGTACGACTCGCTCGCCTCGTCATCGGAAATCTGAACCAGATCGAGACCTTCCTCCGCGCAGAGCGCCTCGTACCCGTACCTCCACATCCACTCATCATCGGAGTCATAATACTCCGACATCTCTCTGTTAGAGCCGTCCTTACGGCTCCGGGACGGCGGGCTGCGCATAGCGGCACACTCGCGGACACGGCGGAACGCACCGCGAGTACGAGGTTACACGGCCCCCGCAAAGAAAATTTTAAAATAAGCTTACCTGGGCACTGGACTCCCCAAATTGACTGGCTCGTCGTTCTGTCATACTCGTTTACCTCGGGATAAACCGGCTGCGCATAGGAAGCGCAGCGCCGCCGCGCTTTAACGCGCTGAAGGGAGCCAGGCATGCAGGTAGCAGAAGAACAAGTTTATTAAAGGTGTAGTGACACCAAAAAGCGTGAGGTACAAACCGACGGGTGACATAAAACAAACGACGAGCACCGAGGACGAGAAACACCGGAAATAAATACAAAACGACACCCGACCATGTGCACAAAACAAACCAATGACAAGACTAATGACAAATGAACGTTAATTAACTCAACAGAACGAAAGGAAACACAGAACAGGTGACAGATGCCCAATTTTTAACAATTGTTTTGATGTGGGATGCCACGGTGGCTAAGTGGTTAGCACATTTGCCTCTCAGCGCTGGATGCTGGATATCCAGGTTGGAATCCCAAAATTGGTGAAGTTTACATGTTCCTGTAGGTACTCCGGTTTCCTTCCACATTCTCAAAACATGGATTTGAGGCAAATTGGTTGCTCTGAATTGCCCTTATATAGTGTGGTATATAGTGTGTGTATGTGTCTATGTGAGTGAGTGTGTTCCCAGCCATGGTTCGGCGCCCTGTCCTGGGTGTCTCTGCCCAGTGTCAGAAATGTTCTTCCCTGGATGGGCATGGGGAACCAGCCCCCAGGAACCTTGTCCAAAATATAGAATTAAGCGGAAGATAATGGATGGATGGATAATTAAATGAGATGAGATGAGATGTTTCAATGGCTAGATTTTCACTTACCCTCTTTTTATTATTTAAAAAAATATGCAAAATTAAATTGCAAGAAGTGCCTGCAATTGAGATGTGTATTGAGGTGTTTTTGACAATGCTGAATGTTGCAGCATTTCAAACTGAGTTGCAAAGGTCATTCCACCATTCAAATGTGGTGAAGTATGGACTGAAAATTGGCCCCATGGTGAGGTTAAAGCACCAGGCATCTGTTATCTCAGAGTGCTGTCAACAATGTAGGCTGTACCTTTGGAAAATAAAATGTAGGTAGGAGGGACCTTGTATTGAATGTGGGCAGCTAACTAGTTGGGAAACTTGTGCTCGTTTGGGTTGCATAAATACCAAATGAGCTGCAAAGTTCTAGATCAAAGGCTTTATGATTGAGAATCAGATTACTAATTGGGGCAGTGGTAGGCTTGTGGCTACGGAACCAGCCTTGTAACCTGAAGGTCCCTGGGTTGATTCCTGGTCCCACCAAGTACCATGACTTAAGTGCCCTTGGGCGTCTAACCAATTGCTCCCTGGGCGGAGTGAACAGGGCTGCCCACCACACCGGGCATCTATGCTTACTTCACTAAGTGTGTGTATATGTGTCTGATTGATTAAATGAGGAGGACAAATTCCTCTGTTTGAAAGCACAGAAGGCGAAAAAAAATCACTTTATTATGCAGGATGAGAGACCAGCAAGCAATGCATTGCAGTAGTTAAGCCACAAGAGAATGACTAAGATAAAAGTGTTTTATGTTTTTTTTTTTTTTTTTTGTACCATCGTCTTACATATGAATTTAGACTTCACATAACCAAAAGCAGGCAATAATAATTCATTAGGATCAAATAAGCTCAGCTGTGAATATATTTTGTTTTGACAATGCAAACAAACATGGTGACATAATAAAGAATGCGTAATAAACCTGTGCTATTCATCCCTCTTAAAATGTAATTTAAAGTGTAAGATGTTCTAGTTTATATCAAAGTGAGATATACATAACAGCCAAAATAAAAATACAGATTTAGTTTAGGGTAACAAATAAAGCTTTAAAAAAAATACAACAATGGTGGATGTTCGTGTAAGCATTTCTCAGTATAGTGTAGTGAACTCTGAACTCGTCATTTCAAGGTCATGCCTGCTTTAATGTCTGATGTGTTCAATGTGCAATCTTCTTAAGTCCATATCTGTTAAAATCCCCTGGCAGCTCCACATAGAATTGACCATAGGGTAGTATTTCCAGTAGTCACCATAGATGCATTTGATGGTTGTGGCTTCTTAAAGATGGGGACTGATAGTGGATATTGCCTGACAGTAATCTGATTCTCAATCATGGTTTCATGGTGTGGCCTGCATTCACCCACAGTGGTGTAAAGTTGCATGTGCTGAAGTGAAATCGAGGAGCCTGAAAATCCAATAATGCTTTTAAACTCAACATCCATATAGCCTACAGGATGAGTTATGAAGTTTAATTGTGTTAAATGCAATCGACCAAAGAAATATTTCCAGTAAATCCTCCTATATACATGTTTAGGAATTAAATGGGATGTTAATTATTGACAAAGAAGGTGTCAGGGTGCAGTTTTTAACCTATTTCTGTTCATAACTCATTCATTTATTTGATATTTTCTGCATAATCCTCTACTAGAAGGATTCCCCATGCCCATCGAGGGGGGAACGTTACGGGTGCTGGGCAGATACACCCAGGACAGGGTGCCAATCTATCATTGGACACATTCACTCACACAGAACATACACATACACACACAAATACACACAATATGGGGCGATTCAGAGCATTCAATTTACCTTGAATCCATGTTTTTGGACTGTGGGAGGAAAACCCACAGGATGACCCAGAGGAAACCCACATGGACCCACACGGAGAGAATGTGGAAACTCTTCTCAGATTGGTATTCGAACCTGGATTCCACAGTGCTAGCAGCAAACATGCTAACCACCAAGCCACTGTGCCACCCCTGTTTCTAACTATTCATGTTATTTCCAAAATTTTCTGACATTTAGTTACTTATGTTCTCCTATTCACTTTATTTCCGCATGTTTTTCCTTTTGCTTTTATTTATGTTCCCACACGAATAAAATTACGCTTCCTTGTTTAGATGTGGAGGAGTATTCATTTGAGTTCCCCATGCCTCGGTTTTGGGTATGTTCACATTGTCTGGCCTTGCAGTTTCCTCCTCCATGTGCCCTGTAATCTTGTTTATCTTCTTCTTTGACTATGCTCTTCATCATGCTGTATCTAGATTTATGGTTGTTAAATCAGCTGCTAACTTATCTTTGTATTTAGACTTCATTTCTTACATATTAATATTAATATATATTAATTTCTTGGTGCCACTACATGAAATGTATGTTTATGCAGGTTGTTATAGAATTTAACTGTTCTTTAACTGTTTAAATTAACTTCTTTAACTGTATTAATAATGAATTCATTTTCATTTTTGCTGCCTTATTGGTTGTATTACTGCCTCCCTGAAGTCTAATTTACTTTATGGAGTAGAGTTTCATGACCATTTTCTATTCTAAACCACATTTATTCTACTATAAGGGTTTTTATTTCTTATTTCCTTATCCATGGCTATGCAATATTTAGTTCTGAGTATGAAATAGTGAGCGTCCCTCTGGTCATGCCATGTGTCACACCAGCTCCCTGCAATAGAATTACACTACTTAATTTTCCTTACATATTGGACTGCATGGAGTACTTTGACTGATCAGGGCAACATCTTATTTTATCTTTTACAGTTGCTGGGACAGGTATTATTTCTCAGCACCCACGGATCTGTTTTCGACTCTAAAACCTCCCTTACTTCATTCTGCAGTTCATGCCGTGCATGTCCTATGATGTGCAATCAGTGCCATCAGTCTGGTGCCATCCTAAGGTATCTCTCCTGGCTTTGGGCACATGTCCTCTGAGGTCGCTGGTAATTATTTCATGCTCTGTAGATAGTCTCATATGTATATCTTTGGTGTTTGAATAACATTCATGGGTCCCCATTGGGTCTGCAGTTTTGAGAGGTGTGCATTAATTAAAATGATGTCACTGTGATTAAAATAATACATACAAGAAAAACTTTTAATTAATTACTGATATCAGAAAGGTTGGCGGGGTTGTCCTTTTTTTAGGTTAGATCAACAGCCCCTTATAATGTATGTGGCCATTCCTGCAGCCTAATTAAACAGCTAAAGCTATAGTGATTTGGCAAACAGCCCACCTTTGCGCTGCCTTGTACATGCTATTCTAGGACTCAATTAACCTCCTTCTGTCGATCTTGGAATGAGGTCTTCTGCAGAGTCCTGCAGTTTTTAGATAACTGCTGATATTTTTGTTTACTAAGGGTATTGGTAAACTAGGGCTCCAGTGGGGCGATCAAGACTCTGATGCACAGCTTTTTTCGGCGTGACGAAGACAGCATCCATCCGCCTCTGTTATATACCATTCAATGAATACAATACAATATAAATGCACATCATGAAACTTGTGATCAATGTTCATATTTGTTTATACTGTCTGTTTTACCAAGCATTGTGGTTGTGCTCAACACATTGGACCCTATCTTACACCCTGCACAAGGTGCATCATGATGTTTATTGCTTTCACCTCCCCCCACAACAGTCTATTTTTATGCCTTGCTAGATGCTAGAGTATCTCCAATGATGCCACCAGTTAGGTTACATATAAGATATCGGCTAATGGTTAACCACTTTCCTCTTCCTACTAAGGAAAGCAGCCGATTTCACTTTTAAAATGAATATTTAAGAACAGATTATATCTATCTGAAACATAATAAAGCCTGAGTTCGTTTTAGTTCTGCAAATTCCTGCGTCTTCCTGCTGTGTTACAGAATACTTACCTCCAGGGGAGCACAATGGCATAGTGACTAGCTTCCTTGCACTCAGTTAATTTCAGAGGCTCTGGTACACATGTTACGGTACTTGTTGGACTCCCTACAGGTCTAGCACTCGACCCAATACCTAGTTCACTGGAATTGACTATGAGAATTTCTGGGTTTTTAGAGTGGAGCATCTTGGATCCTGAGCTTATCCAATAGTTCTGGCATAATCCGACTACAGGAATAGGGTCGTTGGAAGCTACTCCTGAGGTATACTAAGGGTTCTGAGGTACAGGTCATATTAAGCGGCACAACAGTTATTATCTGGCCATGCCACGTGTCACACCTGCTTCCTGCAATAGAATTACACTACTTACTTTTCCTTACATATTGGACTATATAATAATTAGACAATAATTATGACCCTTACCATACCTTTACTTAAGACAGGCTGTAAACAATACTCATTGATGTCCTGTTGTTATGCCGCAACTTTGGCAATAGAGTTGGAAAGGATGCTTAGCTACACGAACCCTCATAGAGAGCTTATGTTACACCTAAGACAAAGGTAATAATTATAGTTTAGGATTAAGTTGAGGGAAATGTTCTGACATTATTTTGTCCGCCTATTCAGGTGACTTATTTTAACTGCCATTTTGGTGTTGTTTGGCCATATTTTGGATTTCTATATGCTAAAGATATATTGTTTTACCTTAAATTTCTGATTTGTTTTATAAACCGATGGCTTTTCTCAGTTTATGCGTTTAATTCAAATAAAGTTTTAGTAAGTTCATAGACTTTATGCTTTCCGATATTCTGTCAGACCTGTGACAACATTCATTCATTCATTCATTATCTACTGCTTTATCCTCTAGTAGGGTCGCGGTGGGGTTCCCCATGCCCATCCAGAGGAGAACGTTTTGGGCGCTGGGCAAATAGACCCAGGACAGAGCGCCAATCCATCGCTGGGCACACACTCACTCATACACACACAAACACACACACACACACACACACACACACACACACACACACACACACACACACACACACACACACACACACACAATCTATATGGGGCAATTTGGAGAATTCAACTGACTTGATCCATGTTTTTGGACTGTGGGAGGAAACCGAGAACCCGGAGGAAACCCACACGGACACGGGGAGAACATGGAAACTCCACCCAGATGGGGATTCGAACCGGGAATCCTGAGCGCTGAGAGGCGAACATGCTAACCACTAAGCCACCGTGCCGCCCCTGTGACAAAATTCATCATGTTATTCTTACTTAAGCCCCAGTGTTATCAATATTATTAGCACTCTTCTTATAAGACTAATACACCATATCATTGTGTCATATACGAACTATCATATTCCTTTCATTTTTATTTCACGTAACACACTGGTAATTTAAATTAGGAATTTTTATGTAAACAGTGGATGCATTTCATTCCAATTATCATTTTTGTTCCTGTTTTGATCTGAACTACAACTTATGATTGTGTGAGTGATTTTGAGACAGTGCAGTGGACATCTTTCTAAAATGGGTCATGTAATGTTTTTGTAAGGTCTTGTAGAGAAGGAAAGAAATTTTCAAACTGTGCTATTGATCATCAAGAGCCTTTGAAGTGGGAATATGACAGAACTACAGTTGCTTTGGGGCAAGCCTGGTTTGGTGGAAATGCAAAGATCAGAACACAGTGATGTAAATTCTTTGCGTTTGACTCCCTTTTCAAGTCAACAGCTGAAAATAAAGAGGAAGCAGTGGTAACAAACTGCATGTCACGTTTGAATATTTTGCTTTCTCATTTTGATTAGCACGTATTAAATAAAAAAAATTTATTGTCAAATTTTATTTTTATCCTTTACCCTTTCAGTCTATAAAATAACTGAACTTGTATATCAACTTTATTAAAATCCCAACAAATTCAGTAATTATTATATATACATTTAATCAAGTTTCTATTTTAATGAGCCTGGCAGGATGACAAATATAGAATAGAATAGAATTCAACTTTATTGTCATTGCTCAATATGAACAACGAAATGCAGTTTGCATCCATCCAGAAGTGCTTTAGCAGATATATAAATATATACATTACAAGTGGTAAGTAGAATATACAGATGTGAATGTACAGATTATAAATATGAAATATACAGCTATGATGTACAGACTAGTAAAATAAACAGATGTGAATGTACAGATTATAAACAGATTATAAATGTGAAATATACAGCTATGAACACACACACATATATATATATATATATATATATATATATATATATATATATATATATATATATATATATATATATATATATAATACACTGAGTGATATAAACAATAAAAATAACTAAATAATGTGGATGTTGTATGAGTCCATATATTATTGATGTGAAATATCCACCCATCCATTATCTTCTGCTGAGAATGTTTCGGGTGCTGGGCAGATACACCCAGGACAGGGTGCCAATCTATCGCTGGGCAAACACTCACTCACAGAGATACACACACACTCTATATGGGGTCATTTGGAGAATTCATTTGACCTTGATCCATGTTTTTGGACTGTTTTTGGACTGGGAGGAAACCGGAGAACCCGGAGGAAACCCACGCAGACACAGAGAGAACATGAAAACTCCACCCAGATTATGATTTGAACCAGCAATCCCTAACGCTGAGAGGCGAATATACTAACCACTAAGAATTTTCGAACTGAACAGTTTTTGTTCTTAAAACCTTGAAATAAAATAACAAAAACTGCAATGACAGGTCACTGAGAGGTAACTTGGTAACAATATTTACTGTCATAAATTTCAGTCCCAGCAGTCCTTCACAGTGATCTCCTTTGTATTGGTGTTGTTAAAGTTCAGATTATTATTTCTGCACCACTCCACTTTATGTTGAACACTCCTCTCTGTAGTGTGACTCCTCATTTTCTGATATCAGTCCCACTACAGCGGTGTCATCAACAAACTTCACCATAGTGTTAGTAGAGTGGGTGTGCAGTCATGTGTGAAGAGTGTGAAGAAGGCTGGGCTGAGGACACAGCCCTGGGGTGCTCCTGTGTTAAAAGTTAGTGTGGATGATGCTGGTGACTGTCCAGATCAATGGCTCTGATGTGTGTTAGAACCAGCCTCTCAAAACACTTTATAATAATAGGTGTCAGAGCACCTAGGCAATAGTGATTTAAGCTGCTTGGTTTTTGGGTACCAGGACAATAGTTGAAAATTTATAGCATGTGGGAAATATTGCCTGCTGCAGGGACAGGTTTAAGATATTAGTAAACACCCAATTATTCAGTGCATGCCTTCAGTACCTGGCCTGAAACTTGTCTGCTCCTTCCACTTTCTTAATATATATCCAATCCAATGACTAGAAGAGCCTTTTTTTTGACAGTAGTCAACAAAAAATAGCTAGTTTAGGGGCCATGCTGTGTTGCTTTTATACATTAACTATCAAAAAAGAGCACATTTTTAACAAATATTTACCAAAAACAAAAAAAAAACAGTATTTAGACTTAGAAAACAGACAGAAAAGATTGCAGAAAAAAAACTAAATAAAGACATATCTTGCCAGAGAAAATCATTTTCTAAAGTGTTAAAAAAATTACAGTAATTTTTGGCTTTATTCACCGTTTTTTTAGCGACATTAGTAATCTATTTTTGCCTACTGTGCTTAGACACAGAGAAATTTGTCTTTCACATTAAACTGATCTGTGCCGTGAATGTGCCTGGAGCAGTGGACACCCTTCTATACTGTGCCTGGGGAGCATTTGGGGTTAGGTGATTTGCCCAAGGGCACTTCAGCCTTAGCACCATGTGTACCGGGAATCGAACGGCAAGGCTGGTTCCTTAACCACAAGCCTATGTGTAGGCAATAGGTGGCAGTGGCAGTGGATGTGGGGGGCGTGGTCAGATATTTAAATTTAAGGTATAGCTATGTTGTGTTTTGTTGATTGCATCTGTTTGTCTGGATGTAAAATTTATAGCTGCTACACTAGCTCGTTTGTTATGATTACCCCTGCAACACTGGGAAATGTGGTTCTATTTACCCAGAGCTTCCGACAGCTGACCCTTGCGGACGAAGAGGTGTGTTTTGCATGTGGTGTTTAATCCTGTGCATAACTTTCCATTTAAAGGCAAGGCAGGAAGATAAACAATGTAAGGAGAAGGTGAAGGGTATTTGCTTAATGGAAATGTGCTGATATTCTCACTTGTTCATCATGGGCTATATTTAGTGTAAAGGTGGTGATTAGTTCTTACCTCCTTTAACATCTGATAACAATAAGCATGCTGAGTGTTGCTGAAGTGTAACCCAGCGGTGGGTTTTGGAGCTGGTAAGGTGGTGATCCGGGTTGTGATCTTTTCTAATTATGCAGGTGTCTTCCCAATTACCAGCTTTAGCAACATGAAATCAAAAGTACTGTGTCAGCAAAGCCTGCTGATGCATTTAAAAAACAATGGACATGGTGGGGGGTTTCCCATTTAAGCTCAAGTGGAGACAGTGGCACACTATTTTATACATTGATGACTATAAACCCAAAAATATTGGAAGGGTAATATAACTTGCCAGCCAATGATTTGTGAAAACAAACTGGCTACACTTAGTAAAGTGGAAGCACCAAAATCAGGCGATCAAGGTAGAACTTTACACTGGTAAGTGTTATGTGTATGGTATTCATTCATTATCTTCCGCTTTGTCCTATATTAGAGTCACGGGGGGGTCCCCCATCCAGGGGATAGCGTTTTGGGCGCTGGACAGATACACCCAGGACAGGGCGCCAATCTATCGCTGGGCGCACACTCACACACACACACACACATACACACACTATATGGGGCAATTTGGAGAACTCAATTGACTTGATCCATGTTTTTGGACTGTGGGAGGAAACCGGAGAACCCGGAGGAAACCCACGCGGACACGGGGAGAACATGGAAACTCCACCCAGATGGGAATTCGAACCAGGAATCCCTATTGCTGAGAGGCGCACGTGCTAACCACTAAGCCACCTGTGTATGGTATTCTAATCCTATTTACTCAAGTCTTTTTGTTTGTGCATTTGCAGATAGACAGGAGGTCATGGTTTACCTTAAAGTCTGACCCAATGTCTCACCCCACATTACACATTCTGTTTAATTCCTAATTCCACTGTTTTGTGAGTTTTTTATTTATGGATGATAAATCGACCCAGGAGAATAGATCTCATCTGTGGTTTGTTATTGTTAAATATCTATGTGTCTCTAAAGGGAGATAAGAGACAAGAGGTGACAGGGAATGCCTGAACCGTGGAGCACAACGTCTTTGCTACAAACTAAAGCGCCTGGGGTTAGGTGCCTTGCTCAAAGTTACTTGATCTATAGAATGTTGTGGGACCAGGAATCACACCAGAGACCTTCAGGTCACAAGGCTGGTTCCTTAGCCACAAGCCTACAAGTGACCCATGAGGTCATTATGAGGTAATCACTGGTAATTTTTTATGTGTGTCTCAGTAAGGATACTACAGCTACAGTGCACCTCTTTATTACAGACTTGGTTTGTTACTTAATTTAAGACATTTGTTCTGCCTACACAAGTTATTTATCTGTGATGCAACAGCTCTTTATACTGTATTTCTGCATGATAAAATGTTTTTATAGCCATAAACTAGTTATAGACAAGTGGATTGATTCAAACTGAGTATTACTGAAGGCTTAGGTGTAAAATTTACAGCCTGCCACTGGATTTGTCACATCCATATTTGCAGCTATCATAAATCATATTCAAACAAATATCATTTACATTCACTAATTATCTTTTGCTTAAGTGGGGTCAAAATGCCCATCCAGGGGAGAACGTTTCGGGTGCTGGACAGATACACCCAGGACAGGGTGCCAATCCATCGCTGGACACGCTCACTCGCACAGACACACACACAAACACACACTATATTGGGCAATTTAGATCATTCAATTGACCTTGAATCCATGTTTTTGGACTGTGGGAGGAAACGCAGAGGAAACACCAGATTGGGAACCTGGAATCCCCAGCACTGAGAAGGGAACGGGCTAACCACAAAGCCACCATGCCACCCATGTTAGTAACTATTTAATTTCAAATATATAGCTTTTAAATAATAAAAGATCCTTTAGTTATTTTATGATTCCCTCATGCAACTGATTTATTTAAGGGGTCACTGTGAGAAGCACAACAGAAATAGTAGCGCTTTTAGGTTTGTGGTATTCAAACAGGTCATTAATTATCCAATTTCATTCTATATGGTGGTTTGCCGACATTTCCTGTTTCATTAAAGGCATAAGTGGCATCCTGAGAGCGAATATGATAGCTATTGAATTCACCATCTGGTGATGCAGATTAAGTTAATCACTCCAATTGTCATTGAACTGCTCATTGCTTTTGCAATATCAAATCCACTGGTGCCTTGCTATTAAAGTACATTTTGGCTTGTGTTGCTCTTTCAGCTATTCAGTCCATTAACTTTATTTATTCATCTGAGTACATACTAAAGGGTCCTACAGACTAAAGTGCAGCTACAGAATGTTCAGATATTATTTTGATTTTAATACATGTTATATTTTCTTCAGTTTAAATAAAGTCTGTTTGCATTGGCCATTTGGTAATTGACTACTGTGCCTTGCATTTAGTAAATTTAATTATGTTGCCTTTGAGAACGCAGGTTATCAACATCTGTGTGTACATAATAAAGTGCTGGCCTTCGTACAAACTGTTATGTGATATAAGATAAGATAAGATAAGATACCTTTTATTGTCAAATTTGAGCAGCAATCTTAGGTGCAAACAACAGTGTAAACAAAAGAATAAGAAGTAAAAAAAAAATTATATATATTAATTTTGTCATTAATATTCCACATAAGTTATTGCACATGGATTAAATTGCACATGAATATTGAACTGTTTTTAATATATATATTATACACTATATATATATATATATATATATATATATATATATATATATATATATATATATATATATACACACTGTATATATATATTTTTATTTTTTTATTTTTTTTTATTTATTTATTTTTTGTTTTGTTTTGTTTTTATTTAATCTCATCTCATTATTCTACACTTAATCCTCTACTAGGGTTAGAACATTTCTGGCCCTTGGCAGATGCATCCAGGACAGGGCACCAATCTATCGTTGGACACATACATATAAACAGACACATCGCATATGGAAGTTAGAGAATTTGGATGGGGCACTTTGGAGCAGCCAATTCACATTCAGAAAATGTTTTTGACCTGTGGGAGAACTCCAATCAAATCAGACATGCTACCCAATAAGCCATTGTGTTACCCCTCTACATTTTACATTATTTAAATCAACCAGAATCAATAAAACATTAATTTTTTAGCTATGAGGTAGTATGAGGTTTTTATTCACTGTACTGTTTACTCTATTAGCTTAATCACATAATATTTCACTTAATCCTGTACTAGGGACCAGGGATGCGGGAGGGGCTTCCCTTGCCCACCCAGGCCAGAACGTTTCAGGCATTGGGCTGATACACCTAGGACGGGGCACCAATCCATCGCTGGGCACACACACACTTACACTTGGGGCAATTTTTCATTCATTCATTCATTATCTTCCAAAAGTTTCTGTTAAATGACCAAATGCAAATGTAACTTCTGTTTCTAAAACAAAAAGCTATCAAGCAGAAGCAAACGATGGGAAGAATACAGAGAAAGAGAGAAAATCTGTATTTTATGAAACATTTCAGGATGCGCAATGTTTTCATTCAGTGGTGTAAAAATGTTATGTAAAAACATATCAAAAAGTCTCATAAAACAGCAAAGGCAGCAAAATTATGTGCCGACTGAGGATATTCACTGTTATATAAGAACCAGATGGCATGATAGAGAAAATTAATTTAGAGAAATCATTTTATTTATATACACACTGGTAAAATACAGCATTATGAGATGATGAGCAAGCTGAAGACCTGTCTCCTGCCTCACCACATTTCTGGGCTGTGGTTTATCTGCAATATGCCCTGTAAATTTAGTACAATAGAAAAAAAAAAACATTTGCTTATTGTTTTCTGTATTTGACAAAAAGGTTTAGGGGCAATAATTACATTATAAAAGACAGTACAAGAAAAGATGATAAACATCTTTGTAAAATTCAGATTAAGTCAGTTTATAGAGAAAAGTTTTAATAGTTTATATATAATGTATAAGTGGTGGTCTGGTTTCCTCCCACAGTCCAAAAACATTCAAGGTGAATTGGCTGCTCTAAATTGCCATATCTATATTGCATTGTGTAGTTTGTGTGTCTGAGTGATTGGAACATAATGAGTTGAGATAATGTATATGTACAAAATACAAAAAAAGCACAGACATGATTAAACATTTCCAAATATGTTACATGTTACATTTCAGTTACTAAAATAGATGCTCTTTTATGGCTGTCAATTACTAAATTAGGTTAAACAAATTTACTTAATAAACTATACAGGGCGGCACGGTGGCTTAGTGGTTAGCACGTTTGCCACTCAGTGCTGGGGATTCAGGTTCAAATCCCAACCTGGTTGTTTCTATGTTCTCCCTGTGTCCATATGGGGGTCTCTGGTTTCCTTCTACAGTCTAAAAACATGGATTCAAAGGAAACTGAATGCTCTCAATTGTCCTATATAGTGTGCCTTTGTGTCAATGAGCTCAGCGATAGATTGGTGCCCTGTCCTGGGTGTAAACTTTCTCGCCTGGATGGGCACGGGGAATGTCACGATCGGGCTGCGCTGTCCGGAAGAAGGCGGAGCAGCGCAGTGCGGTGTGGTCCTTAAGAAGCGAGCCAGGCGACCAGGTAAGCGAACACAGAGGAATTTTATTTGATTAAACAGCGGGAACGCCGCTGAGGGCATGGCGAGACATGCCGGGAGCAAACCACTAACAAACAAACCAAAAAACAGCGGGTACGCCGCTGACGGCACGGCGGGACGTGCCGGGAGAAAAAACACAAACAAAATAAAGAACCAAACCGAACACACGACATGGCACATGAGCGTATGAACACTCGCAAATGCTGGCCTGCTGACGACCCCGCATGCGTCCCTGAAATCCCGTCAGCAGGCCACATGTGACTCAGTAGGAGCTCAAGGGGATGGGCCCTACCTACGGGAGCCCCGACCGACCAAAACCCGATACACGGGAGACAGGGGGGAGTGGCCCAGCCCTCCCAACCTGACATATCGCCCCCCCAAAAACAACTGGGGGGGCAAAGGCACCTGGGGAAATGGATAAAAAAAACAAAAAAACAAAAGGAGAGACGAACACAAACAAGGGGGCTCGAGGGCAGCGCGGAGACCCCTAGAAGGTGCGGGATCGATGCGACGAAACGTGCGGTGGTCACGTTCTCTCTGCTGCCTCATGGGGTCACATGGCTCTCGCACCCGTCGAGGGTCACGACGCCCCCGTCTCCTCAAGAGGTCACGTGCCCCTCGCAGCCACCGTGCCCCCTTGTGAGTGTGTGACCTCTTGTGGCTGCGAGGGGCACGTGACCTCTTGAGGAGACGGGGGCGTCGTGACCCTCGACGGGTGCGAGAGCCATGTGACCCCATGAGGCAGCAGAGAGAACGTGACCCCTTGTGGTAGCAAGGGCGATGAAAAAAACCCTTGTCATGACCCCTTGTGCGTGCGAGGGAAATGAGACTCCTTGTGATGGCGGCGACGCCGCGACTCCCCGAGCGTGCGGGGGTAACGAGGGCCCTTTAGAATGCGGGGGCGCCGTGACCTCTTGTGAGCCCGAGGCACTGGTGACCCTTGGGGAGCCCCGCGGCGCCGTGACCCCTTCTGAGCGCGAGTGGGGCATGACCCTTTGTGTGTATGGAGTCGCCATACACCTTTAGGAGCGCGAGGGGGATGCCATCCTGTGTGAGTTTGAGGAGGACATGTTCCCTGGTGAGAGCAGCTAAGCCATGGCCTCCTCCGAGCGCGAGAAGGACGAGACCCTATGAGGGTACGGGAACGCCGTAACCCCCACAGCGCATGAGGAGAGCCGGACCCTTTGAGGGTCCGAGGAGGACTTGCCCATGTGTGTGCGTGGCGGTGCTGTGGCCCCTTGTGATAGCGAGGGCAACAGAACCACCACGCGGACTCCGGTGCGGAAGAGCCCAGCGCGGGCTCAGGGACCCGCGAAGTAATGGCGGGTTTGGAGACCGGAGAGAGATCCACAGGTTTAGGGACCGAAGGGACAACTGCGGCCGCAGGGGAGTCTGGAATACACGCGACCACAGAGTTGGACCGAGTGAACGCCGAGATGACCCGAGTGAACGAAAATGTGACCCGAGTGGATGCGGAAATGACCAGAGTGGATGCAAAGGTGACCCGAGTGAACGCACATGTGACCCGAGTGGACGCAGAAATGACCCGTGTGGACGCAAATGTGACCCGAGTGGATGCAGAAATGACCCGAGTGGACACAAAGGTGACCCGAGTGAACGCACATGTGACCCGAGTGGATGTAGAAATGACCCGTGTGGATGCAAATGTGACCCGAGTGGACGCAAAGGTGACCCAGTCTTGGTCCATGAGCAGGGTAGCTGGTACAGAGTCCCATGAGAGCAACTCAGCCCTCAAAACCTTCATTCCAGCAGACTCTTTGTCCGGAGCGAGTGGCACTTTGTCCTGGGTGGAGGAAGAATCGTCCACATTAAAGGGCACATAGTCCAGCGCGGAGGTCTTACAGTCCGAAGCAGGGGTCAATTGATCATGTGCGGGGCCCAAAGAACTCCACTGCCTCCTCACCAGACCACTGGACTGCCCTCTGGGGAATGCGCTGAGCACCACGCCTCGACTCCCAGTCTCCCTCCTCTCCGCCACCTGGACACAAAGGGAGAGAACCAGTACCACGACCACATAACATACAGTTCTGGTCTAACAAGGCGGCGTCCGAGCACCGAACGCAACCTACACTGACCACGGACGGCATAGAGCTGGACGCGACCGACGCAGACCTGCCACCTTTACCTGGCTCGATGTCCCGGACCCTGCAAGACGTGCCCCGGACCCTGCAGAGCGGCTCGCAGCCCGCATTCAGTGGCTTGCTGACAGCCCGAGGAGGCCCGCGATCAGTTTGACAGTTTTCCGTCCCGATGCGCAAACTGCGCCGCAGCTCAAGCCGTGGCTCGCTGCCAGTACAGGGCAACCTGCCGGGAGAGACGTGCGGAGCATTGAGCGGGGTATCACGAGGAGCATCGCGATGGGCATCGCGAGGAGCATCGCGATGGGCATCGCGAGGAGCATCGCGATGGGCATCGCGAGGAGCATCGCGATGGGCATCGCGAGGAGCATCGCGATGGGCATCGCGAGGAGCATCGCGATGGGCATCGCGAGGAGCATCGGCAGGAGAACCGCGAGGAAAACCGCGAGAAGAATCGCGCGACGAACCGCATGGAGCATCGCGAGGAGAACCGCGCCGAGAAGCACGCGGTGAATCATGCGACGAATCCCACTGAGACGCACACGGGGAATCGTGCGTAGCATTGCGCGGCGAGGCTCTGGCGGTGAGAAAAAACTTGCAGAGCGCGATCCTCCGTGCGAGCCTCCTGGCTCCCCGGATCACGCGCTCTGCAGGCTCGCGCGGCGGATCCCGAGCGGCAAGGAAGAACTCGCGGAATGGGTCCTCCGTGGAGCCGGGAGGCTCGCACGGGGGAGCGCACGGCGGATCCCTGGTGGTGTGAAAGAACTCGCGGAGCGCGTGATCCGTGGAGCTGGGAGGCTCGAACGGAGGATCGCGCTCGGAGATGCTTGGATGCTCGCGCTGAGGCACGCGCAAGATCGCGGAACGGGTCGTCCGTGGAGCCGGGAGGCTCGCACGGGGGAGCGTGCGGCAGATCCCTGACCTGTCCGCGGGGAAGTTGCCTCTTCACCGCGTCCAGGTGCTCGCCGACGGAGCGGGCATCTGAGCCGGGGCGAACCGGGCTAAGAACGCCGACTCGAAACGGCTTGCTGAGGTGAGGCAGACGTCCCCGGTGGCCACTAGGCCTTCGGCCCACCTCATCGCAGGTCCCAGGAGTCGGGAGAGGTAGAAAAGCACCCGCTCTCGTTCCGAAAGCTCCCGACTGGTCACTAGTTCAAACACCCTGTGACAGCCGATAATATAAGGCAGTGGCTTTAACGCCACTCTGTCGCAGGGTGCCGGGAGCTTAATCGAGGCCGAGAGGGGGAGCACAATCTCCCCATACTCCGGGACCCGGTAGATTCCCCCCATTGCTCCAACCTCCGGGGAGCGAATACTGCAGCGAAGAACAGACGGTGGGGCTAGCGCCAAGCTACGGAAGCCAATTGCTGCAGTCGGGGGAAAAACTATTGGCGGGGCTAGTGCTGGGTTAAATTAGCCGTGATGCTGCAGCCGGGGACTCGACTAATGGCGGAGCTAATGCCGAGATAAAATAGCCGGTGCTGCAGCCCAAAGAACGCGGCTAATGGCGTGGCTAGTGCCGAGTTAAAATAGCCAATACTGCAGCCGAAAAACGCGGCTAATGGCGGGGCTAACGCCGATTTAAAGTAGCCGAAGCTGCAGCCGAACAAACGCAGCTAACAGCGGGCTAGCGCTGAAGCTAACACATGCTACCAGCCGGAGGATGCGGCTAATAGTGACTAGCGCCGAAGCTAATGCTGCTACAGAATATTATAAGCCGGAACGACTCGAAAGCCGGGAACGCTGCCGAGGAGGAATATAAAAAACCAGCGTGCTTTCCCGGATGAGGACTCCTGGACTTGGGGATGGGGATGGGCCCTACCTACGCGAGCCCCGACCGACCAAAACCCGATACACGGGAGACAGGGGGGAGTGGTCCAGCCCTCCCAACCTGACAGGGAATCACCCTGCGACTCTAGTAGAGGATAAAGCGAAAGATAATGAATGAATATACCATACAAAACATAGATTATATAGATTTAACAGAACCTGTTACATTGTTTACATTTTTATTAAATTAATTGTTTAAACATTGTTTAAATGAATAACAATGCTAATAAAAAATTTTACACGTTAAATTTAATAACAATTCAGTGGACAGAATCCCAAAAGAAAATTAAAAAGATTTAATACAGCTATTTAGTTTAAATGAGTGTAATCAGGGAAAAAAAACAAGCGGATAAAAGATGTTAAGTTATATTTGAAGATTTGAAATCCAACTACACAGGACAACATGGACTTAATTCTGTTACACTTGTGTTTAATTTGCCAAACATCAGTCTGATATGTTGCGCCAGATTTTGCACCAACCAACCTTTGACGCACAAGTGAACCAGACTGAAGTTAATAAACTCACCTCTTAAATATGCTGTGCTCAAAATTCTAAGCCATCTTGTTTTGATGCTGGGAGTGTTCTTACTATAAAAGTTTTAAATTTGAACTTAGATGGTCTATGACAGAACAGGTCGATTTGTGCTGATTTTATGAACCACCGCTGAGTTCAAAAACAGGAGGGAGGCAAGAAAAAATTGACAAAACGAAAAAGGAGTTAAGAATTAAGCAGTGCAGACTGATGAACCTAGGATTACCCACAATTGCACTTAACCTTTAAACGTCTTTAAAAAAATAATAAAATAAAATAAAATATTGATTCAATGTCTTCCACTTAATCCTCTACTAGGGTCATGGTGGGCTTCCCCATGCCTATCCAGGGGAGAACATTTCGGGTGCTGGGCAATCCATCGCTTGCTACACTCACTCATGCAGATACACACCTTAAATCCATGCTTTTTGAACCCTGGGAGGAACCCACGTGAACACGGGGAGAACATGGAAACTCCATCCAGATTGGGATTTGAACCTGAATCCCTAGCGCTGAGAGGCTAACATGCTAACCACTAAGCCACAGTGGGTTTATTTTTAAGTGCCTTTCAGGACACACAAGGACATTTTACAAATAAAGAAAGTAAATCAAATTAAAAAAGCACATATAACAATTTTGTGAAAATTTTGAGGGATTTAAAAACCAAAAGCCTTTTAAACTATATACGGTGTCACACAGGAAGCCAGTGTAAGGTTTATTTTATTTTATTTATAAAAGATTGGCCTGCATTTAGTGGCAGCTGGTCTAGGAGTCAAGGATTCAAAGCTTTATTGTCATATGCACAGTAAAGAAACATGTTTTCCTGCACGATGAAATTCTTACTTTGCCGTCCACCCAGGATGAGTAAGAAAAAGTAATAATATTAATGAAAATATAAATATATAAAAAACAGAAAAGCACATACACACTTTGTACATATTTGTGAGGTTATTTACATTGTCATCTAAAAGCCATGACCATGTCTGTGTCTATGCTGTTTTTTACTATTACTATTATTATTATTATTATTATTATTATTATTATTATTATTATTATTATTATTATTAATAAATATTATTTATACCACTATATTAGCTTCATCTATTTGTCTGTGTGTCTGGTAAAAAGTTTGCAAATGCTATTTCACCCACTTCCCGTTATCAATTATATAAACTTTGCACAATTGTTCATTGTCGCTGACAACACATGAATCAAATAAAAAAATACCAATTAATTAACTAATTAGTAGTAATTAATGAATTTAGTTTTCTATGAATAAATTGCCAATTTTCTACCAAATGTATACTTCACATGCATAATTAATTTGGGATAAAGTAATTTAACATGATATAGGGGTGTTTTTCTTTTCCTTTTCCAATGTATTACATCTGATCTTTTTCACTTTTTTGAATTTCCCTATTGCTGGTCTAGTAAAGGTATCATCATCATCATCATCAAGAACAAAATAGCTGGCTCCATTGTATGTAAAGATATAATATTCATACTTAACTTTAGGTAATCCCAAAATTCTTGGGTAAGCAAATATTTTTGTGTTCTAACTTATGTTGCACTGCGCTACAGCATCTGTAAACCTCAGGTAAACAGAGCAGAACAAAAATGGATACAAATATAGATAGGTCATGTTTCCCTGCCTTATGCTCATTTAGCAGAATGAGCAGATGAGCTGCCCACCCCTTCATTACCTGAGGTCATTTTGCATATACTTTTATCCAAAGTGATTTACAAGTGAGGGCGGCACGGTGGCTTAGTGGCTTAGTTAGCACGATCACCTCTTAGCACTAGGGATTCCTGGTTCGAATCCCAATCTGGGTGGAGTTTCCATGTTCTCCCCGTATCCGTGTGGGTTTCCTCCGGGTTCTCCAGTTTCCTCCCACAGTCCAAAAACATGGATCAATGTCAATTAAATTCTCCAAATTGCCTCATATACATAGAGTGTGTTTGTATTTGTGTCTGTGTGAGTGAGTGTGCGCAGCGATAGATTGACGCCTAATAGATAGAATGACATGTCATCGCTCAAGAATGACATGTCAATGCACAATAGTCAATTCCGAAGAACATTGTGGAGAAAAAAACACCCTGAATATGTCAGAACTACATACCTTTTCAGCTTATTTTTTGCCTTTAAAATAGGCCATATCTTAAAATATCTTGACTGTAATGCTTTGTCTAGACCCACATTACATAATAATTTTTTACACAAGCACATTTTAGCTACATAGCTTGATGTTTAACTCTTTAGAAAGATGCACACTGTGTGGACCAAATAAATGAGTGCCACAGTGTAAATTAAATGCATTCATATTTACATCCTGCTCTGTATATATATATATATATATATATATATATATATATATATATATATATATATATATGTAACTGGTGCCTAGGGCACCTGTCACCTGTTCTGTGTTTCATTCCTTTCGGTTGAGTTAATTAACGTTCATGTGTCATTAGTTTAGTTAATTAACTCCTTTTTGTCATTGGTTTGTCTTGTGCACGTCGTTGTGTTATATGTCACTAGTCGGTTCATACCTCATGTTTTTGGTGCTACTGCACCTTTAAATAAACTCGTTCTTCTGCTACCTGCGTGCCTGGCTCCCTTCAGTGCGCTAAAACGCGGCGGCTCTGCGCTTCCTATGCGCAGCCGCTTTATTCCGAGGTAGACTATTGTGACAGAACGACCAGCCAGGCAATTTGGGGAGTCCAGAGCCCAGGTAAGCGTATTTTAAAAATTTTCTTTGCGGGGGCCGTGTAACCTCGTATTCGCGGCGCGTTCCACCGTGTCCGCGAGTGCGCCGCTATGCGCAGCCCGCTCCCGGAGCCGTAAGGATGGCTCTTACAGAGAGATGTCGGAGTATTATGACTTCGATGATGAGTGGATGTGGAGGTACGGGTACGAAGCGCTCTGCGCTGAGGAAGGTCTGGATTTGGTTTTGGTTGGAGGAAGGTCTAGATTTCCGATGACGAGGCGGGCGAGTCGTACCTGTATGGGCATATTCTGCCCATACGAACCCTCCTCAACTCTGAGGAGTTTGGATCTGGAGTCTGGATCGCGCTGCGAGGGGGCGGTACCGGAGCCGGCTCTCGGGGGGGTAAATGTGAATACATGTGGCGTGAGCGTGGTGTGTCCCTCTGTCTCGTCTGTTTCGTGTGTCCAGTCCGTCTTCCCTGTGTCAGAGATGTCCGTGTCTTTGTGTTTGGGCAATGCGGTGGGGGTGTACCTCTACTGTGTGCAGGATGGCGATTCCGAGGTGGAGGTTCACCCAGTGGGCGTGCCCGCTGAGGTCCAGCCAGCATGCGTGCCTGCCGAGGTCCTGCCAGCGCGCGAACCCATCCCGAAGTCCAGGGGCGTCATGCCGCCCATCCCGAAGTCCAGGGGCGTCACGCCGCCCATCCCGAAGTCCAGGGGCGTCACGCCGCCCATCCCGAAGTCCAGGGGCGTCACGCCGCCCATCCCGAAGTCCAGGGGCGTCACGCCGCCCATCCAGATGTTCAGGGGCCGCACGCCGCCCAGCCCGAGGTCCAGGGGCCGCACGCCGCCCAGCCCGAGGTCCAGGGGCCGCACGCCACCCAGCCCGAGGTCCAGGGGCCGCACGCCGCATGCCCCGCAGCCAGGGGGCGCCCGCCTCGCCACGCCGCCAGGGGGCGTCCTCCGGACCACGCCGCCCGTGGGCGTCCACCTGACCATGCAGTACGAGGGCGTGGCCCACTCCACGTCTGCCAAAGGTGCTCACCGGGCCACGCAGCCAGAGGGCGCCCACCGGACCACGCAGCCAGAGGGCGTGGCCCACTTCTCGTCCGCCGAGGGCGCCCACCGGACCACACAGCCAGAGGGCGTGGCCCACTCCTCGTCCGCCGATGGCGTCCACCGGACCACGCAGCCAGAGGGCGTGGCCCACTCCGTGTCCGCCAAAGGCGCTCAGGTCCAGGAGCCGCACGCCACCCAGCCCGAGGTCCAGGGGCCGCACGCCGCATGCCCTGCAGCCAGGGGGCGCCCGCCTCGCCACGCCGCCAGGGGGCGTCCTCCGGACCACGCCGCCCGTGGGCGTCCACCTGACCATGCAGTACGAGGGCGTGGCCCACTCCACGTCTGCCAAAGGTGCTCACCGGGCCACGCAGCCAGAGGGCGCCCACCGGACCACGCAGCTAGAGGGCGTGGCCCACTTCTCGTCCGCCGAGGGCGCCCACCGGACCACACAGCCAGAGGGCGTGGCCCACTCCTCGTCCGCCGATGGCGTCCACCGGACCACGCAGCCAGAGGGCGTGGCCCACTCCGTGTCCGCCAAAGGCGCTCATCGGCCCACACAGCCAGAGGGCGCCCACCGGACCACGCAGTCAGAGGGCGTGGCCCATTCCTGAACCGCCGAGGGCGCCCACCTGACCTCGCAACCAGAGGGCGTTCAGCACGCCTCCCCCGCAAGGGGCGTCCACCGGAGGGCGCCCGCCAAGCCCTGCTCAAGGAGGGTGAAGGACCACCGCCCCCCCCCCCCGGACTGTTTTTTTTTTTTCTTGGTCGTGTCCCCCCGTTGCGCGACCGCAGGGGCGGGGGTAATGTAACAGGTGCCTAGGGCACCTGTCACCTGTTCTGTGTTTCGTTCCTTTCGGTTGAGTTAATTAACGTTCATGTGTCATTAGTTTAGTTAATTAACTCCTTTTTGTCATTGGTTTGTCTTGTGCACGTGGTCGGGTGTCTTTTTGTATTTATCTCCGTTGTTTCTCGTCCTCGGTGCTGGTCGTTGTGTTATATGTCACTAGTCGGTTCATACCTCATGTTTTTGGTGCTACTGCACCTTTAAATAAACTCGTTCTTCTGCTAACTGCGTGTCTGGCTCCCTTCAGCGCGTTAAAACGCGGCGCTTCCTATGCGCAGCCGCTTTATTCCGAGGTAGACTATCGTGACATATATATATATATATATATATATATATATATATATATATATAGAGAGAGAGAGAGAGAGAGAGAGAGACAGAGAGAGAGAGAGAGAGAGAGAGAGAGATGGGTCACATATTTTTATTTGCTATTGTTATTTGCATTTGTAACAGTGATTGTCTGAAGTAATGATTTGCAATCTGGCATAGGGAAACTGGGTAACACGTTCAATGAATCAATAGTTCATAAAGTACTATAAGCGCATTTATTAAGCTTTAAAAAAATATTCATAATGCTTATACCATTTGTCACAAGCATTTGTTAATGTAAATAGATCTTCATAATCATAGTCATTAATTGTTGTAACAATTTGACATAAGGCTTTATAACACAAAGCGACATAATGCATTATAATTGTCACACTCGTCTATCTGAGGCTAAGTGCGGCTGCGCAAATGAAGCGCAGAGCCACAGCGCTCTAACGCGCAGAAGGGAGCCAGGCACGCAGGTAGCAGGAACATGAATTTATTCAGTTGTAAAGACACCACACAGACAGGTACATCAAAGACGAGCTGACATGAAATTAAGACGCGCACGGATGACGAGGAACACTGGAAATAAATACATAAACACATCCCATCACATGCACCAAAACAACCAATGAAACAGAGAAACTACTTAACTAAAACACCCTGGCAAGACCGCTAATTAACCCAACATAATGACACAAACACAGAGACCGACAAACACAAGAACAGGTGACAGGTGCCCTAGGCACCTGTTACAATAATATAAAGTTATTTATTTTTTAGTTTTGATTCTTTGGATGTTTAGACATTTTACTTAAAACAAGACGATTACATGTCACTTAAAGTCTATAAAGAGCATTTATAAGCTTTATAAATGTATTACTATGTGTGCAGCTTTTTTTAAAGAGGTTTTCAATGAGAGTTTCTAAATTTTTATATATATTTATAAGCACTTATAAAGTCATTTTCAGGAAAATCGTTTGTTAAACACAAGCGTGGTATGAGGCTTTATGTTGCTGGTTTCTATAATAAATTGAGGAAAAGTTTAAATATATAATTTTCTTTATGACATTATAAGTGTGGTTATCTATGGACATTAAAAAATGCTTATGATGAGTATTATAAAGCATTTTGAATACCATATAAAGCTTTATAAATGCACTTATTATGTGTTATGAATAGTGGATTTAGGTAAAGTGTTACCGGAAACTGTTTTTGATGCATTGACAATTCTCAGTTACATAACAAACATTATCAAAAAATATGTTAAAGTAAGTTGTTGGCAAATGAAGTACAGATTCCTTACTCCCACTTCTCAGACATGGATCTAGTTAATAATTCAGAACTTGATGGTCTCAGACAGGCTGCGACCCTGAGGGGGATATTGGTAGGGTAGCAAGAACAAACCCCTTTAAGTCTTGAGTCAGCTTAAAATTATAACTAGCTTCATTTGAAAAGCCCATGCAGCAACAACTGTCCCAGTTCTCCCCAAACTATCCCTAACCAGTGCAGGGTCACAGTGTTTGGAAAGGGTTTTTAAAGCAGTGTTTCTTCGCACTTAAACAACAACCTTCATGATTTGCCATTGGCATGTCAAAATAGTTATTTTATTTCCCTGCCCATGGGAGGAAATATCTGGTCTGCAATTTTGTAACTGATTTTATGAATGATAGACTTTCGAACCCATGACAGAAAAGCACCAGCACATCCCTGTAGCCAAGAATCTTGCGCAGCACTGTTGCTCCATATGACATAAACACACGGCTGACATTTGGGCAAAAGCCACAAGCGAAATACCAACTACAAACACTAAAAACTCATCAAGGCTCGACCTAAAGAGTAAGAAGCGCTTGGAGGCAAATAAGTACTTGAAACCCATGAGATATTTATGAAGGCAACTTGCAAGAGGTTCTTACAAAGAGGTTCTAGTAGATAAATCGTATCTATTAAGTAATTAATAAAACTAATTAAAAACACATGAGAATTAAACATGAGCCAAAACACAAAAAAATGCTCAAATACTACACACAATCAAAATAAAAAAACAAGTTTATATGTGACACAATAATGAAGAATGCACCAAAAACCAACTAAAAGTAAAACAAAGAAAAATATACTTTGATGTGAATAGGAAAACAGAAGCTGCTCGCATTCAGTACATGTCACTGACTCTGGCCTACAGGACCATTTCTGGATCTACCTCCTCTTACCTTCACTCTATCTTTTCAAAATACACTCCGACTCGTTCACTTCACTCTAGTGATGATTGTCGCCTTCCACCTCACCGAGGAGCTAATTCTCACTCCGTGCCATTCACCACTGCAAAACTCTGTCACTAGGCATTTTCAAGAAACTACTGAAGACGCATCTTTTTAACAAACACCTGTTGTAGAAAAAAAAAAGAAGGGGGGTGGTGCTGGATCAGATAACGATCAGGTTTGATAATTCTACAGTGTAGCTGGTTTTCTCCATAACTACTGACTTGTGGTATTCTCATTTGTAAGTTCCTTTGGATAAAAGATTCTGCTAAATGACTAAATGTAAGATAAAAAGGAACCGATATAGGCGAGGGAATAACAAAAAACAAAATAGTATGATAATGAATAATCACTTACTTTTTGCATTTGCGTCAACAGGAGAAGAATTCTAGATGGAAACAACTCTAAAAAAAGAACGTACAATATGTGATATGTGATAAATTTTACATCACACTGTAGAATACTGCACACAAACTTAATAATTAGATGATAGGCTGTTTACATTTTATTCATTTTGGTAATCATGGCAATATTACTATCTATCTTAACATAAACATCTCTTATCTGATGTCACCCACAGGAGAATGGAGCCCTTATTTTTAAGCTTGTTACTTTTGAAAGTTTCATTATTATTACATCACAGACATATCACTTTTCTTTTGTTGCCTTCGGCTTGCCCATTAGGGATCCTGATGAGAGCTTTTTCTCTCTACTTTTCTTTCCCTTTCTCTCCATGAGATTTATTTATTTATTTAAAAATTTACTTTGCCGCAAATTATGCATTTTATAGAATTCAATACCATTGTTCTAGGAGATGTGTAAACAAAAATAGTTACATTAAAGTTTCTAAAGTGATCTGTTTTGCCTACTGGCTTTACACACAGACAAATTTGTCTTTCACATTCACATCCGTGCTGTGAAATACACACTTGTTATGGTGCCTGGGGGAAAATTGGGATTAGGTGCCTTGTCCAAAGGCACTTCAACCATAGTTCTTGGCGGGACTGGGAATTGAACCGGGGGTCGCCAGACTGGTATCTCAACCACAAGCCTATTTCCAAACTATTTCCAAGTAATCAACTAATGTCCCTTAAATATTTCCCATACATAAATAACATGTGTGAATTATTAAATGTTATTAATGTTTATGTGCATATAATAATAAATGTACTAACTGTGAAAGCTTCCTTGAGTAATTTCTTCTGCTAGAGTCATTTATAACTAATTGACACCCACTGTTTGATTAAAGTGCTTAGACTTAACATGTTGACAGTAGACAAACATAAAAAATGGTTTGGTTTGCATGGTCTTTGCAAATCCTCAATTGTAATCTTAATTGTGTTTTTTACACATTGTAGCTTAAGAACATATTCTGCTTTTTATAATATTTAAAAGTAAATATTGGGACATTGTGTGGTTGTTTTCGTTTAAGCTATTAGTCACTATAATATCACTCTGTATTGATAGTATGGTATTAAATCCACAATCACAAATCGAAGTCTGCAGGAGAAAAGTCTACATTTTAATACTGGAATAACTGGATATGATAGCAAAAAGAAAAGACAAAAAATAGTTATCATTAAGAATACCCCTATCCCACAATCCTCTACAGGTGTTGTGGAGGGGATTGCCCATTCCCAACATAGGGAAAATCCCTCGAAGATCTGGGCAGTTACAACCAGGACAGGATACAAATTCATCTCTGGGCACACAAATTTACCTTGAATCCATATTTTTGGACTGTGGGAGATAATCGGAGAGAACCCAAAAAAAAACCTATAAAAAAATAATAAAAAAAATAAAATAATAATAATAATAATAATAATAATAATAATATAATAATAATACTTACATATATATATATATATATATATATATATATATATATATATATATATATATATATATATATATATATATATAAAATGTTCTGCAAAAGTTTGGTATGAAATGTCTTGTAAGTCACAAGTCATATACATATACTCAGTAGAGATGAATTATAGAGAATATGCTTGCACACATCTTTATAAAGGCTGCAAAGTCATTTTCTGGCAAGGTGTTTAGATAATAGAGACAGTGAATAGAGGAAAGTGTTGAATGTGCTAAATGAATGCAAGAATGTGTGTAATTCTGAGAAATACTGTACCTTGGACTGGAAGAACAAGGTCTTAACAGCTGACACGACCTGGAATGAAGAATAGAATAAAAGAATAGTATTGTTGCAGATCGGCAGACTAAACTTTCACCATGTTCTTACAGCTCATCGAAGACTATCTGCTATTTTATAAAGCACTTTTTAAAGCACCAGTAAGCCAGGGGGTGAAGGATCACATGCAAGCCCTTCAAAAGCTGCTTAAGAACACCAGGTTGGGACAGGTTACAAGGCTAAAGCGAAAGGTGTAGTTGCAAAGATAGTGTAAGAACTAAAGAATTTACTGACGCAAGGGGGAGCATTAGTTACCCCAGTTACATCAACTGCCAAAGAACAGGTATTATTTGGTTGGTGATCGACTCTCAGAACTACCGTCACATTGACATTGTGGTTGTTTTTAAATGTGTGTTGCAATACTATGAGTCACAGACACAGGAATTTTGCTGGCACCTCACTGACAATATTGGACTGAAAATACCAGCTAAAAATGTTCAGCATTTCTGTTACATGACGGGATACAATATGAATTTAATGGCACATACGGTTTTATCAAGCAAAGAAATGGGTTTTATTAACAGACTGCATCTTAAATGTTTAAATACGCCTGCTGGTTGATATCTGCCACCACCCCGCTTCATATTCTGCTCCAGCATTTCCAGCATATAAAACACCTGTTGCAGGTGCATGATCCTTTTAATTAAAAAAATCGGTAATTCCAGTCCTTATATCTGATTGGCTCAGCCGTTTGTCAAGTCACGACATTATTGACAATAATACACACCTCTGACCGCTTTACATTCATATCAATGCATGATATACAATACAGTATTTTCCCTTGTTTGGGATTTATTTTTTATAAACTGCATTATGTAATTTGGCCACTATTTGAGTGATATAGAAACCGGAAATGTGTTTCAGCGACCAGTTTCTGTTACGATGGGGGGAATAATAGGAGCCAAGATACAGGGGAGTAGTGGCCGGGTGACAGATGCCACTAAACGGCGTATGGGTGTATATATATATATATATATATATATATATACACGTATATAAGGATATAAGAAATGTAATAATAGTAATATGAATTAAATATATAATTATGAATATATATATATATTAATGCCTATTAATGATCGGCTCTCCCGCGGCGCGCTGGGAGTAACGCGCAAACGTCCCGACTGAGGTTCGAACCAGCGGGCTGTGACGTTCGAGCCGCCTAACTAAACCGATGCGGCACCTAGGCTTCTCTAGCCCCTATGGCAGCTGAGCAGTAGAAAAAAAACCGAAACACAAAAACCTCCGCTAAAGTGAGGCGCGCATATCGCGCTAAACCAAAAGAAATAAATAAACTAAAGAGCAGCTGAAAAACGTTGCCTCCGCGACCGCGGCGCAAAACCCCGAACCGAAATGACGCCGGTGTGACGTCACCGAGTGACGCACACACATCTTCCCTGATCCCCTACTCTGAACCCGAACGCTGTACTCTCGAGCGCCCTGCCGCCTCCACGGATGAGCGGCGTTCGACCGGACGCGTTATCGGCACACAATAAAATATACACACAGGGTAGAAGTGATCGTGATATTGCCCCAGGGCGTACCCCGGCAACCAATATCATAGGACAGTGGGAATATAACGTAAGAAGAGGACCCACTGTCAATTCAACATTGGGCATAACTCCAACGACCACACACTGCGCGTGAAAAAGGCGACGGCGTGGCGAGGAAGCACCGCCACAGACCGTGTTAAATAAGGACGCTGGCAGCTGGGTCTCATCAGACCTGATTGCCGCTGTGCCTCCTGGGAGTTGGAGTTTTACTCCTGACGCGGCGAGATGGCGGCGTGCGTCTCTGTCGCCCCCCTGTGGTGACACGGCCTGTGACAGTACCCCCCCCTCTAGGGGCGGCTCCCGACGACCCCATTCCAGCAGCCCGGTTGCGTCTGAACTCCCGGATGAGTTCAGGGTCTAGGATGTTGCGGGCCGGAACCCAGGAGCGCTCCTCTGGGCCATAGCCCTCCCAGTCAACAAGGTACTGGGTGGAGCCCTGGACCTTTCGGGAGTCCAGCAACCCTCGCACTGTGTATGCAGGGCCCCCTGCGATAGTTTGTGGGGGAGGTGGCGAAGTCTGCGGTGCCAAGGTCTGACATAAATAGGGCTTGAGTCTGGACACGTGGAACGTGGGATGTATCTTCATGGCTGAAGGCAATTGCAATCTATATGTGACCGGGTTGATGCGTCGGACTACCTTAAATGGTCCCACATATTTTGGCGCCAGCTTGCCGGCTCGCCCTTTCAGGGGAATGTCGCGGGAGGACAACCAGACCCTTTGACCTGGACGGTATGAGGGTCCTAACTGCCGTTTGCGATTTGCCTTGCGTCGCATGGTTTCCACGCTTGCCTTCAGGATGGCCCGAGCCTTGCGCCAAGTACGGCGGCACCGACGCACGTACTGTTGGGCTCCGGGAACTCCTACCTCAGCCTCCTGGTCAGGGAACATGGGTGCAGGGTACCCAAATTGGCATTCGAATGGGGACATGCCAATTGCTGAATGCCACAGAGTGTTATGCGCATATTCAGCCCAAGGTAGATGCTCTGCCCAAGAGGTAGGATGGTCGGCCGCGAGGCACTGGAGCATACGGCCTAGCTCCTGGTT
The DNA here is from genome assembly GCA_019802505.1 of Corydoras sp. C115. Taxonomy (NCBI): domain Eukaryota; kingdom Metazoa; phylum Chordata; class Actinopteri; order Siluriformes; family Callichthyidae; genus Corydoras; species Corydoras sp. C115. The sequence continues at coordinate 1,443,762 of JAFMOC010000052.1, read as the reverse complement.
GAGCCTTTCTGTCTGGCCGTTGGATTCCGGGTGAAAACCAGATGACAGGCTTACAGTGGCCCCCAAGGATTGCCCAAATGCCTTCCAGAACCGGCTGGCGAATTGAGGGCCCCAGTCGGAGACTATGTCTCAAGGAATCCCATGAGCCCGGACCACATGTTGGACTAGGAGGTCCGCTGTCTCCTTGGCATTGGGCAACTTGGGTAGAGCCACGAATTTGCTCGCCTTGGAGAACCTGTCTACCATCACCAGGATAACCGTGTTGTTTTTGGAGGGTGGCAACCCCGTTATAAAATCTAGGGCAATGTGTGACCAAGGCCGCGAGGGATCTGGGAGAGGGCGTAATAGCCCAGGGGTGCGCCCCCGGGGGGTCTTGCTGCGAGCACATGTTTCACATGCCGCCACAAACTCTCGGACGGAGCTCTCCATCCCTGGCCACCAAAATCTGCGTTGCAGGAACTCCAGGGTCCTGGTGACCCCTGGATGGGCCGAAAATGGGGACGAATGCCCCCATTCTAGCACTTTCCTGCGGAGTTCTGGCGGAACGAATAACCGGCCTGGTGGATTGCCGCCAGGTCCTGGGTTCCGCTGGAGGGCCTCCTTTACCTGTGCCTCAATGGGCCAGGTCAGGGCTGCCACGACACGGGGGGGGGGGGGAGTTGGAGGACTGGCGGCTCCGTTAGCCGAGCCCGGAGGGTATCAAATGCCCGCTGGGCATCTGGTGACCATCGAAATGGACCGGGGGTCTTCCGGGTCAGCGCTGTTAGGGGGGCCGCTACCGCACTATAATTCCTCACGAATTTGCGGAAGAAATTAGCGAAGCCTAGGAAGCGCTGGACCTCCCGGAGTGAGGTTGGACGTGGCCAACCTGTCACCGCTTGGATCTTGGTTTGATCCATCATCAGGTTGCCTTGGGATATAATGAATCCCAAGAAGGATACTGTCGAGGTGTGGAAGTTGGACTTCTCCAATTTGACATACAGGTGGTTGTCCAGGAGAAGCTGAAGGACACGACGAACATGACCTATGTGCTCCTTGAGTGACCGGCTATAGATCAGGATGTCGTCGAGGTATACATAGGCGTAGCGGTCAAGCGCCTCCCTCAAGACGTCATTGATGAACCGCTGGAAGACAGCTGCTGCGTTCATTAAACCAAAAGGCATGACCAGATATTTGTAATGCCCGGTCGGCGTAAGGAACGCTGTCTTCCATTCATCCCCCTGTCTAATGCGAATCAGGTTGTAGGCGCTGCGAAGATCCAACTTGGTAAAAATCGCGGCCTTCTGCAGCGCCTCAAACCCGGTGGACATCAGTGGCAGGGGGTAACGATCCCTGACGGTTATGCTGTTCAGCCCGCGGTAATCGATACACGGGCGTAACGTGCCGTCCTTCTTCCCGACAAAGAAGAAGCCTGCCCCCGCGGGTGAGGAGGATGGTCGGATGAAGCCCATGTCCAACGCCTCCCGGATATAGGCCTCCATAGCGGTGCGTTCCGTGGCATTTAAGGAGAAAAGCCTACCCCTGGGTGGTGACGTGCCGGGGAGGAGATTATGGGCACGGTGAGGTGGTAGGACGTGGGCTCGAGCAACACTGAACACCTCTCCAAGGTCATGGTACTCATGCGGAACCTTGGAGAGATCAGTGGTGGTGTGAGGGATGGGTGCCGGGGTCTCCCGACGCAGCAGGCATGCCTCGCTACACCGCGGTGCCCAGCCATAAACCGATCGCGATTGCCAATCGATACTCGGGTTATGCTTTTCCAACCATGGGAAACCTAAGATTAGCATGAGCCGGGGAGCCCTGGTGATGTAAAACTCAAGGGTCTCCTCGTGCCCCCCAATGCGAAGGCGGACCGGATGGGTAGCATGAGTGATGGGACCTGCTCCTAGCATCCGGCCGTCCAAGGCCATCACCGGTAGCGGTGTCGGCAGGGTCACAACGGGGAGGTCTAAGTTTCTTGCCAGCTCATCATCAATAAAGTTTCCCGCAGCCCCAGAGTCTACATAGATCCCGACCTCGACCTTAGACTTGTTTCCCCACATTAACTGACCCCTTAATGTGACGCCGACGGGGGTAGGTAATTTTGGGCCTAGGTTCCGCCCCCCTGACCGAACCTGGCCCGGGCGTTTCCCGACGGTCGTGCTGATGGTCGGGTGCCCCCTAGTTGCATCGGCTCTTCCCCAGATCCCGATCTCTCGGGGTTATGAGCTGGGGGAGACCAAGCAGGTCGAGGGCTGAGGGCCCGTGTGCGATTGGCCCTTTCCCTGGCGCGTTGTCGCAGACGTGTGTCTACGCGAATGCACATCTCATACATATCTGTAAGACGGGTAGGTAGGTCCCGAGTCGCAAGCTCGTCCTTCATACGCTCACTGAGGCCTTGGTGGAAGATGCCTAGCAAGGAGCCTTCGCACCAGCCGCTCTCCGCAGCCAGGGTGCGGAACTCAAGCACATAATCCGAGGCAGACCGCATCCCCTGGGTTAGTGAGAGTAAGCGCGGGCCGGTTTCACGCCCCTCCCTGGGGTTGTAAAAGGTCTGCCGGATCGCCTGACGGAAAATTCGTTCCGTGGCACACTCACTGGCTTCTGTCTCCCACAGAGCGTTGGCCCAGGTTAAGGCTTTGCCAGTTAGTAATGAGATCATGAAGGCTACCTTAGAACGCTCTGTGGGAAACCTAGAAGGTTGTTGTTCAATAGCCAGTGAGCATTGGAGCAGGAATCCCCTGCACCGTTCTGCCTCCCCAGCAAACCTCTCTGGGGTAGCAATCTGTGCATCCGCACCCCCGGGAGGGAGCCCAGATGCCCCTACCCTAGATGGTGTCTCAGGCATGGGAACAGCCTCGGCACGCTGTTCTACAATAAAGGTCAGCTGCTGCATTATTTGTTGTAGGAGCTGTTCATGGCGGCCGATGGCTGCCCCCTGGAGCTGCAAAGCCTCCCTGATAGGCGGGTCCCCTGCTGGTTCCATCTATGGCCACGCCGTACTGTTACGATGGGGGGAATAATAGGAGCCAAGATACAGGGGAGTAGTGGCCGGGTGACAGATGCCACTAAACGGCGTATGGGTATATATATATATATATATATATATATATATATATATATATATATATATATATATATATATAATACGTATATAAGGATATAAGAAATGTAATAATAATAATAGTAATATGTATTAAATATATAATTATGAATATATATATATATATATATATATATATATATATATTAATGCCTATTAATGATCGGCACTCCCGCGGCGCGCTGGGAGTAACGCGCAAACTTCCCGACCGAGGCTCGAACCGGCGGGCTGTGACGTTCGAGCCGCCTAACTAAACCGATGCGCCACCTAGGGCGTACCCTGGCAACCAATATCATAGGACAGTGGGAATATAACGTAAGAAGAGGACCCACTGTCAATTCAACATTGGGCATAACTCCAACGACCACACACTGCGCGTGAAAAAGGCGACGGCGTGGCGAGGAAGCACCGCCACAGACCGTGTTAAATAAGGACGCTGGCAGCTGGGTCTCATCAGACCTGATTGCCGCTGTGCCTCCTGGGAGTTGGAGTTTTACTCCTGACGCGGCGAGATGGCGGCGTGCGTCTCTGTCGCCCCCCTGTGGCGACACGGCCTGTGACAGTTTCACTTTAAAAAACGGATTAGATTACATCGTGGAAGACAAGCTTATCAACGATTTTGCTTTCAATAAACGCGATGAATCAAAATGTTTTATTTTTTACTATAGTTGTCACGAGCACCTGCTGCACCTGTCCCTCGTTTTCGGTTCTCATTATCTCACTTGGGTGATTGGTTGGGTTTGTCACGTGTTTAGTTGGTTTTCTATTTAGTCTGTTTTTTCCCTGAATACTGAGCACGTCTTTGTTTTGTGGTTGTTATACCCAACGTTACGTTCTGTTTTGTTATCCCCATTTTGTTGGTGCTTCGGCACCATCTTTTAATAAATTCTGTTTGGTTTTTATCCCGGTGTTCCAGTGGCCTCCTTTCGCATTTCCGCCACGGTGTGTCGCTGCGTTGAAGTTCCGCGCAGGTCACATTCGTGGGAGCGTCTCCCTCCGTCTAGACCGGCGGGCGCTGTGGTTTACGCTCACCAATGCGCGAGCGGCGTCCGCGTTGTCCGGCGGACCCGCTCACCTCTGGGGGATTCAGGACAGTTCGTGACAATAGTGTGTTTGTAACATTTTTTTTTATAAAAGCAGTAAGGTACTCAATGTTGTGCATTACTGTGACTAAATCATGGGAAAAAGGTGTAACGGTACTCTGCTATGCATTGGGCCTAATAACACCTCCTTCCTGTGATTTATTCATAATAATAATAATAATAATACACAATCTCTTGTGCCTTATTGCTTTAATAACCTTCATTTCCATCGATTACCATGCTTAAAGTTACTTTTTCTACCCACAAAAGAAATTAAATTTATCCAGAAATATATTTAAAAAATAACTTTTAAGCTCTACTGTACACTTACTTCTAACTGTTTATTTTATGGCTTTTATCACATTGGAAAAGCAGTTTATGCTTTTGCAATTTATGGAAGGGAACCCACCAACATAATAGAGTACAAGTTGTTTTGTACAGAGGAATGGGCTCTCCAAGCCTATATGCAGGACAAATCAACTGTCATGATGTGCTGCTGAACATGCAAGATCGTGCCGCAGAATGTTGAATGAAATCCACCAGGGTAAGTGTACTTTATTAAAGAACCATGAGCAAAAAAACAGAGCATGGATCTGGGCAACCCATTACCATCAATGATGCAAGTGTACCGGTAAACTGAATGGCATAAAAAATGAAACCAGGTCACATGATGACAAACTGAAAACCAATAATGCAACGTAGATAATTAACTTAAACAAGGTAGAGAAAGGAGGCTAATAAGTTAAGTAACTTTGGAGACCTGAGGTAAAGAACACAACAAAATGAAAAAAAGGAGTGTAATGGCATTCCTTACATCATCATTTACTGGAAATATTTATTTCTAGTTATTTCTGCACATTGGGGTGAAAACACAGATTTTTGCCACTTACAAAACTTGTATTGGATTATTTTTGCTACAACAAATAAGTAACTGAGTCTAATTTTTAGGTCAAATTTATGCAAATATAAAAAAATATCACAAACATCTGGTTCACAACACCATTGTACATGAAGAAGCTGATTAAATAGACAATAAGTGTACAAACAAGGACGTGTACATATTAAAGTGACCTTTGAGTGAAAATTTAATAATCACAAAGGTTGTTGTACCACAGAACATCTCGTGCACATGACATTCCTATATGTCAGACATCCTTCATATGACCCTGAGGATTTTCATTTACTATACTAGCTGTACTTACTTACTTCTTTCCTGTGCTACAGGGCCAAATGCTGTTTGCAGTTTATATCTCAAAGCATCAATTACCATTGGAGCTGCACTGAGACAAAAAAAAAAAAAACACTGCAAGTTTAATTTTGATTAAGCACAAAAATCATTAAATGACAGAGAACAGAGAACTTATCTTCAGCTTTAGGTTATTTTAAGCAATAAATAATAAAATAATGAATGGAACTTATGGGACTGTTTAACATTTTAAAAATATATTAACAACCATTTTTAAAATGTCCATTCATTATCTTCTGCTTAATCATATATATTGCTGCTCAAGTATGTATATAGTGCAATATCTATACAGTATCTATATTATATTTATAAGCTTATTTATAAGCTTCCCGGTTCGAATCCCCATCTGGGTGGAGTTTCCATGTTCTCCCCGTGTCCGCGTGGGTTTCCTCCGGGTTCTCCGGTTTCCTCCCACAGTCCAAAAACATGGATCAATTTAATTGAGTTCTTGAAATTGCCCCATATAGAGTTTGATTGAGTGAGTATGTGCCCAGCGATGGATTGGCGCCCTGTCCTGGGTGTATCTGCCCAGCGCCCGAGACGTTCTCCCCTGGATGGGCATGGGGAACCCCACCGCGACCCTAATAGAGGATAAAGCGGGTGATAATGAATGAATGTATACTTCATATTCATTACATATTTCTGATTTCACTTGTACACAAACATGTATATAACATGTTCATATTTAAATATATACGTTTATACACTTCACTTTCAATGCACCAGTCACTGTTACTACCGCACTTTATGTAAATGATGTATATATTGCATTTCTGGTTAGATGCTAACTACATTTCATTGGCTGTGTACTTCTCTGCACAATAACAATAAAGTTGAATCTAATCTAGTAAGGGCAGTTTTCCCCATGCTTAACCAGGGGAGAACATTTTGGACGCTGGGCAAATACGCCGTGGACAGGGCGCCAATCTATCGCTGGGCACACTTACTCACACAGTCACACCCAAACACACACAATAAGGGGCAATTTAGAGTATTCAATTTACATTTACATTTACTTTGGATCATTTAGCAGACACTTTTCACAAAAGCGACTTACGAATAACAGAACAACACAAGTCAGTATTTACGTAAAAACCAGCTACACTTATCAAACCTGGCCGTTATCTGATCCCACAACTTTTTTTTTGTTTCAGATGTTTGTGGAAGAGATGTGTTTTCAGTTGTTTATTAAAGATGCCAAGTGACTCTGCCTTACAGACAGAGTTGGAAAGATCGTTTCACCATTTTGCAGTGGTGAACGCTACAGAGTGAGAATTAGGTGACAATTATCACAAGAGCGAAATGAAAGGTTTGGAGTGTATTTTGAAAATATAGAGTGAAGGTAAGAGGGGGCAGATCCAGAGATTGTCCTGTAGGCCAGAGTCAGTGCCTTGTACTGAGTGAGAGCAGCTACAGGGAGCCAATGGAGAGAGAGGAGTAGTGGAGTGACATTAGTTTGCTTTAGCTGGTTGAACACAAGTTGGGCTGCAGAGCTGCAATTTACCTTGAATTTATGTTTATGGACTGTGGAAGGAAACCAGAGAACTCAGAGAAAACCCACGTGGACATGAGAACATAGAAACTCCACCCAGATTGGGATTAGAACCTGGTTCCCCAGCACTGAGATGGGAATGTGCTAACCACTAAGCAACCGTGAGGGCCTAATTAAAAAAAAAGTATAACCTTGTAATTAATTGTAATTTATTATAACATGCCCTGACACTCATTTAGTGTTTTGAATCTTATCATGATGCTCATCATTTAGAATCAGTAAAAAAACATAAAAAAAGGCTAGATCAGCCAAGAACAGAGTGCAGAAACTTTTTTTTTTCTCCGGTTTTTCCAAAATATTTATTTGGAACCAGGCTATATCCAAAAGCATAATTGTTCGAATGGGAATGCAATTACTTTGCACATGTTCAGATTTTTAATATGCTATGGTTAATTATACAGCTAATTAGAAAATGAAGTGAACATGTTCTGACTGCTTTCAACACTCAGAGGTCTAATTGGATCTAGTTTCTTCATGCTGCAGTAGACTGGGATGAGTATTGCTTAAATCTCCCAACCAGGGTCTGCTATATCAAAACACTATTTTGCCTGACAAAACAAGTAAAGTACTTTCAAATGATCCTTCCAAATCCCAGAGCATCATGTTGAGAAGTTAGTTTTGAAGAATTAACTTTGATGAGGCATAATGAAACGTTTTTAATAATGAATTCAGTAAAGTTTTATGTTTTCTGTCTTTTGAAACCAAAACTATTAAAAGATATATTCAATAGTCTGAAACCAAACTATTAAAACCCTTAAAAAAATATTTAAAAATATTAAACTGTGTACAATGTCAAATTATCACCTTTGCTTCTTCTTATTATCTTATATGGGGCAATTTAAAGCATTAAATTTACCTTGAATCTATGTTTTTGGACTTTGGGAGGAAATCAGAGAACCTGATGGGAGCCCACATAAACACAGGGAGAACATGAAAACTCCACCCAGATTGTGATTTGAACCTGAATCCCCAGCACTGAGAGGTGGACGTGCAAACCACTGAGCCACCGTGCCCTGCGCTTTACATCATAAAGTTTATAAGAAAAGTGTAATGACGTCAATTATCTATTAACAAACATACATATTGCTACAATGTTGTTACTTCATAACAATATTTACATTTTAAATAATAAAGTACATTAAATAATGAAACATTCACCTGTTATTGAGAATCCACTTTTTCCAAAGGGTACCTCAAAGTTATGGACAGAGATGATAGAGAGGGCCACAATAAAGATATTTAACATGGCTTTAACAAACTAAAAGGCTGGTATTTGTATCCTTAAATCCCTATTTATTAAAATAACAGAACACTGATTGAATGCAGGGGCACAGTGGCTTAGCACGTTCACCTCTCAGCGCTAGGGATTCCCGGTTCGAATCCCCATCTGAGTGGAGTTTCCATGTTCTCTCCATGGCCGCGTGGGTTTTCTCCGGGTTCTCCTCCCAGAGTCCAAATGTCATGCACACACCCACTTCCACTGTTCCTCCTACCTCACCGCCACACACACCCACTGCTACACCTTCAGCGACACCCACCAATCACCGTTCTCCCTCTCCAGATTATTAGATCCAGGTGCGCCTCATCGGCGGGAGCTGCTATTTAGGTCGGCCTCCCGGATCCACCAGTGCAGAGTTTTCTGGTTACGTGCTAGCGCTAATGATATGTCTGTTTACTTGGCTCGCGCCTCATACTCACCTCTTGCTGCTGCGATCCGGTTCTACCCGTTGGTGTTTTTCAGAACGGTTTACCTGAGAGCAGGTGAAGGATCCCGGACGTGTTCACCTCGCCGCATTCCTTACCGTCTCCTCGTCGGGTCTCCCAGTGTTTCTGAAGACCGGTGACGTCACTACCAACGTTTTCCCTCTGTTTGCTTATTTTGGACATCTGACTTTGTTTAGTCATCTGACTTTGTTTACTCCGGTAGCGTGACACCAAAAACATGGATCAAGTCAATTGATTTCTCCAAATTGCCCCATATCGAGTGTGTATGTGTGCTTGTCTGTGTGAGCGAGTGTGTGCCCAGCGATAGATTGGCGCTCTGTCCTGGGTGTATCTGCCCAGCGCCCGAAACGTTCTCCCCTGGATGGGCATGGGGAACCCCCCCCGCGACCATAATATAGGATAAAGCGGAAGATAATGGATGGATGATTGCATGCAATTGGTTGTACTTTCTGGGTGAAGTTCTGTACATGTGAATACATACAGATGGGACATGGTAGCTCAGTGGATAGTGTGCTGGACTATCAATCTGAAAGTTGTGGGTTACAATCCCAGGTCCACTGACCAATGTGGATCCTTGAGCAAGGCCCTTAACCCTAATTACTCCAAGGTTGCTGTGTCCAACCCTGTGCTCACCTTGTAAGTCACTTCGGATAAAAGTATCAAATATTATACAGAGCGGTTATCCTGGTTTTAAACTTCTGCCTGATTATCCACGTTCTATTTTTCCAAGTTTTATTAAATGTATAGTTATGTTTTTGGACAGTAAAACCAGTCTACTTTAAAACCACTTGGTGCCTGGGCACTACTCTCTCCCACTGAGTTACACTAACCAATTTGTTTTCAACTCCGGTCCTGTGGAACAACTGTCCTGCACATGTTTGCTTCACAACTGTGATGATGAAGAGTTGTTAAAGCAGAAATGTGCTGGATAGTGCATCTGATTTTAGGAAATAAAGGATAGTGTATTTTTTTCTTTTACATGAGGCTAAAAGCCTATATAGATTTTTTTGTCTTTTTCCAAATAAATACTTTAAAAACTGAATGTATCCCTTAGTTTTCCCTTAACCTCACAAAGTTCCATTTATCACTCTAAACTATTTCAGGTTTGCATTTGTTCATTATCGTCTACTAGGTTCGTGGTGTGGGGGATATTACAAAGATTTAAAAAAAAAAAAAAAAAATATATATATATATATATATATATATATATATATATATATATACATACATATATATGTCATTTGATATAGGTTAGTTAGTAAGATGCTTAAAAGTTTATGTTTATATTATTTAATCATATATTAATCATTTCATTTAATTTCTATCATTTATCATTTAAAACATTTATTATAAAATATCATGAGGATTTAATCACGTGTAATCATTGATGATCCTGTGAAACATCGTTTTCTAGGCCTAACTGACCTTGGCTTCTGGCTGGGAAACCTATGTTTGCTAGTTACTGTTCTGTGGAAAATGATTAAACTCAAGTTTCGCACGGATTTATATGTTGACATTCATTGTATTGGCTTACTGTGTGGGGTTATTTGGCATGCACCTGGCTAGCGGACTGTGGGAAGAATGCCCTTGTTTTGTGTTTTGTCAAGTAGTCAAGTCAAGTAATTTATTTATATAGCGCTTTTTACAACAGTACATTGTCACAAAGCAGCTTTACAGAATGAAAAGCCTTTAGACCCCCAAAGAGCAAGCCGAAGCGACAGTGGCAAGAAAAAACTCCCTTTTATGTTGTTATTTAAGGAAGAAACCTTGGGAGGACCAAGACTCAGTGGGGGACTCATCCTCCTTGAGCGGCCGGGCAGCAACAACAGTGTAGAACAGCCATGTCCAGATACTAAACAAATGGAAAAACTAACATAGGTATTTGTCTATTCAAATACCTATGTAAACGAGCTGTGAATAATAAAAAAAAATTTAAGCATTGATGATCAACACTCGCAGGGTTGTCTTTTCTTCCCAAACGTTTGTACTCCGGCACTCAGAGGGCTTTAGCATCAAGGACAGAAGCATCAGAACATTCTGTGTGTTTTCTGACTGGTAGCTGACGACTGGGTCAAATTTTGATTTGGAACCTAACGACTTGCATTGGGACAGTAGCTGTTTGGTCAGCTTGGGATTTGAACCTAACACACACACAAACACACACTATATGGAGCAATTTAGAGCATTCAATTTACCTTAAAGCCATGTTTTTTGGACTGTGGGATGAAATTGGAGAACCAAGAGGAAGCCCAAGAAGACATGGGGTGAAACTCCACTTAGATTGGGACTCGAACCACTAAGCCACTAAGGAAATATGGTCAATGTTAGTGTTTTAGGTGTTTGAATAATAGAACATAAGGGACTGTGTAGTGTAGTCAGTTATAGTCTTATAGAAATGGAAAAAAGATAATTACTCTAAGCAAGGGAAGTAGGGGGTATGTATTGGTCCGCCCTCACTTCTGCCCTTTTCATCCTTTTTAACAGCCATCATCTCTCCCTGTAGGGCCTGTCAGTTTCTTGCAGGACTCATAATTGCTTTACTAGCTGTTGTACTATTAGGCTTCTACTGCGTTATCACAGGCTACAGCTGTAATGATAAGTGAGATTACTTTATTGATTTTCATGTTGCTTATCATTCTTCCTTTGGACTCCGGCTCTCTGTAAGTGTAGCAAGCTTGATATGTGCCAGTTACCTTTTTTTCATTTGTACTCTTCGTGCTGTCCACTGCATTGCAGGTTGGTATTTGCTGCAGTTAGGAAAAAAATTTGCATGTCATTTTTTTTTAGACTTTTAAGCTTACAGTACCATCCGAAATTTGACACACCTCCTTTTTGCTCCACTTATTGTCCATTTCATCAGTTTCACTTACTGTAAAGATGGACTTGTAGTTCTACAATTACATACTTTAATATATTTGTTTGTTAATCCACTTTGCTCTGCTCTCTAATGGTCAGTACCACCACAGAGCAGGTAATATAATGATTGGTGCATTATTCCCATCCCAGCATTGTCACTGAGGTGTTTACCTCACTACAGCAAAAAAACTACAGCACCACTGCTGCACTACCTCACTGCGCCAGTGTCACTGCAGAACTGACAATAAACAATATACCACACAAAGTATACTCGCGCTGTGATGGTCCTGACCCATAGAAAAAACAAAACCAACAGGGGCCTAAGAAAAAATGGAAAACTGATGTATTATAGTCTGTAATTGAAAAACTACAGTCAATTTATATGGGCAGTGGAGAAAATAGAGCAAAATAAAGTGTGTACACTGGTTCGACTGGTACTGTATATGACAGCCCCTTCTTTAAGACTTTGCTAAAGTGAATGAACACCCCAACACAAAAAGAATTTAGAATTAACAGACTTTTACAAATATGGTACAGAATACCAATATTTGGATAATAAATACTCATTCATGCCCTGTGTGAAATCACATCCATCCATCTTTCACATAATCCTCTGCTAGGGTTATGGGAGGGAGGTTCCCCATGCCCATCCAGGGGAAAAGGACAAACACAAAAATGCACATATACACTCACCGGCCACTTTATTAGGTACACATGTCCAACTGCTCGTTAACTCTTAATTTCTAATCAGCCAATCACATGGCGGCAACTCAGTGCATTTAGGCATGTAGACATGGTCAAGACAATCTCCTGCAGTTCAAACCGAGCATCAGTATGGGGAAGAAAGGTGATTTGAGTGCCTTTGAACGTGGCATGGTTGTTGGTGCCAGAAGGGCTGGTCTGAGTATTTCAGAAACTGCTGATCTACTGGGATTTTCACGCACAACCATCTCTAGGGTTTACAGAGAATTGTCCGAAAAAGAAAAAACATCCAATGAGCGGCAGTTCTGTGGGCGGAAATGCCTTGTTGATGCCAGAGGTCAGAGGAGAATGGCCAGACTGGTTCGAGCTGATAGAAAGGCAACAGTGACTCAAATAGCCACCCGTTACAACCAAGGTAGGCAGAAGAGCATCTCTGAACGCACAGTACGTCGAACTTTGAGGCAGATGGGCTACAGCAGCAGAAGACCACACCGGGTGCCACTCCTTTCAGCTAAGAACAGGAAACTGAGGCTACAATTTGCACAAGCTCATCGAATTTGGACAATAGAAGATTGGAAAAACGTTGCCTGATCTGATGAGTCTCGATTTCTGCTGCGACATTCGGATGGTAGGGTCAGAATTTGGCGTCAACAACATGAAAGCATGGATCCATCCTGCCTTGTATCAACGGTTCAGGCTGGTGGTGGTGGTGTCATGGTGTGGGGAATATTTTCTTGGCACTCTTTGAGCCCCTTGGTACCAATTGAGCATCGTTGCAACACCACAGCCTACCTGATTATTGTTGCTGACCATGTCCATCCCTTTATGACCACAATGTACCCAACATCTGATGGCTACTTTCAGCAGGATAATGCGCCATGTCATAAAGCTGGAATCATCTCAGACTGGTTTCTTGAACATGACAATGAGTTCACTGTACTCAAATGGCCTCCACAGTCACCAGATCTAAATCCAATAGAGCATCTTTGGGATGTGATGGAACGGGGGATTCGCATCATGGATGTGCAGCCGACAAATCTGGCAACTGTGTGATGCCATCATGTCAATATGGACCAAACTCTCTGAGGAATGCTTCCAGCACCTTGTTGAATCTATGCGACGAAGAATTGAGGCAGTTCGGAAGGCAAAAGGGGGTCCAACCCGTTACTAGAATGGTGTACCTAATAAAGTGGCCGGTGAGTGTATGTGGGCAATTTGGAGCATTCAATTTACCTTGAACCTATGTTTTTGGACTGTGGGAGGAAACCGATGAACCCGGTGCATACCCACACAGAAATGGGGATAACATGGAAACTCCACCCAGATTAGGATTCGAACCTGGAGTCCTTAGCGGTGAGAAGCAAACGTGCTAACCACTAAGCCACCGTGCTGCCCATGCCATCCTGGATAATAAATATTTCCATTTTAATTCTAAAGCCACTCAGAGCAGTAACATAATAGTAGCAATTAGCTACTTAGTACTAATTGCGGTTAAGTGAAATATTAACAAAAGACATTGTTTCCAATTCGCAAACTAGCAAATGTTATTTCTGGCTGGTTGATACTGCGTCATGAGTGTTTTTCCATTCGTACTGGCTGTCGCACCTAAAAGGCTGGAGGAGTGCAACATGCTAATCTACTGGTCTGCTGTCAGCAAAGCACAGTAAGCAAAACGATAAGCCTATGGTAGTTAAAGAGTGTGCAGTGTACTGTAAACTGCTAGATTGTTTGTTGCAAGCAGGAACACAGTGCTTTGAGCCATTCTCATTTGGGGTGACTGGTAAATAATGTAGCGCTTTGCCAACTATTTTCCCCTGAAAAAATCACTAACAAAATACAAGACTGGTCACCTGAAGAGACCTAATACGTGTTGCTTTATTACACCTTGGCTTTAAGTTAAATAGGATGGAAGTAGACTAATTGGATCTTTTCTAAATCTGCAAGTCTGCAAAACAAGACATTAAGCAGCAATAACATTATCCAATTGCTTTCCCCTTGTACTTTCATGAGTGATTGACCTTTTCAAGACATGGAGCGAGAATAATAATTCACTAAATCATTTCCTTCCAGAAACATTTCTGTCTAATAACAACTATGCCACCATACAAATAATTCTCTGTATACATTCGCCTGAGCTCAGTTACCCCAGCAACCATGCTTCTGCAAAGCTCAGAGAGATTTTCCCATGATCCAATTAAGGTACATGTCCTCACACTCTGCCCCACAAGCCGTGTCATGGGCCAATGATAATTACCCAGGGGGGCATAATTCCAATAACCCTCTTTAATCCTTGCCAGGCTGGCAGCAGCTTCCATTCAGCAACTTCTTGTCGATGCAGTTTCCCAAGGGATTTATGGAGTTGGCATTGTGCTAAAATTGTTTAGAGATGACTATACAACTGGTGTACTGTACAACTGGAGTTAGGTACAGACTGGTCTTGTGTTGAGTTATATGTCTATAAACTCTATATTCAAAATACCACTAATTTATTAAGAACTAGAAGTTTTGAATGAAACATTTTTCCCCCAAAATACAGTAATTTGAATGCTGTGTTAATTCTAAATAAACACAGAATGCAATGATTAAAAAATATATATTCCCAATAAAACAAAAACAGGGCAGCATGGTGGATTAGTGGTTAGCACGTTCGCCTCTCAGCACTAGGGATTCCCTGTTCGATTCCCAATCTGGGTGGAGTTTCCATGTTCTCCCCTTGTCCGCGTGGGTTTTCTCCCGGTTCTCCGGTTTCCTCCCACAGTCCAAAAACATGGATCAAGGTCAATTGAATTCTCAAAAATTGCCCCATATAGAGTGTGTTTATGTGTGTGAGTAAGTGTCTGGCCAGCGATAGATTGGCGCCCTGCCTTGGGTGTATCTGCCCAGCGCCCGAAACGTTGTCCCCTGGATGGTCATGGGAAATCCCCCCGCAACCCTAGTCGAGGATAAAGCAGAAGATAATGGATGGATAAAACAAAAACAGGGATGTACAGTGACTTAGTGGCTTGCACATTCATCTCTCAGCGCTGGGGATCCAGGTTCGAATCACAACTCTGGGTAGAGTTTTCACATTCTCCCCGCTTTCCTGCCACAGTTGCAACTGAGCTATTTTACCATTTAACTGGAGAATATTAGCTCGTTTTACGTTTAATTGCAACAACACATATCAAAGTTTGGAAAAGGCACGTTCACTATTGCCAAAATATGTGTTCATAGGATATACAAAACTATTTTGGAATTGGGGTTTTAAAACATCAATTACTCAGACTTCCTCCCACGGTTTAAAGCATGGATTCAAGGTGAATTGACTGCTTCAAATTGCCCCAATTTGTGTGTGTGTGTGTGTGTGTGTGTGTGTGTGTGTGACTGTGTGAGTGAGTATGTGCCAGTGATGGATTGGCACACTGTACACCTGAGTGTACCTGCTCAACACCGGAAAGGTTTTCAATAAGCATATGTGTCGGGACCACACCCCCCTCATGACCATAGTAGAAAATAGGAAAATAAGGAGATGAGATGTAACCAAAAACATTTGATATAAAAATAAAATAACTTTTATTCTCCTACTGGTTAAATCAAATACGATTCAAACTTGTATGATAGTGGATTTAAGATGCCACTGGAAAGCTTTTCAAATGTGTTGTGGACCTCAGCAAAACACACACAAAGGTCAATACCTGTGAATATATTGCAGTGTCGTGGACAGCTCTTGATGGTTCAGTAAAATTGGAGGTAACAGGATAGACCTTATGTATAACACCATTGATTAGATGCATGATTTAAACAATTTTGTCCTGTATAATTTCAGCTGATTATGTTGTTAAACAAATGACTGCTGTAAAAAGTGTAGCAGACAATAGGTGAAGGTCCCTGTCACAGTTTGCGAAACAGCTGACAGGATTGAATAGATACTAATGGGAATGGTGGTGGCTAACAATTAATGACACCAGCATTCATATCCTGTATGTGAATATGTCTTTAATTGAATTCATGTTCTGTTTTGAAAGATGCAGGTTGCAGGGGTTGTTTAATGTTCTGAGCTTGTGCTTGTGTGTGTGTTCGGCCATTTGGGTGGGGTGGGGGGGGGGGGCATCATTTTGGGGAGAGGTGCCTCATGTTGTGCCCGAGTGGCCATGTAGACAAGTTACCTCCATTCTTTTTCCTTATTTTCCACAATATACACAAAAACAATATAGTCTTTAATAATAATGGGGGAAGATGATTCACAGGTGGACAACATGGCTATTGACCTTTGATTGAATATGATTATAAAAAGGAGGTAAACATAAAGGCATTTGGACAGATGAATAGGATAATATATGGTGTGGTAGCTTAGTGTTTAGGGTGTTGGACCATCAATCTGAATGTTGTGGGTTCAAATCCCAGGTCCACTGAAGTTACCAAGGTGGGTCCTTGAGCAAGACCCTTAACCTTCATTGCTCCAGGAATGCTGTATGACCAACCCTGTGTTCTAACCCCATTGGGATATGTGTATGTCTCTTTGGATAAAAGCATCTGATAAATGACCAAATGTAAATGTAATGTGTATTGGTGTAGTAAGGTGACATCAGACAGAGAATTAATGTGACAAGAAAAAAAGGTGCTGGGGTGAAGATGTGCAGGGCTACTTACTACAGGATTGTTTGAGTTAGTCTAATGGTGTCCAGTGGCAGGTTCCATAACATATTCCGCAGGGTTTTAATACCTCTGTCTCTACAGAAGGCAAATTTCAGCACTGCTTCACAAAAAGATGAAGGGAAGAAAGATAATATGTGTGCTCAAAAAGATGAAAGGGAGAAAGGTAATGCTAGTAAGAGGGACATTGAAAAGCAGGTAGAAAAAAGAAAGGAAGTAAGCAAAAAACAAAAAACACATGGCCAGGTGCAGTAGATAGATGACATTGAGAAGTGCTAATAATGAAATAGGTGAAAAGAACAGTGGCAGCACAAGTTATGTAAAGTTATTTAAGTAAAGAATGACAAGATTTGTTATTGTGCAAGCAAAACCAAGAGGCAAAGTACAATAAAGGTAGGATGGCAGGTAAAAATAGATAAACCTAAGCAGTGTAATCAGTAGGGGTAAGGAAATGGAAAGTAAAATGAGAAAACCACAATATTACAGGTTTAAAAAATAGCTAAATTAAGGAGAGCAAATATTATGAGGAAGGGAAGCAAAAGAAGCAGGGGGCTAGATGGTATGTTTTTTGGGACAGTAAGTTCAGCAAAAAGAAATCTGAAAGAAAGCAGGATTTAGATTGCATTGGAAAAGTTTCTGTTTAAATGAGGAAAGATAAGCCACACTAGAAATTCCAGGAGGTTCCTCCTGTGGTGAAATTCTGTGTCATTGCTATCAACCCCTTAGGTGGCAAGACATGCAAGATATTGTGTGCTAAATATGCTTTGTTTACTGAGTTTATAAAGGCAAACATAATATTTTATATACTTTTTATAGAAGTTCATGATAAAGTAAAGGAAATAAATGATCTCTAAGCTGCAGAAACATACTTAAAGTGTAAGACTGTGTGTGTGTGTATGTGTATATATATTTGAGCAGTTTTCACCTGTTTCATGTTAATGTAGTTTTTATTCAGTGTGATAACATTTCAAGATTTAACTTCTACCAGACAATAAATAAGCATGGTGGCTTAGTGGTTAGCATGTTCGCCTCTCAGAGCTGAAGATCCAAATTCGAACTCCAATCTGGGTGGAGTTTCCATGTTCTCCCTGTGTCCGCTCAGGATTTTCAGATTTAAAATGAATATTCTATATTGCCCGATATAGTGTGTTTATGTGTATGTTTGTGCCCAGCATCCGAAACACTCTCCCCGGATGGGTATGGGGAACAATGAGTCCCTCCTCCCCATGACCCTTATAAAGGATTGAGTAGAAAATAATGAATGAATGAATTAATAATATCCTACTGCAAAAAGCTGCAATCTAAAAGTATTTTAAAGCCATAATAGCATAATAACAAATACGTTTAAATAAGTGATGTAATGTAATGAATAACAAAGAGCAAGCTATGTGAGTACTTAATTACTATGCTTTATTAGCCCTAACTGCTTTTCCTATGTTTTTCATTAATGTATCAAAAGCTCTTCATCCATAACATTGTTGAAGCTCTGCGGCAACAAAAATTACTGCACAGAACCTGGATTTCTATTGGACTGGTGGTTTTCCTGCCAGCATAGCCTCACTGACCTGATATAGTTTTCTTTTTCTTTTTTCTTTTCTAATGGACACCTGATCACTGAACAATCCGTACATGGGTTTCCTGCACTGTTAAAGCTGCCCATCCACTTAAGGAGGATAAGTCCTCCACTGAGCTTTGGTCCTCCCAAGGTTACTACCACAATAACAGGGAGTTTTAACAGGGAGTTTTCTTGTCACTGTCACTTTAGCTTGATCTTTGGGGGTTCAGGATCAGAATACTGTAATGCTTTTTCGAAGCAATGTACTAATGTGAAAAGTGCCGGATAAATAAATAAACTTAAACTTGAACTTAAAAAATGACATAGTAGATGCAATTAGCAGCTAAATGTCTTCTGTTTTTTTTCATTAGTTGTTATGTAGATTGAGCGGCACGGTGGCTTAGTGGTTAGCACGTTCGCCTCTCAGCACTAGGGATTCCCGGTTCGAATCCCAATCTGGGTGGAGTTTCCATGTTCTCCCCGTGTCTGTGTGGGTTTCCTCCAGGTTCTCCGGTTTCCTCCCACAGTCCAAAAACATGGATTAAGTCAATTGAATTCTCAAAAAAAAAAAAAAAAAAAATTGCCCCATATAGAGTGTGTGTGTGTGAGTGAGTGTGTGCCCAGCGATGGATTGGCGCCCTGTCCTGGGTCTATCTGCCCAGCGCCTGAGACGTTCTCCCCTGGATGGGCATGGGGAACCCCACCGCGACCCTAATAAAGGATAAAGCGGGAGATAATGAATGAATGAATGTTATGTAGATTGGCTTCGTGTATCAAATAAGTTTACTTTTAACTAAAACAGTAGTTTTACTGTTTACTGGCAGTTTATTTAGTTTAAAATGCTAATTAATTAGAATTAATTAGAATTGTAAAATGTAACTTCGTGTCCCGTCTTACCAACACAATCTTTGCACTCTCTCTCTTTTCCCTTTTCATAATAAAAGTTTCATCTACATGTTTTACCAACCAAACACCCACAAACAATAGCTATTAACAACTGTATTTACCTTTTTATTAATTATTGTCACGGTAGTCTACCTTGGAATAAAGCGGCTGCGCATAGGAAGCGCAGAGCCGCCGCGTTTTAACGCGCTGAAGGGAGCCAGGCACGCAGGTAGCAGAAGAACGAGTTTATTTAAAGGTGCAGTAGCACCAAAAAACATGAGGTATGAACAGACTAGTGACATCAAACACAACGACCAGCACCGAGGACGAGAAACAACGGAAATAAATACAAAAAGACACCCGACCATGTGCACAAGACAAACCAATGACAATAAGGAGTTAATTAACTAAACTAATGACACATGAACGTTAATTAACTCAACCGAAAGGAACGAAACACAGAACAGGTGACAGGTGCCCTGGCTGCGTGGTCCGGTGGGCGCCCTCTGGATTTGTGGCGAGGCGGACGCCCCCTGGCAGCGTAGCGAGGCGGGCGCCCCCTGGCTGTGGGGCGTGCGCCGTGCAGCCCCTGCTGCTCGGGCTGGGCAGCGTGCGGCCCCTGCTGCTCAGGCTGGGAGGCGTGCAGCCCCTGGACCTCGGGCTGGGCGGCGTGCGGCCCCTGGACCTCGGGCTGGGCGGCGTGCGGCCCCTGGACCTCGGGCTGGGCGGCTTGCGGCCCCTGGACCTCGGGCTGGGCGGCTTGCGGCCCCCTGGACCTCGGGCTGGGCGGCTTGCGGCCCCCAGGACTTCGGGATGGGCGGCGTGACGCCCCTGGACTTCGGGATGGGCGGCGTGACGCCCCTGGACTTCGGGATGGGCGGCGTGACGCCCCTGGACTTCGGGATGGGCGGCGTGACGCCCCTGGACTTCGGGATGGGCGGCGTGACGCCCCTGGACTTCGGGATGGGCGGCGTGACACCCCTGGACTTCGGGATGGGTTCGCGCGCTGGCAGGACCTCGGCGGGCACGCATGCTGGCTGGACCTTCGCGGGCACGCACGCTGGGCGGACCTCGGCGGGTTAACACCCTGGAAGGACCTTGGCGGGCATGCATGCTGGCAGGACGTTGGCGGGCACGCACGCTGGGCGGACCTCGGCAGGCACACACGCTGGCAGGACCTTGGCAGGCACACACGCTGGCAGGACCTTGGCAGGCACGCATGCTGGCAGGACCTCGGCGGGTTCGCACGCTGGCCGGACATTGGCGGGCACGCACTCTGGGTGGACCTCGGCGGGTTCACACCCTGGCAGGACCTCGGCGGGCACGCATGCTGGCAGGACGTTGGCGGGCACGCACGCTGGCAGGACCTTGGCAGGCACGCATGCTGGCAGGACCTCGGCGGGCACGCCTGCTCGGTGAACCTTCACCTCGGAATCGCCATCCTGCACACAGTAGAGGTACACCCCCACCGCATTGCCCAAACACAAAGACACGGACATCTCTGACACAGGGAAGACGGACTGGACACACGAAACAGACGAGACAGAGGGACACACCACGCTCACGCCACATGTATTCACATTTACCCCCCCCGAGTGCCAGCTCCGGTACCGCCCCCTCGCAGCGCGATCCAGACACAGCGCGGTCCGACACGGACGCGTCACGTGACTGCCCCGCAGCGCACGTACCGTGCTCAGCTGCTGCGCAGCGTGCATGCTGCGTCTTGGCACCGCGCCGTCGCGCTCTGCACCTGGACCTCGCCACGGGGGGTTTAACAAGCTGGACCGGAGCGTCCGTCCAGAACTCCTCAGAGTTGAGGAGGGTTCGTATGGGCAGAATATGCCCATACAGGTATGAGTCACCCGTCTCGTCATCGGAAATCTGAACCAAATCCAGACCTTCCTCAGCGCAGAGCACTTCGTACCCGTACCTCCACATCCACTCATCATCAGAGTCATAATACTCAGACATATCTCTATAAGAGCCGTCCTTACGGCTCCAGGACGGCGGGTTGCACATAGCGCATAGTACGAGGTTACACAGCCCCCGCAAAGAAAAATTCAGAAACTAGCTTACCTGGGCTCTGGACTCCCCAAATTGCCTGGCTGGTCGTTCTGTCACGGTAGTCTACCTCGGAATAAAGTGGCTGCGCATAGGAAGCGCAGAGCCGCCGCGTTTTAACGCGCTGAAGGGAGCCAGGCACGCAGGTAGCAGAAGAACGAGTTTATTTAAAGGTGCAGTAGCACCAAAAAACATGAGGTATGAACAGACTAGTGACATCAAACACAACGACCAGCACCGAGGACGAGAAACAACGGAAATAAATACAAAAAGACACCCGACCACGTGCACAAGACAAACCAATGACAATAAGGAGTTAATTAACTAAACTAATGACACACAAACGTTAATTAACTCAACCGAAAGGAACGAAACACAGAACAGGTGACAGGTGCCCTAGGCACCTGTTACAATTATTGCTCTTACAGTATTATGAACAAAGCTAAGATAATGCAAAAAAAAAGCAATGATCAAAAACTATTTGTAAATGAGAGGTGGAATTTGCAACAGTAGAAGAAAAATCCCTGTGATTATTATTGTAAGCAGTTCAGATTGCTGGCCAACTGCTAAACCATATTTATTTAAATACAATTTTGGGTCTGGCAAGTCCTGTCTCTGAGCCTTTTGTGATGCCATACAGCTGGAGAAAGAAAGTTGAGAGGCAGGATGCTAGGGAAAAGAGTGTCCTGGGATGTACACTCATTTGGATACTGTTCCTAGATGTCAACTAAAAGCACCAAAAGTAGAGCTGCCAGCCACGACCAGCTCTCTGGGGAAATTATAATGCTTCAGTCCAAACACTCTGGCATGAGTAAAAAAAGAGCTATACATGCAGTGGAACCTCACTTTTCTAACTGGCATTGATGTAGGGTTTGTTTGACCAGACAAGGCAAAATTTTCACCATCAGTTTCGTAGGAAGGGGCCTGGGATGGTACCTCCCCAACAAAAGAAGAACGAGTTACAGAGTTAAGACAATGGTAAGACAGTGGGGGAAAGCAGGACTAGGGTCATGTAACTTAAGAAAAACATTTTACATGGTTATTAGGTTCTTTCAAGTGCAGGAAGGGGAAGTATGGAATGCAACAATAGCTTCACAATGGAAAAAATGGCAATTTCTTAGATGGAGCAGTCAAGAGAACTACCATCTACACCTAGTAATTTAAGTAAACTACCCATCACCTCTTTCCTTCGAGCACTTTAAGGATGATAACAGTCCTTAACTGTTCCGGTCCATTTAAAGATGTCCTTTTATCTAGAACTACTAGTCAGTAGTCACAACTACTTCAGAGTCATTTATCATATATAAAAGCATCTTTAATTCACCCCCCTACTTGAATTTAGTTGCACAATTCAAGATGACTAAGATAAACATGATATAGAACAAATGAACTGATGCTACATTTAATATGTTAACACTACATTTAATATATTAACTAAGCAAATATACTTTTAGTTGTACTTAGATTGGCAGTTGATGTTTTGGGTGTTTAAATGTTTCATCACCCCTAGATGGACTAACTAGGGCACCAACTTCCCTGATGTGTTTCATGCTTAATCATAATTTGTTGTTATGTAAAAAATCCTGTTACAACCAGGTCAAACAGATGTTTACTAACAAGGTATTTGGGAAGGCTGCAATCCCTAAACTCTGACTGGTGTTTGGGTAGAACAACAAAGCTTTAAAAAAAGGTAAGACTTGAATGTCACTTTTGATTTCGGTTTCGATTCAGAACCAAAGGATATTTGATGAACAGTATTGTTGATGGGCGGCATGGTGGCTTAGTGCTTAGCATGTTCACTTCTGAGGCATAAGGATCCTGGTTCGATTTTCAATCTGGTTGGAGTATCCATGTTTTCTATTAGGGTCGAGGAGGGAGGTTCCTATGCCCATCCAGGACCCAGGACACCGTGCCAATCTATCGCTGGGCACACACACTCACACAGACACACACAAACACTCTATATGGGGCAATTTAGAGCATTGAATTTTACCTTGAATCCATGTTTTTGGACTGCGGGACGAAACCGGAGAACCCGGAGGAAACCCATGCGGAAACTCCACCCAGATTGGGATTCTCTGGATCCCCAGTGCTGAAAGGTGAACATGCTAATTACTAAGCCACCGTGCCGTCCCTTCACAAACATATTGTTGCAAATCAAAACTAATGGTATTATTCACAGACATATTTTGAAACTTCTGACTCTTCTAGTGAGCACATTTGGAGCCATTAGCCAAAAGCAGAAACAACATTATTTCACTTTGATCCATCCACAACCATGCATTTCAGCCAAACATAATGGAGTGCAAACAAACTTCACATTGTAATTGATGCTGTGCATCAGTAACTTTGACCTTTAATGCACATCTGTACACCATTAAGATGCATCCATGTTTGGACCTTTAGAGGTAAATGAACTAAAAACTTTTTAAACAGGAGCATTCGAAATAAATTCTAGAATAAAATAATACGAAACCTGTTTGGTAAGAATGCTTACTGAGTTGAAGAAAGGATGGTCTCAGGGCTGAAGGATTCAGACTTAACTATAAAATTGACAGTAATGATGCTTTCAGAGCTGAAGGATTCAGATGCACATTTAGTGTCGTCAGGACAAAAGACACTCTGTGAGTGGAATGATTTGAACTTGCTTTTTTAATGATTTAAAAAACATTCTGAACAGAAGAATTCAGACTTGCTTTCAAAGTAGACAAGAAGAACGGTTTTGAGCTGAGGGATTCTAACACAAGTAAAGAATCAACAGTAAGAAAGCTGTCTAGGTTGAAGAATTCTGGCTTGGATTCATTAACAACATTATTAAGGAGAATTCTAAGGCTCTCAGTGCCAATTCTAAGGCTCTCAGAACCAATATGCATGAACTCATTTTACATCTTGCTCTTCCAAGCTTGTTAGGAGCTGTCTTTGTATGTGAAGATGGGTTTTGACTCATATTTTAAAGTCAGACTTTTTAAATGATTCATTTCCCATCATAAGATTGCAAAAAAAGAATAACTTTTACAAGGTATCACTTCTATTTCAGAGAAAATGCCTACAGCAATGTCAGCTAAAAGCCAAAAACCACTGTGGAATGTGTGACCCCTGCATGAGAACTGTCAAGCTATTTTAATAAACATATCCACATGAGCTCATGAGCTCTTAAAAAATGTCAGGTAATGATAAGGCCATCTTTAAACACAGTTTTCTGTTATATCAAAAACTAAAATCTGAAATGCCTCTAAAATGTTATGTGCCGGCGGCACGGTGAATTAGTGGTTATCACGTCTGCCTCTCAGTGCTAGGGATCCAGGTTTGAATCCCAATCTGGATGGAATTTCCATGTTTTTCCCTGTGTTCGTGTGGGTTTCCTCTGGGTTCTTCGGTTTCCCCCACAGTCCTTAATAGTCCTTAATAGTTAATTCAAAAAGTGAGAAAGATTATATGTAATTACATTGGGAAAAGAAAAGACTGGTGATAAAAAACATGTGATCCTAAAGGAGCACAATTTGGGAACGTGGGGAGAAAAAAACACATACATAACAACATAGACAGACATGTTCCAGCTTTTTGGACTGGCTGCCACTTAATGCAGCACTCAGGACCATCTTGCCAAGCCAAGAGAGTAAAACCCTGGAGGCATGAGGGGGTAGGTGGGCTTTTTTGAGACTGCGTGTTTTCAGTTCGCAGATGTCCCAGCAACACAGCATTTGTCCTTGGAACAGTTTTAGGTATCAGGACATCGTAGCAACAGAGGGAGGTTTCTCTATCAACAACTCAGCCCTCAAGGATAAGTTCTCTCTCAGTCTCAGTCCAGTCTCCAAAGTTTCCAGCCTCATTTGCAGCACCGAAAGCTTCTCCAAGATGGTTTCCATTTTGCGATGTCACAGTCTGAGTTCCAATGGCTCTGCCCATCACATCAATCATTTGGGCAGCTTGGAAGAATTCTGGACAGCTGATTAAACACTTCTAATTCCCCGATATACCAGGGCAACACCAAATCCAATCAGCATAAACCCCATAATCATAAATCCAGATACGAATGAATGTCTTCCACAGAAAGGCACACAACATACCTCTTCCCCTTTTCGTCCATTGTACACCCAGCTGCAAACTTTGTCAGGACAGGTGGGTTCTCCAGAACCCCAGCTTCTTGTTGAGAAGATATTGTCAGTAGCATTGAGAGACCATTTAAATAAGTCCATGGTTTTCCTGTTTCGAAGAGCAGTTGCTAAAATAGTCATTTCAGACAAGGCAGACAGAGAAGCCAAGCAAGGTTTTGATAAGGGACGGATAGGGTAAGAAAATGCGACCGCCTTCCACGAGAGCAAAGAAAGAAAAAAGCACATTCTACCCTGCATGGGCATTGGGAACCCCCCTGTAACTGTGGTAGAGGATTAAGCAGCAAAGAATGAACAAATTAATTAATTAAATGTATACAAGAATGCTTTCTGCTGCATTTAAGCTATCAAATAAGTGTTGGATTATTGTAATGCATGTGAGTTTAGCCTGTAAATTTGTGGTATCCAATATTGCTAATGCCACTGGTGGTTATACAACCCCAAACATAAAATATTTATTCCTATTCTCAACAAATATCTCAAATATTGTTTTCAGAATATGAAAATGCTTACCTTGTTCTTCATTCTCATGCCCACAATACTATTCTAAAATTCAGCAGACCACAGAACTGGTCCTGAAAACAAATCAGGCTTATTCATAAGTTCAGTCTTATACTTCCAATGTTGAGCTTTGTGATCAGGTTGCAGAGATTGTTTCCTTCCTATTATATATTCATTAGCAGAATGTTAGTGCAATGTGGCATCACCAGCTAAATCTTTCAGGTTTAAGATTTAGGAACTGAAAATTCAACAAAATCTTGATGTTTTAATTACATTTGCAACAATTGTGCATGAGTTACAATAATACATTTTTAAATGTCATGCAAAAGTATTACATTTACATTACATTTACATTTAGTCATTTAGAAGGCGCTTTTATCCAAAACCTGATCGTTATCTGATCCTGTACACACAACCCCCCCCCCCCCACACACACACACACACACACACACATTTTTTTTCCTACGACAGGTGTTTGTTAAAAACGATACGTCTTCAGTAGTTTCTTAAAAATGCCAAGTGACTCTGTCTTACGGAAAGAGTTGGGAAGATGGTTCCACCATTTTGCAGTGGTGAACGCCACGGAGTTCAATCGACAATCATCACTAGAGCAAAGTGAATGAACCAGAATGTATTTTTAAAAGTGAAAATTTGCACTAACAGAGAGAAAATTAGCACTATGGTGAGGTTGAAAATATAGATTAATAGTAAGATTGGGCAGATACAGAAATGGTCCTGTAGGCCAGAGTCAGTGACATGTACTGAATGTGAGCAGCTACATGGAGCCAATGGAGAGAAATGAGTAGTGACTTGACATGAGTTCGCTTGGGGTGGTTGAAAACAAGTCAGGCTGCGGAGTTCTGAATTAATTATAGAGACCTGATAGTGGAAGCTGGGAGACCGGCAAGCAACGCATTACAATAATCAAGCCAGGATAGGATGAGGGCTTAAACTAACATCTAAGTAGCATGTTCAGTCAAGAAAGATCTAATCTTCCTGATGTTGTAAAGAAAGAATCTGCAGGAACGGGCAGTTTTGGTAAGTATTGAAATATTTGGCATCAGGATTTTTAAATTTTTTGTTTTTTTGGACTACAGTCTGTAATTTCAGAAATGTAAAGTGCATCTGTGATTGGCACCCTGCCCAGCACCCAAAACGTTCTCCCCTGGATGGGCATGGGGAACCCCACCACGACCCTAATATAGGATAAAGTGGAAGATAATGAATGAATGAATAAAGTGCATCTGTATGGTATGTGGAACTGAAAATATATTATAGTAATAGAGTCACTCTGGAGGCAGGAAAATAGATCATAGATGCAGTTTCATTAAAATGCTTTTTTAGCAGCAGTGGAAAAAAACTCAGAATTAATGGCACAGAGAAATCCTTTAGCTTTAGCCAAAATGAATGAACTTTTACACACTCACTAAGTTTTACTCTACCTGTTACCTGCTTATACACACACAGCAGATCACATTAATCAGTTTCTGAGCGTGTGATATCCTGTCTCCAATTCTCTGGTCCCACCTCATTACACTGGCATTTACAGAAAGCAAAGAAAGGTTTCTGCCATGAGTGAATGTTTTCAGCCTGATTTAATGCATTAAGCATTAAGACTGAGCACTGAACAGCCATAGGTTCTATAAGTAACAGTGCAGGTGTACTTGGTTAGTAATGTGTCTGCCACTGTCTTCCAGCTGGGACCCCAGTGAGTGCCAAGGAGTATTTTGGACATCCATACTCATAACAGGTATTTGGATCAGGGATTGTCAAGGCCAAACAACTAGTTCAATCTAGCTCCTAATTAATGTAATTCATATGTCTTTTAAATAAACTGGATGACCTTGGGCCACACCTTGGCAGGTCAATATAAGCAACAATTTGGTCCAGTCTCAAGGTCTGGCTCCAGGTGAATAGCTTTTCAGACCACTGAAGATGAGCCAAGATCTCAGGGACAGATTTGGTAGGGAGTTCATTTAATTATATAGAGCTTTTTTACAACAGTACACTGTCACAAAGCTGCCTTACAGTGTTATGAGCATGAATGCTCAAAGAGCAAGTCGAAGCGACAGTGGCAAGAAAAAAATTCCCTGTTATGTTGTTTTTAAAGGAAGAAAACTTGGGAGGACCAAGGCTCAGTGGGGGAATCAGTGTTCTTGAGGCATCGGGCAGCATTAACAGTGTAGCAGCCATCAAAATAAATAAATAATATTTATATATATATAATAGAATAATTTATTAATCCTCGGGGGAAATTGCAGTTTTTACAGATGTTCCATTAGTTGTGTTTATGTTTATTAACAGTAAGTGCAGTAAAATTGAACTAAAAGTAATAAAGTAAAAGTAAAGTGTCATGTGTACAGTATATATATATATATATATATATATATATATATATATATATATATATATATATATACTCCCAAGTATATATACTGTATATATATATATATATATATATATATATATATATATATATATATATATATATATATATATATATATATTTATATATATATATTGTCAGCGAACGGGGCGCGCTGACCGGAAAATGGCGGTGCAGCGCGGTGCGGTGTAGAATCACAGAGCCAGGCGACCAGGTAAGCAAACACAAAAGCTCTTTAATGGCTTAAAGCGGGAACGCCGCTAGAAGTGGCCGAGAGCAAAATACAACAAATAAAACGGTGGAGCGGGAACGCCGCTGAGTACAAGATAACACGTGACATGCTCAATGCTGACCTACTGGCTGCTCAGCAGAGATGCCTCAAATGCAGTCAGTAGGTCGCACGTGATCAGGTAGGACCCAATCCCTGCTCAAGGGGGTGGGTCCTACCTATGGAAGCCCGATACGGCCGAAACCCGGAACACGGGAGGCAGGGGGGAGGGGCCCAACTTTATTATATATATATAATATTATATTATATTGAAAACATTGAATATAGTTTTTTTTTTATTTAATTGCACTGTGTATCAGATGGTAAAATAATATATTTTTGAACATTTGAATACTTATCATGTTCATGTTATAGCACATCAAAGTTGTTTTACTGAGTGACGAGTTAAATAGACTGATTATACAGTTTGATGGCCACAGTTAAAAATTACCTCCTGTGGCATTCTGTGGTGCATTTGGGTGGAATGAGTCTTAAATTGAATGTGCTCCTGTGTCTGACCAGTGTGCCGTGCAGTGGGTGGGAGACATTGTCCATGATGGCCTTCATCTTAAACAGCATCCTCCTCTTTGACACGACTCCAGCTCCACACCCACAACAGCACTGGTCTTACGGATCAGTTTGTTCAGTCTGTTGGCATATGCCACCTTCAACCTGCTGCCCCAGCATGCAACAGCATAAAGGATTGCACTTGCCACCACAGAATTGTAAAAGGTCCCGAGCATAGTTCTCCAGCTGTTAAAGGAGATGACTTTGGCCCTTCCTGTAGAGGGTTTCAGTGTTTTTAGTATTTTCTCAGACTATTCATAAAAGTAGAATCTTAGTCACTTATTAACTGGGAAAAATAATACATATTCTTTGCTTTTAATACTTGATGTAACCCCGCTGTGAAATATTTCCGCTAATTGCAGATTAGTTCTGCACAGTGCCTCTAAGGAAACTCTGTTATGACGGTGTTTTTTCTCTCATGAACTTCTTGCTTTAGGTCATTATACAACATTTCTGTTAAATTACTGTCAGGCCTTGGTCATTCCAAAGCATTATGTATATTCTTATTTAACCATTATAAGGTAGAATGACTCATGTGTTTAGGGTTGTTTTTGTCTTCTGAAACGCAGCTACCATACAGATATTCTGACATAGTACTTTTGAATTTGCAGATATAATCCAAAATATATTGTCCAATCTATAATGGTAAGCTGTCATTGCTCAGATGTAGCAAAACAGACCCAGATCCTAATATTACTACTACTATGATTTACAAGCTAGGGCGACACAGTGGCTTAGTGGTTAGCATATTCGCCTCTCAGCACTAGGGATTCCCGGATCGAATCCCAAACTGAATTCTCCAAATTGCCCCATATATAGTGTATCTGTGTGAGCGAATGAGTGTGTGTCCAGTGATAGATTGGCGCCCTGTCCTGGGTGTATCTGCATGCCCAGCGCCCAAGATGTTTTCCCATTGGATGGGCATGGGGAACCTCCATGCGACCCTAATAGAGGATAAAGCAGAAGATAATGGATGGATGGATGGATGGAATTTACAAGCTGGAATGCAGATTGCCTTTTATCATACATACTGTACATATGTACACATATACGGCACATACATACACATACATTCATGTTTACATTTACATTTAGTCATTTAGCCAACTTTTTTATCCAAAGCGACTTTTAGTTAAAGTAAAAACAGCTGGTTTTAGGTATGGTCACTCCACTGAGAATTGCTTTCTGTGATTGACTCACTTAAATTTGCCAAAGCTAACTCTAAATCCTCTGTCCTCCTTCTAGACCTTTCGGCAGCTTTTGATACAGTAAATCATCAGATTCTACTGTCCACTGTATTTGAATTAGGTTTTTATGATATGACACTTGAATGGTTTTGATCCTATCTAACAGGAAGGACCTATCATGGATTGGGGAGATCTCTAACTCTCACTAAGTACTCACTGGTGTTCCTCAGGTCTCTGTACTTGGTCCTCTCCTCTTTTCACTATACATGACATCACTGAGCACAGTCATTCAGGTGCATGGTTTCTCTTACCACTGCTATGCTGATGACACTCGTCTTCATTTGTCTTTTGCCCCTCATGACACCACAATCTCAAATCGGATAACTGCCTGCCTCACTGACATACTGTATCTGTTTGGATGAAGCCCTGTCATCTCAAATTAAATTTAGCAAAAACAGAGCTTCTCATAATCCCAGCTAAACCCTCAATCCATCATGACCTGACCTTCCAAATTGATGGCTCCACAATCTCTCCAACCGATTCGGTCCGTAACCTTGGTTGCACAATAGACTCCCACCTTAAACTCTCTGATCTTATTGTCAATAGTGCCTGTTCCTGCAGATTCCTTCTTTACAACATAAGGAAGATCAGACCTTTCTTGACTGATAATGCTATCGAGCTGTTCTTCAAGCCCTCTTACCTTAACTCTATCATTTCAAAATTCACTCCGGCTCGTTCACTTTGCTCCAATGATTTCAGTACAAGACTCTGGCCTACAAAACCATTTCGGGATCTTCCCCCTCCTACTTTCACTCTATCTTTTCAAAATACACTCCAGTGATGATTGCTGCCTAGCGATTCCACCTCACCTAGGAGCTAATTCTCACCAAATGGCGTTCACCACTGCAAAATGGTAGAACGATCTTCCCAACTCTGTCCGTAAAGCAGTATCACTAAGCAGTTTTAAGAAACTACCGAAGACGCATCTCTTTAACAAAAAAAAAAAAAAAAAAAAAAAGGGGGGGGGGGCAAGATCAAATAACAATCAGCTTTAATGAATTTACAGTGTAGTTGGTTTTCTGCATAGCTTCTGACTTGTAATGTTCTCATTTGTAAGTCACTTTGGATAAAAGCATCTGATAAATGACTAAATGTAAATGGTGTTTCCACCTCACCGATGAGCTAATTTTCACTCCATGGCGTTCACCACTGCAAAATGGTGGAACGATCTTCACAACTCTGTCCGTAAGGCAGAATCAATTGGCATTTTCAAGGAACTATTAAAGACGCATCTTTTTAACAAATACCTGTTGTAGAAAAAAAAGGGAGGGGGGGGGGTGCGGGATTAGATAAAGGGTTGATAATAATAATATAGTTGATAGCTGGTTTTCTTCATAACTACTGACTTGTGATGTTCTCATTTGTAAGTCGCTTTGGATAAAAGCATCTGCTAAATGACTAAAGCTAAGCTACACTGCAGTATAATCAAAACTGATCAATATATGATCTGGATTTTTTTTTACAGCAAGTGTTTGTGGAAGAGATGTGTTTTAAAATGTTACTTGAAGATGCTAACTGACTTAGCTTTATGAACAGAGCTGCGAAGTTCATTCCACCATTTGGTGGTGAACGATATGGAGTGAGAATTAGCACCACGATGAGGTTGAATCACCAAGCGACATTCATCACCAGAGCAAAGTGAATGAGTTGAAGTGTATTTTGGAAATATTTATTAAAGGTAAGAGGGGGCAGATCCAGAGATTGTCCTTTAGGTCAGAGTCAGTGCCTTGTACTGAATGTGAGCAGCTACAGGGAACCGATGGAGAGAGAGGAGTAGTGGAGGGACATGAGTTCGCTTGGGCTGGTTGAGCTTAAGTTGAGCTGCAGAATTTTGAATCAGTTGTAGAGGCCTGATTTTGCAAGCTGGGAGACTGGAAAGTAATGCAAAACATTAATCGAACCGGCATAGGATGAGGGCTTGGACTAACAGCGGAGTAACATACATACACAAACACTGTACATACACAACATTATTAATCACAAATGTAAATTTGCATATTGCAGCAGCCAATGCAAATACAGAAAGGAAACAGTAAGTAATGGAATATATAAAAAGAGAAGAAAAAAAAAACTTTGAAAAGTAGGGTAAGGTATATCTATAGTATACTATAAATCATACCATAAATTAAAAGTAACAATAAAATATGCATCAAGAGACCATAAGAACAGGTGTGCAATATGAATAAAGTGTATTGCTTAGAGAATATGAATCAAATCAAAGTTGAAATAAAGTTTCTTATTTAAACTAAAAAGATTTTTTTTAGTTTCATCGATCCACAAAGCATTGTTTTAACAACCTGTGTATCTAGGTAACAGTATAGCAAAAATCATCAAACGTGTAACAGAAGCTAAATATAACTGTATTTTGTAGACCAGGGGACTCAAACTCAAATAACCTGGGGGCCACTAACCAGGCTGTGTTTTCGATGAAGGGCCAATACATTTTGTACATTGTACATTCAAATACACTCAGTGTTTGCTCAGTGCTTGCTACCAGAAACTTGACAGTGCTTCTGTCAAGTGGACACTCTGATGATGGACTGGAGATGGGCATCGGTCAATCTGGATCTGTGCTTGGATTTATTAAATTTTACAGTTGAGAAGAGTTTTTCACACACATATGTACTTTTTTTCCAAGTCAACTTTTCTTTTGACTTTGAGTATCGAAAGTGACATTTTTGCTAACAAAATGTTTTTGCTGGGAATGGTGAGCGCATGTGTAGCGTAGTGTCACATCCACTTCTGTACCTGCTATTCCCCTTCCTGCCACTGGTGGCGCTCAGAGTTCTTCTCCAGAGTTCTGATTACTACTTTCTATTTATCTCTCCATCTCGCTGTTCGGTTGGGTGGGCTGTTTGCGTCTGATCTTCGGTAATGCGCTGTTTGCGCTCTCCTCTCTTCTGTTCTATGGATTACCTCTCTGGAGAGTTCGGTTTCCCTGAGTGTCAGCGATCATGTTCATCGCGGCGTTACACCATCAGTACGTTTACTGGGGTTCGAGCGCTGTTTTCAATAAACCAGTTGTAGAATGTTGTGCTGTAACATGGGCACTATGCTTAAGGTATGCGTTGCGGGTGTGACACACTAGAGATGTACGATACATGTGGAAAAGAGTAAAGCGATTCGGAGTTCCTATTACTAAACGAGTCTATGTCTTTCATTAGCACCAGCGACACACCTACACCAGTGACTGTTATACTGTTCATGGACTTTGGCTTTGTTTCTGAGTACAACCCGTTACACGTAGAGACGTGCAGCTTACGAGTGGGTTGGGCTTACGCAGCAGGCGCTAATCACCAGGCAACGTAGCGTAAGCACGAAAATAAAGACAACACACAAACACCACATTACAAATTAAGATCAAATATAAAAATTAACATAATAATGCATAAATAATTAAACCAAATTGCGGGCCAGATTATTATTATTATTATTATTATTATTATTAATATTATCATTATATAAAAATATATATATTTAATGCTTATTTTGTTAACCCTTGAGAGGCCGTATAGGACTGCTTCGCGGGCCGGATGTGGCCCACGGGCCGGCACTTTGAGACCCCTGTTGTAGATTAACAGTTCCACCAGTCACCAGTCATGATTAATCATGATTCAAATGTGCAATATTACAGTATTTACTGACCCACATTACAATATATTTTAAAATTTTATTTTAATATATATCTTACTTATGCATGCCACTTTACTTTTACTTCATTCTGTATTATTTTGTATTTTTATTTTAATTTCACTGTGCTTATTTTTAAATAACAAATGAAGCATCTGTAAACAAATGGAGCATCTGTAAAACTGTAATTTCCCGCCGGGGATTAATAAAGTATTCTGATTCTGATACAGTAAATGAAAAGTGTTATATAAAATAAAGCAGAAGGTCCCAGTGTCTTCTTTGTTTTTGTTTAAGTCTGATTAATCTCTACCATTTTGACTACATTTCATTTTAATTATATGTTTTATGAAAGTTTTTTTTTTTTTTTTTAGCTCCTATTATCTTATTATCAAAAGCCATTATATTGCTTTCTATGTAAACTTCTGACCGATTGTTACTTAATATAATAATATAATAAATTACACGTTAAACGAGACAGGGAAGGGAAAGTACAATCAGTATGTGATTATAGGTGGTGGGTGTCTCTGCAAATCACTTGGGATGTGGCGAGTTTCAAGTCTCTAGTTCAAAACTTGACTGAGTTAGGTCACTTTGAATATCAGATTTTTCAGATAAAAAATATAAGAAATAAAAATTTAAAGAGTGACCAGAGAGTGCAATTACTCTATGATTTCACAAGACCGGTTTGGCTACAGCCATCTCCGACTTCAGAGAATTTTGTTTCTGTAGCTCGAAAATTGTTATGGGGATACAAATATCACCGTGAGGCAAAGTGAATGGGAATGGGAAAATTGCGGAAGAAGAAAGGGAGACAATAACGGTGGAATAATAAAAATCCGATAACATATGTGGCAATCACACTAATAATTTGGTTCCATTTCAGGCTTCATGGGAGTCCCCATATTCCCTCCTCCCACTCCTTTCATGGATGTCTTCTCTTTCTGTTTTCTCTTCAATGAGGAAATGACTTTTGCATCTCACAGCTGACTTCACTGCTAATTTTGACTTAAAGTCCGTATGTTACATATTTCTCCAGTTATTGTTTCTGCCTGCAATGCCATAATTATCCAGCCAGAAGACTAGACTCTCATCATCCTTATTGAGGACAACTGAGCTGTAGCCACTTAATAGCTATAATGGGGACACTGGGGCAATGCAGATGCACGCTTCCTGAGGTGACATCCAGACACGTGTTTTCTGATGTGACACACAGACACATGAGCTTGCGGCACACTCTGGGAGGAGCACATAGTGCAATATGGTTTGAAATGGTAGCAGAAGACTCAGATCAGGGATAAAAAATATCAAGAACTTACTTATATAATGTAAGAAACAAAAAATGCATTAAGATGCACATACATAATCTAAAGAACCAAGTATGCACTACAAGTAGGAAAATTTGGACTCAACTACATAAAGAGGAGTCAGAAGGATGGATCCTCTCAAAGCTCAACGTATCTGTCTTGCTTTCAGCAGTGAAAGGAAGAATGATTTACATTAACATTTAGTCCTTTAGCAGACACTTTTATCCAAAGTAATTTACAAATGAGAACAATATAAGTCAGCAGTTATGGAAAAGGCAGCTATACTGTAGAATTTTCAAATCTGATAATTTTCTGATCCTGCGCCACATTTTTTTTTTTTTTTATGTCAGGTGTTTATGGAAGAGACGTGTTTTGAGTTGTTTCTTAGAGATGCCAAGTGACACTGCCTTATCGACAGAGTTTGGAAGATTGTTCTACTATTTTGCAGTGGGAACAATACAGAGTGAAAATTAGCACTATGGTGAGGTTGAAAATATAGATTAATAGTAAGAGGGGCAGATCCATAAATGGTCCTGCAGGCCAAAGTCAGTGTCTTGTACTGGTTGTGAGCGACTACCGGGAGCCAATGGAGAGAAATGAGTAGGGGAGTGTCATGAGTTCGCTTGGGCTGGTTGAACACAAGTCGGGCTGCATAGTTTTGAATTAGATTTAGAGACCTGATTGTTCAAGCTGGGAGATCGGCAAGTAATGCAATAATAAATAAATACAATAATCAAGCTGGAATAAGGTGATTGCTTGGACTAACAGCTTAGTGGCATGTTTAGTCAAGAAAGACCTGATCTTCCTGATGTTGCAAAGAAGGAATCTGCAGGAAGGTTTTAGTGACCTGATCTTTCACTAGTGACTGTGTGTGAATTATGAAATAAAGGTTACGAACCGAATTCGTTGAAGAGATTAGTGGAGACATCAGTTTGAAGGGTCAAGACATGATGGATTGAGGGTTTAGCTGGGATTATGAGAAGATAAACATACCGGAACATATTGCAGGCAACGCAAACACTGGAAAAAGAATTTGGTGTTAAAAAGATGCAGATGGTGATATATGGAAACCAATCACAAACAACTGAAAACAGGAAATTAAAAATATATATATTGATAATGAGCATACTGTAAGGTGATGTTGACATGCGGCTTGCTGTGCGATAGGTGCCATCACCCCCTACATTTTAATGACAAAATGTTGTATTGTTTACAACAGGGGTGCCCAAACTTTTCTGGCCCGAGATCTACTTTTCCATTGGACAGGTCATCGAGATCTGCCGGGGTCAGTCTCTATATTTTAGGCTTTTATATTGAAACCTGTTTACACACATCATGTTAGTATTGTCGAATCTGTTAGAATTGCTCTTTTATTAAACACATTCCAGCAAATAGCACGGAGAAAACCTGATTTTAGTACACCAAAACACACATGTAAAACAGTCACTGTAACACACATTTCCCCAAAAAGAACATCCATCCATCCATCCATTATCCATCCATCCATCCACATCCATCGGGGGGAGGGGGGGGGGGGGTTCCCCATGCCCATTCAGGGGAGAACACTTCAGGTGCTGGGCAGATACACCCAGGACAGGGTGCCAATCTATCACTGGGCACACTCACACACAAACACACTCTATATGGGGCAATTTGGAGAACTCAATTGACCTGATCCATGTTTTTGCACTGTGGGAAGAAACCGGAGAACCCGGAGGAAACCCACACGGACACGGGGAGAACATGGAAACTCCACCCAGATTGGGATTCGAACCAGGAATCCCTAGCGCTGAGAGGAGAACATGCTAACCACTAAACCACCGTGCTGCCCCCAAACAGAACATGTAAAAAAATATTCACACCCCCCCCCACTCTAAATGAAAGTGGAACATTTTAGTTTTTTTTGAGCTTCACTCGTCCTTCACTTGTCTTGTCAGTCGAATAAACAGAAACTATGTAATGTAATTTAATGTAAATCTAATGTATATGATTCTCGAGGCAGTCCTTCTGATTTAGGCACGGAGGCGTGGCCACGGGCCGGTTTTGGGAACAGCGAGAGAGACGGGGGGGGGGGGGGGGGGGGGGGGCCTGGGGGGGGGGGGGGCAGACCGCTCGCTTGCGAGATTCAGAGAGAGATCGTGATTTAGAATGAATCACATTGTGTGTGAATGTGCGCGCGCATTTGTATAAGCGCTTCCGATATACTGTGCTGTAAAAAAAGCGCTGATACGTGATAAACGCTTTTTTTTCTCAAACCTCCATCGCGATCGAAGTATTGAGCACCCCTGGTTTACAATATGTTATTTAATACATCACCCAAATATTCAAACAAATTTTACCAAATATTACATTTTTCAAATCAAGCTAATTACGCCTTCAAAATGTATAATAGCTTGGTTAAGGTTTGAAACAAACAATATGGGTAAAAACATTTAAGGTTGATTTTTCTGACAGGAATCACAACACGATAGCAAAATGCACTCTGTGTCTGAGAAACAATTTCTCTTTAATAAT
The DNA here is from genome assembly GCA_019802505.1 of Corydoras sp. C115. NCBI lineage: Eukaryota > Metazoa > Chordata > Actinopteri > Siluriformes > Callichthyidae > Corydoras > Corydoras sp. C115. Next base: position 1,405,855 of record JAFMOC010000052.1, on the reverse strand, counting down.
AAACACAAACATCACACTGTACTATAATTCGCACTGTACTCACAAAACATATGAACAATTACAAACAATTAAAGGGAAAACAAGATTAAAATAAAAGATTCTATAAAAAAAAGTAAAACAGATACATCAAATTGCAAATAAGGATGACGTAATGGTAATAGAATTACATGATCAAAGATGGAACCATAGTGGGAAAAAAAACATAAGCTTCACATTACAATGTCTGTTAAGCATGTCATGTTCATTGACAGGACACGGACTGCTGCTGCTATGTTTTTATTGAAATAATGATGTCCTTGGTCCTAAGGGTGACTTTGTGGAGCACCACATTTTAGCACTTGAAAGCAGTTTGAGATAACTGATGGCTTTGTTCTGGGTAGTGTAACCACCTTGCCCTTGAAAGCTTTGTGGCTTTGTTTCATATAAAATACAGGAAACCTAAAGGACTTTTAGCTGTTATCTGATACAAATGATTGTGTAAAAATAATAATAAAACTATAAAGTTACTCTGTTCTCTAATGATCAGGACCCCAGTAGTAGCTCAAAGAGCAGGTATTGTTTGGTTGGTGCATTATTCCTATCCCGGCAGTGTCACTAAAACCCCTTCACCACATCAGTGTCACTAGAGAACGGACACTAAACAATGCACCACCCAAATACCTATTCTGTGATGCTCCTGACCAATAGAGAACATAGAACCAACAGGGAACTAACAAAAAAACAACAAAAAAACAAAACATATGAACTACAGTCTGTAATTGTATTACCACAAATTCCATTTCTAGCTTAAGTACAGAAAATAGATAAAGGTGTGTCTAAATCTTTGAATGGTATTGTATTTTAAATTAATGTTGAAATATACTGTATTCAAAGATGATATATTTCTGTACTTTCATTAACAAAAACAATAAAACATGGAAATTGACCAGACATGGCCAAAAATTTGCTTACTAGTGTATTACAAATTATAAATGACTGATGCAGCAGAACTTTTCTTCAACACATGGTTTGCCAAAAGTGCTTATATCACTTTTCTTTTTGACTTGGCTTTGAGAAATGATAGATTTCTAAAGCATTTTAATCTCATATTTCACCCAGTGGACCAACAAAATAATTAAGTCTGTCTTCTCATCGAGCATCAAACACCAGAGACGCTAAGAAACTAAGCATTTCAATGGCAAAAGCACAGAGGGAATTTTCCCATCTTCTTTTTTAGGTTCAAATGAGCCACAACCATTTTAAAGAGCTTATGTTTTTATAGCCCGAAGCACAAGAAAAAGAGATCAAAAATAGCTTCCCTTTATATTGTATTACTTTTGTATAGGCTCTTTGCCTGGTTCTGTTTTTTCTTTTTACTCTGAATAATAAAAGCCACTGCTCTTATCATCGGCTCTACTTATTGATTACTTTTCTTTCATCTTGAAACTGCAGACTTTGGTTTAAGTGAGATAAACTGTCATTTTTGGAAGTATAACTTTGGCTAAGCTACCTTAATTTATCGTGTGTCCATTAATTAGTTCAATATAAAAGCTTCAGATACTTTTTCATATCAGCCAAGATAAAGCTGTCAATCTTACGTTGAAAAGCATTGGCATTGCTGGCAGGTACCCATTGAATATTACTTTCTCAAGCAGAAAACAAATGATGCTTAATGCTGATTTGACTTCACCCTTTTATATTACTACAGAGAAATAATTACGGCTCATTAAAGCTAGCTGTCAGATCATCTGTCCTTCTCCTTTCTCTCCTGATGTCCTTCAGCCATGTCATTGTTTGTTTTTCTGTCAATTCACTGTCATCTGATCGATTCGCACATCTCTGCTTTACACAAGAAAGGAGCTCATAGCTGGCTTATGTTTTATGTACTCATTGTAATGTAATACATACTTTTACATTGTTAAACATCTGTTAGAAATATTTTTTTTTTCGGTGTTTAATTGTGTCATTTCGCTATTTAACTCTAATGCCTAATACTACAACAGGAATTTGTAAATTTGCTTGTTGTATAGCTAGTAAAAAAATTGAAACTCTCATTCCATCAAAATCAAAGTTTTCTACAAATATACAAAATAGGTTATCCAATAATTTTGTGCAATGTATAAATGATGAACAATTATTGTAGTCTGTGGTTGAGCACATAGCATTTGCTCTTGCACCACTGCCTGTGGTTAAAATATGTATTTGTCTGCTAAATATTATTAATTGCAAGTATTGCGGATACATGCAAAAACTCAAAGTATGTAGACACTAACTGTTTGAAATTGTTGAAGATAATTATTGTTTTTGAAAAGGGCACATTTATTAAAGGTAAAAAAGGACTTTTCTACAACTGTTGCCATTTATTTTGTTTCTTAACCTAACTAGTTAACTGTTCTTAAGTTAACTTTTATCATGTTATTATGTTTCTTAAGTTAAATAGTTAACTGTTTATGTTAGTTGAAGGTGAGTTAACACATCAGGGGCTCTAAAAGTTATGTAAATGCTTTGGATAGGTCACCAGTCTGTGGAAAGGCAAACCCAAACATTTTTACACCTAAAACATAGTTAATAATTCTTGTTTGGTTACATTTTTTGATTACATTGAAAAATCATAGGTTTCCCTATGAGAAATATAATGCAGACACATGGAGCATGTTTAAACCTACAGAAAGGGCATAAGCCATCTAGACAGAAATAAAACTTTACCACCTTGACAGATTACAAAATCTTTCGGAATATGGAAAATCAATGAAGTGGTGTTATGTACTATCTTAAAAAGTACTAATAAACAATATTAATACAATATTATATTAAATATAGTTAGAGTGTAGAAGTATTTTAGGCTGAGACAATATTTAAATTAAAGCTTACATGCTTACATCACATCACACTGCCATAGCACTATTTATTTGCTCAGGAATGCTGTCAGACAAAAATAGTTTATTTTTACCATGAATATAAAAAAGGTACTGAAGTACTTTGCAAACTTAACAGACAGATAGACATGTTTTCTGTGCATTATATTTGGTTGAGAAAGTAGAATGCATATATTTATGCAACATTTATTTAGATTTTCAAGTTTAAAAATCCTTTTGTTTGGCAATAAAATAGATTTATGTAAATCACAAAAAATTGCTTCCTGTAGAAATTCTTAATCAAACCAATTAGTGGACAGCTTTACTTAGAAAAAGATGAATTACTTGCAACTTATCAACTCATCTCAGTACCCCTTAATCCTCAAGTATGGATGCAGGGGTGACATATTTTCACCATACCCATACAGGGGAGAATTTTGGGAACTGATAACTAAATACAGGGCGCCAATCCGTCACTGGAAACACTTACTTGCCATGAAATATAACAGAAAAACATTAAGGGGAGGATAAGCCACTCTTAAGACATTTACTTAAGACGTTACATATATCAAGAACAAAATAAAAATATTTTTACTACATCATATGTGAAAAAAATTGGCAAAAGCAACAGTATTTTAGTGTGCTTGGTTGTATTTGACAATTGTTTTCATAGTTTAGTATTATTGAAAAAAAAAAAAAAAAAAAAAAAAAAAAAATATATATATATATATATATATATATATATATATAGTTTTTAAAATACCTGCAATATATATATATATATATATATATATATATATATATATATATATATATATATATATATATATATATATATATATATATACAGTTTAAAATACCTGCAATTAAATTAGCTAAATCTTTTAGAGTACCTCGTCTATCACTGCATCTTTTTAATGTTATTTATGTGAATTAAATACCATTTGGTGTAATGAAAATCTGCCCAGTGCCAGTGAAACATCCTTTCTTGGCGACCTGGGAAATGAGGGGGTCATGATCCTAGTAGAGGATTAAGCAGAAGCTAATTAGATGAGATGTTTTATTTTGTTCTGTTTAAACTATAAACTATTTTCAGGTCGTTATTATTTTCACCATTTGGAAATAGCTTAATTCCACCTTTTATGATCTGTCATATGATTTTTAGCTGTGGAATATATTTATTGCCATCAAGTCAACCTGAATGTCAATACAGTTAAATTTATTTACTTTTTCAATCATGATAGAAAAAGAAAGAAACTCATACCCACACCACATAGTTATGTTTTTTTTTTTTTAACCTGTCATGTCTGGTAGCTTTTGCAATCTGAGTGGTTTGCTTTTACGTTTTTACAGGAACAGTTCTACAGATTATTGTAGCCTATTCCTGTTAATTGTGCTTTTATTTGATTGATTTGAATTATTCCACCAATGCATGACAGGGGAGAAAAAGAGGAGGAAAAGAAGAGAGAGGGAAAAAAGAAACAACCTCGAAAAAAAAAAAAAAAAAAAAAAGAGAGAGGGGGAAAAAAAAACAACCTATACATACATTCCTATATCCATATATACACAGGTATATACACATACATACCTATATACAAACATACATAAATACACACACGCATTATACACACACGCCCCAGACACACACACACACACAAACACACACACACACACACACACACACACACACACACACACACACACACACACACACACACACACACATCCTAATATTGTTAGAACCACATAGTTATGTGAAGAGCAATTTCAATTTAAGGACATTTTGAGGAGCTCGTGGCCACAGTCTTTTGTATCTTGTATTTTTCTTACCAGTAGGTGATGAAGCATAACAGTCATTACCGCCCTTGTAACATTCATTGCACAAGCCTAATGGCTCATTGCTTGTTTAGTCAGCAGTTCCCTTTTGCTACTGTTATAACAGCTGTTGTCAGAAAAAAAAAATATCTGCAGAATCATGGTTTCTTCCAAAACAATTCTGATTTAAGTGTCTTGAAAAGCAGATGGAGCTAACTTTATATAGTAATGTTTTTTTCAGAAGAATATCAGTAAATAACAACAGATTTTTGGTTACTTTTGATGCAGAACTGTCAACTGTGTCTTACATTACTCCTTAACTTTTTGATATAGTGGTGTGGAAAAACTGGGCGATACTGCTCAGAAATAAAAGTGTCTTTACATAAATATATCTGCCCTCGGAAAAAATGAGATAACCTCACCAGTTATTGCTCGCCAGTCTATCACAGAACAAACCCACAAACACAATCCTACATTTGAATGTAGGGTAATTTAGGCATTAGTCAAGAGCATAGCATAATTAGTTTACCTCAGATATATGTATTCAACAGGAGCTCTTCAAGAAAAACTGAATACCTCATACAAAAAGAACCATGACTTTCCACATCAAGAATCAAGCCCAGGACTTTGCGACCATGCTGCCATGTGTTTTTGTATCTTGTTTAAATGTTAAATATAATTTTACATTGCCCAAAGGTTGTAAATTGAACATCCTTGCAATGAAAAAAATAATATGTACCTTGGGGTGGCATGGTAATTTAATGAATAGCATGTTCGCCTCTAATCCCAAACTGGGTGGAGTTTCCATGTTCTCCCTGTGTTACTGTGGCGTTCTCTGGCTTTCGTCCAAAATACATGGATACAATAAATTTGTAATGCTCTAAATTTCCCCATATAAAGTGTGTTTGTGTATGTGCTGTTGTGAGTGTGTGCCCATCAATAGATTGACGCCCTGTCCGTTCTGGATGGGCATAGGGTTACTCCCCCCTCGTGATCCTATTATACTGTAAATCCCCATATATGCTTGGAATTTTTTTGCATCAAGAAAAATAACCTGAAGCTGCATTGTACAAATACAGCAATATCCAAATTTTTCACAAAAACACTTGTGGGTTTCACTGGTGTGTTTCCTGTTTCACAGGTAGACTGAAAAACATAAAGAGTGTTTTGTGATCAGCCAATTCAACATTTCATCATGTTTTTCAAAAATAATGCAGAATGCAGTTACCATAACGTATAATTTTGCTGCGGATAATTACCTTGTAGTGATGGGCAAATTATATTGAGGCTTCAATTTTTTTTGTCCAGAAATGTTGTTTATGAAGCATGTATAATGAATTGCTTTATTAGGATGTGAGTGACATCACTGATGATGTCTTAATAGTTGCTGGTTTGGTAAAATCGAACATTAACAAAATAAAGGATCTTATCGTTGTTGTGGAGCTGAAACTGACTGTACAAAAGATGCTACTGAGGCAAAAATATTTTTTTCAGAAGGTAGTAGTGCTCACCATGCTGAAAGACTCTGATTCTCTGATTCTGACTAAAATACTCTAAAAATTTGTCTAAATCTTTAAGCTTATAGAGTCAAAACAAGTCACTTTCTGAGCTAAAGGAATAGTACTGTAACATAAGAGGGATTTCTTTCAAGCTATAATTTTACTTACAGAGTCAACAGAACAAAACAGGCTTTTTGAGAAGAAGTATTTGGACTAACTTTTGTTCTTGTGAACCAAACTAATGAGCCAAAATATTTACCAAATTACCAAAAACCAGACTAAGGACACCTTTCAAGCTGCAATATTTTGAGTTGCGATAAGATAAAGAAGCCTTATGTCGATGACTGTCGATGACTGTTGGAAATGACATTTTCTATATTGGTAATTTATATATATATATATATATATATATATATATATATATATATATATATATATATATATATATATATATATACAGTATATATATATATATATATATATATATATATATATATATATATATATATATATATATATATATATATATATATCTGTGTGTGTGTGTGTGTGTGTATGTATGTAAAAATAGCTGTAACAGGGGAATGAAAGGACTGAGGACCAGAGAGAGGATTTCGGCAACACAAACAAACTTTCGTCACCGTGTCACATCTCCCTTTAGAGTGATGTCTCCATTTTACACCACAGGCCCAACTGTGTTAAGTGAGATTGTGTAAAAATGAAATTTATTAACGCTTGTGCTCAAGTAGTGCATATAAATAACGTTAAAGTAATTAATAAAGTAATTTCCTTGACTATGATTCTGACCTCTTGTTAAATTATATTTCAACAATCAGTAAAGCATGGATTTGAATATGGGTGCTCAAACATTAACACAAAACCGGATGCAGAACTTTTCTTTAAATTGACTTCTAAAGTGAACCTTTTTCCTAAATGCCTCTTTTACACTTCTCGGAGATTGACGATAACAGCCTGTCACTCTTATAACATATCCGCATTTTCTCCATTTGTGCAGTTAGTAATTAGGTCAGACTTGATAGCAATATTGAAGCATGAAAAACTTGCTACTTTGATATATAGCAGTTTATTTCAGTATGAAAATAGATATGACAGATATTATATAACTTGTAGTATAATTATTGAAAAAATATAAAAGCTTGCTATTTTACACATATCATTTTTATTGCTGTTAACAAATGCTCCACTGGAGCTAATAACAATTTTTGAAAATGGGAACCATTACACTTCTTTTTCAATCTCATATCATCTTCTCCATTTTTAAATGTTTTTGAACAATTTAGTACAGAAATTGACTGTTGTCTCTCCTAAACATTACCAAACTACCACAGGTATATCATCTGGGCCAACAGTCTTTCCACTCTTCATTCTCCTTAAAGCTGCTTTCACATTCTTCTTTTTAATCTAAGGCACTATTTGGTCCATTGTCATTACGTCATACTATTTTCTCTTTCTCATATTCTACATTTATCAGCTCCTCAAAATATTCTTTTCACCTTTGAGTACATACCATAAATTTCTTACATGCTTTATATAAATTCCAGCTCTGTTCCACTTTCTGGCTAAGTGATACAAGTTCTTTTCACCCACCTTAGTGTCCAACCTCTCATACAGCCTGCCATAAGCCTTTTCCTTAGCTTTTGCTGCTTCTTACTTTGCCTTTTGCCTATTTCTGTCATGGTTGGTCATGGAGGGGCGGTGCCTCCAGGGGTAGCCCCGCCCCTCATTTAGTCTACACACTATGTATGCCTTGTCTCTGTCCACGAATATGTATGCCTTGTCAGTGTCATCTGTTTGTATTCTTAGTTTTGCTTAGTCATGTTCGCGTGTCGTGTTTAGTGTCATGTATGCCTTGTCAGTGTCATGTTGTGTGTATTCTTAGTTTTGCGTAGTTATGTTCGCGTGTCGTGTTTAGTATCATGTATGCTTTGTCTGTGTCACCTGGTGTGTGTTCTCAGTCATGTTATGTTATGGTCCTGTTTTGCGTATTGTCAGGATTTATGTTCCTGTGTTTCGTTTTGAGTATTGTCATGTTGTGTTTAGAGTATTGTTATTGTCATGTGTTGTGTTTAGCCTTTGTCATGCTGTGTTATGGTCCTATGTTATGTTTAGTGTTTGTTATGCTTTGTTATGGTCTCGTGCTGTCATGTCATGCTTTGTTATTGTCACGTGGTTTGTTCACGCCCTGTACTGTCATGGTTTGTTTTGGTCACATGGTGTGGGTTGGTCTGTGTTCACGCCCCTGTAATTATGCACACCTGGGTTCCTGATCACAGTTCCCTATTTAAGCAGCTCACGCCCGTCACTCCTGGCTAGATGGCCTTGGTTTGTGCACCTTCCCTAGTCACGCCTCGTCCACTCTGGCCTTGATCCTAGTCACGCCTTGTTCCTAGTCTCGCCCTTTTCTTATCTCGTCCTGCTCTCGCCACGTCCTGATCTCCACGCCCTGTTCTTGTGTTGCACCTCGTCCTGGTCTCGTCTCGTCCTGTTACACCTCGTCTGCTGTTGGTCCTGTGTTTATGCTCTGTTCCAGTACTACGTCCCACCTTGTGTTCACCTGGTATTTAGCCACACTCCACCCTGCTCGACGCTGCGGATTGGAACACGGCCCCGCTGACGTCTGACGCTGTGACGTCAGGCCCCAGCTCCGCAGCCACTGTGTTCACCTGTCTATGTTACGTTTACCTGTGTGTGGCTGAATAAACTCTGTAAACACCTAATCCCCGCCCCGACCTTGTCGTTCCGAGTAGCGGATCCACCCACGTCTCACGGTTTCCAGGGGTAAACCGTAACAATTTCTTTCCTTGATGATTCCCTAGCCACTTTTGTTTTTGTTGGCTAGTTGTCTAGCTGTCTTGTGCAGTGCCTGTCTCTTCTTCAAATTTGCAGACTTTCTTCTATTGCCACTATCTAATTATTGGTATTGCTCTTGCTACTTTTTAATGCTTTATAACTTTACTTTCCATTTCCTCCACTTTACAGTGTCTGAACTCTTTCAGGTTTTGTCTCTTGCACATCTGTATCCTTCTTCTTCCACTTTAAATGTCATTTATATATTTTTCATTCTTCTTAAAATGCAAATAAAGTTTTTTTTTTTTTTTTTTTTTTTTTTTTTTAAATCTTTTTAGCATTGGATTACTTGTTTTTACAATTTTTAACATTTACGCTTATTTATTTCTACCTCATCATGTTTAACCTAGGGACCAACGTGGTATAGTGGTTAGCATGTTTGTCTCTATGATCCAGATTTTAATTCTGATCTGGTTGGGGTTTCTATGTTCTCCATGTGTCCACTTGGGTTATCTCTGATGTTCTACCACAGTCCAAAAACTTGGATATGGCAAATTGGCAGCTCTAAATGGTCCTTATCTTAATAGCCCCTATATAATGTGTGTATGTATGTGTGAGTAAGTGTGTGCACAGTGATGGATCGGCACCCATGTCCAGGGTGTATCTGCCCAATGCCCAACGCATTTTTTTTGCCAATGAATCTCCATAACTCCACTCACATTTATTACACACTAAAATTATGGCCAACTAATTAATTTAAATCCCGGCGACAATTATTTGTCAACAATGGCAATTTTTTTGTAAGCAAACGTGATGCTAAAAAGTCTTCTTTGCAAATGTACCATGGAGAAAGAGGTACAGTAACACTATAAAGAAATAAAGAAGGCCCAGTTTAAGCAATATATAAGAGATTAAAGATCTACTCACAGAACTCTTGTGAGAAGAAAAGTTGGAATTCCACCCAATTTTAAATATTTATCTGTTTAGTCTTCCTTTCAATTAAAACTTTGGTGATTAGGAGAAACAGAATTAAAAACTCTGTTTAAGGATCTTGTTATACAGGCTGACAGATGAGTAATTTTTTGGTCCCAATCATCAAATGATGGCCCTGATATGTGAACTTGTTTGGGGATAACCTAAACAAGTTCCAATCAAATGTCCTACAGTATGACATGTAACCCTCTTAAACAACTCTCATACCTTTTATATCTTGCTCTCATGGAAGGCTTGTATCATCTGCAAGGAATCTTTTTAGCACCGCTCTTCAAAACAAGAAAAATATGTAATTGATTAAATGGTCTCTTAATGCTATTGACTTGATCTTGTCAATGAGAAGCTGGGGTTCAGAGGAACCCATCTGTCCTGATAGAACATTTGTAGGTCAATGTATGATGGACATATTGGCGGGGTGGCTTGTTATGTGCCTGGCACCTCGGATTCACAAGATATCCCCCCCAGAAGCAAAAAGCCTCCACTGCTTTAGAATTTCATGGTCCAGCAAGATGGGCTGGAGCACCATAATGTGGCAGCCAGTCCTAAAACTGTGACTACTCTATGTCAATGTTGTTATATATGTGCTGTGTAAGGTGTAAAAAGTCTGTTTTTTTATCACCTGTCTTTTCCTTTCCCATATTCCACTGATCTTTTTAAATTTTTTATTTCCCCACTGTGGAATTAATAAAGTATCATCACTCAATCTATTATATCAATACTGCAATAAGAAAAGCTTAAAAATGAGTGAATTATTTGTTAGAACATAAAAAAGCAAAACCCTTGGAGTTCTTCTTAATATCAGATCATGCATAAGAATTCTGTACTAGCTTCAGGAAAGTCACTGCTGTCACAGTGTCCAAATTTTATTCTTGCCCCAATGAGTGATTTGATAATATTATATCTGCTCAATTTGTAAATCGGTAACCTTGACCTTCTTAAAGGCTACTAGCAAGTTTTTATTCACCTATAATGCATTAGAAATATGTGCTAACATTATATCAAATGTCCTTCAATATACAGTTATATTATGTGAATTACAAAATGCCCCAGCCACTATCCAATGACTCAATGTTATAGTCTGCATGAAGTGCCATATTGCTGTGGCGTTCAGATTATGCATTTTTTTCTTTAAATTGATCCAATGATATATACATTACATTTTCATTTAGTTTTTTAACAGATGCTTTTATTCAATGAATAGTAATTAAAATATGAGTCAAGTTGGCACCACTCACTTCTTTGCTTCGTTCCACTATGCAATATACATGAGATCCCTTATAACAATGTACGCATGGAAGTGTAACAGTGTAATCCCTACAAAATGTATTTATCTATTTTTTGGTGAATTTCACATAAACGTTTGGTTTACATTGATCATAACTATTTTGTAACCTTGGCCCTATCTTACACTATTTCACGGCCTCTGTCTTTCATTATATATATACAGTGGGTTGCAAAAGTATTCATACCCCTTGAACTTTTCCATATTTTGTCACATTACAACCACAAACATAAATATATTTCACTGGAATTTAATGTGAAAGACCAACACAAAGTGGTATACAATTGTGAAGTGGAAGGAAAATTATACATGAATCAACATTTTTTTTACAAATAAAAAACTGAAAAGTGCGACGTGCAAAAGTATTCAGCCCCCCTGAGTCAATACTTTGTGGAGCCACCTTTTGCTGCAATTACAGCTGCAAGTCTTTTAGGGTATGTCTCCACCAGCTTTGCACATCTAGTGACTGAAATTCTTGCCCATTCCTCCTTGCAAAACAGCTCAAGCTCAGTCAGATTGGATGGAGAGCGTTTGTGAACAGCAGTTTTGAGATCTTGCCACAAATTCTCAATTGGGTTTAGGTCTGGACTTTGACTGGGCCATTCTAACACATGAATATTCTTTTTTTTAAACCACTCCATTGTAGCTCTGGCTTTATGTTTAGGGTCGTTGTCCTGCTGGAAGGTGAACCTCCGCCCCAGTCTCAAATCTTTTGCTGACTCCAACAGGTTTTCTTCCAAGATTGCCCTGTATTTGGCTCCATCCATCTTCCCATCAACTTTGACCAACTTCCCGGTCCCTGCTGAAGAGAAGCACCCCCAGAGCATGATGCTGCCACCACCATATTTGACAGTGGGGATGGTGTTTTCAGAGTGATGTGCAGTGTTATTTCTCCGCCACACATAGCGTTTTGCATTGTGGCCAAAAAGTTCAATTTTGGTCTCGTCTGACCAAAGCACCTTCTTCCACATGTTTGCTGTGTCCTCAACATGGCTTCTGGCAAACTGCAAACGGGACTTCTTATGGTTTTCTTTTAACAATGGCTTTCTCCTTGCCACTCTTCCATAAAGACCACATTTGTGTAGTGCACGACTAATTGTTGTCCTGTGGACAGTTTCCCCCACCTGAGCTGTGGCTCTCTGCATTTCATCCAGAGTCACCATGGGCCTCTTGGCTGCCTCTCTGATCAGTGATCTCCTTGTTCGGCCTGTAAGTTTAGGTGGACGGCCTTGTCTTGGCAGGTTTACTGTGGTGCCATACTCTTTCCATTTCCGGATGATGGATTGAACAGTGCTCCGTGAGATGTTCAAAGCTTTGGAAATCTTTTTATAACCTAAGCCTGCTTTAAACTTCTCCAAAACCATATTCCTAACCTGTCTGGTGTGTTCTTTGGACTTCATGATGCTGTTTGCTCCCCAATATTCTCTTAACCAACATCTGAGGCCGTCACGGAGCAGCTGTATTTGTACTGAGATTAGATTACACACAGGTGGACCCTTTTGAGTCATTAGCACTCATCAGGCAACTTCTGAATGCAATTGGTTGCACTCAGGGAAAAGGGGGCTGAATACTTGTGCACGTCGCACTTTTCAGTTTTTTATTTGTAAAAAAAATGTTGATTCATGTATAATTTTCCTTCCACTTCACAATTGTATACCACTTTGTGTTGGTCTTTCACATTAAATTCCAGTGAAATATATTTATGTTTGTGGTTGTAATGTGACAAAATATGGAAAAGTTCAAAGGGTATGAATACTTTTGCAACCCACTGTATATATATATATATATATACTTTTTATATATGAAAGTTCTGGGTTCAAATCCCAGATCCTTTAAAGTTACCAATGTGGGCCCATGAGAAAGACACTTAACCCTCATTTGCTCCTTCCAGGGGGCGGGGGGGGATAAGTCATTTTGGATAATGTATATGTGTCAGAGTTTCCCGCTGCCGTAGGAAACGAGGGAAGCGTGGTTCTTGAAAAAACTAAATAATCTTTATTGACTCCCACACGGAGCAAAGGGGATCAAACCCGAACAACGAAAATAAACACAGTCAATATAATGTAGGGCGATGATGTCACCCGGCAGCGTGGCTCTCTCCCGAGCCAGTGAGGAAGCGGCGAAGAACGCGGCGGAGGCGGGGACGTAAGAGCCAAAATCCTGAAGCCTCTTACTTCAGTCGAGAGTTGCGTCCTGGAGAGAACCAGCAGATTAGCCGAGTGAAAACGGGCAGTGTCACGAGTAGTGAGTGCGTGGAGAAGCTATGCACTCCGACTGAACCACGTAGTACGCAAAAAACTCTGCACTGGAGAATCCGGGACGGCGGCTTAAGAAGCGGCTGCCGCCGATGAGGTGCCCCTGAAACTAATAATCAGGAGAGGGTGATCGGTGATTGGCAGAATGAACAACCGGTGTAGTAATGAGTGTGTGTGGAACGGAGGTCGGAGAATCAGTGCATGTGCATGTAGGTGTGACAATATGTATGTATGTATATATATATATCAAATCAAATCAAATCAGTTTTATTGGTCACATGCGTAGATATACATGGTACAGCCAGCAATGAAATTCTTACCCGACATCTCCACATAAAGTTAAAATAGAATAAAATAGAATATAGAATAAAGATAGAATAAAGATAAAATAAAAATAAAGTAAAATTAACTGTGTATTTACACTGTGCTAAAAAGCAGAAACTGTACAATTATGGCACTGTAACAGATGTAAACTAGAATAGTCACGAAAACGCCGTCCTGATGGCAATAGAGTGAAGAGTTTGTTGTCAGGATAACTGAAGTCTTCCACAATCTTTTTGGCTTTGGACCAGCACCACTTCCTGTAGATGGTCTGGAGGTCTGGAAGTGCTACTCGGATGGTGCGTTCGGCCGAACGTACCACCCTCTGTAGTGACCGTCTGTCCAGATGGTTGCTGTTCCTGAACCAGGTCATGATGTTCCCTGTGAGGATGCTTTCGACGGTCCAAGTGTAGAAATTCTGCAGGACCTTGGAGGGCAGCCTGAAGTCTCGTAGACGTTGAAGGTGAAAGAGACGCTGACGAGCCTTCTTTGCCAGTTTGTTATTGGGGCAGGACCAAGATAGGTCCTGCACGATGTGTACTCCAAGGTACTTGAAACTGTCTACCCTTTCTACTGCAGTGCCGTTGATCCTCACAGGGTGGAAGCTCCTCGTCTGTTTCTTGCTGTAGTCAACTATCAGCTCCTTAGTCTTGCTGACGTTGAGTTGGAGATTATTATCCTAGCACCAGATCTCCAGTTGTGTTATCTCCCCCTGGTAGGCCCTCTCATCATTGTTGGAGATCAGCCCTACTACAATGGTGTTGTCAGCAAACTTAAAGATGGTTGTGGAGCTGGAGGTGGCCATGCAGACATAGGTCTATAATGAGTACAGCAAAGGACTCAGAACACACCCCTGAGGAGCCCCAATGCTGAGAGTGAGGGAGGGGGAAAGATGCTTGCCAACCCGGTGACACAGGGATGGATGAAGTCCCAGATTTTCCAGCTTGGTGTTGAATGTTGAAGGGATAATAGTGTTGAATGCTGAACTATAGTCCACGAACAGCATTCTAACATAATTATTCCTCCCAGTGTCCATGTGAGACAGCGCAGAGTGAAGCAGGTGTGAGATGGCATCATCCTTGGAGCGGTTATGGCGGTAGGCGAACTGTAGTTTGTCTAAGGAGTCCGGTAGTGAAGACGTGATGAAGCCTCTGATCAGCTTTTCAAAGCACTTCATCACAAATGATGTTAGGGCTACATGGCAGTAATTGTTCAGGCAGGCTGGCTGAGGTGTCTTCGGAACCGAAACAATAATAGACTGTTTAAAGCACGATGGTACAATGCCCAGTGACAGAGAGATTAAAAATCTTGGTGAATACCGGAGCAAGTTGGGATGCACAGGTTTTCAGGACACGCCTGCATATCCTGTCTGGTCCTGTAGGTTTCCTGGTATTCACTCCTCTAAACACTTTCCTGACGTCACTCTCTGAGCTGTTCATCGCGCAGTTCTGCGCCTGCGGTCAGCTGCGCCATGAGCCGTGTTGGTTGGACCGCCGAAGCCAGCATAAAAGTTATTTAACTCGCTCGCCAGAGTCCTGTCTGCACTCGATAGACCGGAGGGTGTAACGAGTGCAGACGAGACGCTGGCGAGCGAGATAAATACATAATATAATGTAATTATGTATATACAAAATACAACGATGGCGTGCTGGTCATGATATAAGTTGTGTTCAGGTAAATTCCTGGCTTATTCTTGGAACTGTCAACACAGGCATAAACCCAACACATGGGTGTAAGGTTATGTACAAAGTTAAGGTGCAAACTCAAGAATAAACCTAATCAGTATTGGAAAGAATATTTGTGCTGTCGACTTTGAATCTGAGGGAGCTACACTTCAACCTACACTTATTACATACACACGAACACGCAGCAGTACACAAACCCATACCGCATTTCAGCGATGTAAAATTTTACATCAACAATAGACAGCATGAACCAGCAGCTCAGGTACCTCTGCTGAGAAGCGTTGGACATGTCCAGGTAGCTGCGCCATTGAAATAGCAAGCCGCCAAGGTCTTAAAAGAAATGACAAGTGACATGCTGATTAGTTTATTGCATGTTACAGCCTAAACAAACCCACATCAACACTGTATAATGGTTTAGGTTTTCAGGAATAATCCTGATGTGCAGAGCTGGAAAAACTACAGAGAAATAAAGTTGATTATCAACAAAATAAAGATCTGGGAAAGAGTAGTAGAAGATAGGTTAAGAAAGATGGTACATTTTGTGAGCATCAGTTTGGTTTAAAGGCACCAAAATTGATCACTTTTACAATAATTGTGTTGAGAATGTAAATGGAAAAGCATAGGATGAGTCCAAAGAAGCTGCAGCTTCTAGTATTTGTAAAACTAGAAATGTAAATGTGTTTGTAAATCCCCCGTCCAGGGGAGAACGTTTCGGGCGCTGGGCAGATACACCCAGGACAGGGCACCAATCAATCACTGGGCACACACTCACTCACACAAACACACTATATATGGGGTAATTTGGAGAATCAACTGACCTTAATCCATGTTTTTGGACTGTGGCAGGAAACCGGAGAACCCAGAGGACAACCACGTGGACACGGGGAGAACATGGACACTCCACCAAGATTGGGATTTTATATTGGAATATATATATATATATATATATTTATTCATTCATCTTCTACTTAATTTCAAGTAAGTCTCAATTCTACTTAATTGATCAAGGGAAGAACGATTCAGGCGCTGGGAGCTGATACACCCAGGACAGGGTGCCAATCTATCTATCAATCTATCACACTCACTCATACAGTCCACACACACAAGCACACTCTATATGGGGCAATTTATAGCCTTAAATCCATGTTTTTGGACTGTGGGAGGAAACCGTAGAACCCCGAGGAAACTCGAATGGACAAAGGGAGAAACGTAAATTCCACCCAGATTGGGATTCAAACCTGAAATCTCCAGTGCTGAGAGGTGAAGGTGCTAACCACTAAGCCAACGTGCCGGCCAAATGCATATACATTAAATAATAAATGTTTTTTCCTAAACAAATTAGTTTATTCAATAACTATTAATATATTTCAATGATTTTGTTTTTTTACATATATAATATTTAAATTGGCTAATACTACTGTATATTACATTAATTATCATTCATACGAATTTAAAAACTCAATAGCCAAAACAATCAAACCACAATAGTCTAATTAAATAACCGCTGCGGATGCACTGACGTCTTCTGGCAAAGCAGAATCGGATAGGAAATCCATTATAACAATGTTTTATACAGTATCAGTCTCAGGCCATGTTTGGGATATGAATTAGTGACACTTATGCTGGGTCTTCTGGACTGCTCACTTGATTCATGCTGTCTGATCAGTCAGGTCAGAAAGTCCGCATTAAAAACACTTGACGAGGTTTTTTTCTTTTTTTCAGTGGTTTCAGTTTTCTGTGCGGGGTGGAGTTATTTAGTTGACATTTAAAAAAGGTTTTGGAAGCAGCGGCGGTTTGTTGAGAGGCAGATTACTGTTGTTACATTTAGTGTTGATGTGTGTGATAGATATGTTTTTTGGACGTTTATGGAAATACGGTGCAAATCAGTTCAATATGTGGCACAACATTTATTGGCCAAAACAACCCCCGTAGAACATTTTGAAACCAAATTTAGAAATTTGGAACTTAGAATTTAGATATAATTGATTTGTGTGGATTCTCTTAATCAGAGGTCACTAATAGGCGGAGCAAGGAGTGGATCCGGACCCAGACCCAAACAGACTATTAGTTTATTTTTGGTTTAATTTTTTACTGTGTATATTAAGCGGCCGAACTTTTCTTGTCTTTATGGTATCGGCTTCGCTGTGCTGTTTAAATCATAAAACAAGCTACAAATAATAATTGTCTGGACCTTGACCTAACAAAGTTTCCTTTAACTTGACCCTACTGAATTCTAATTAAATATTGATGTACTGAATGGGGACGGAACGGAAGCCCGTTCACCTATTAGCGCTGGTGACACAGGTTCTAATCCCAATCCCCAATGTTCTTCCTATATATGCATGGGCATCCTTTGGGTTCTCTGGTTTCCTTCCACAGTCCAAAAACATGGATTCATTGTAAATTGAATTCTCTTGATTGCGCAGTGTGTTTGAGTGAGTGTCTGTGTGAGTGAGTGTGTGCCCAGTGATAGTTTGCCAACTTGTCCTGTATGTATCTGCCAAGTGTCCAAAGCGTTCACCACTGGACGAGCATGGGGAACCCCCCCCCCCACAACCCTAGTAGAGGATTAAATGGAAGATAATGAATGAATGTTATAAATGGAATCCCCAGGTAGGAAGAGAAGAAAAAGGCCAAAAAGCATTCATATGGATGAGGTGAGGGAGGACATGCATGTGGTGGGGGTGACAGAAGAAATATGAGAAAAAAAGTATGACATTTAGTTTTGAGAATCAGTTTAGCAGTTTAACTTTTATCTCCTGGTCTTTACATATACATTTGCAATCAAAAATATTCAACCATACTCACTTTCAAAGACATTGATTAAAGATCAAGATAATACACAAAAAAAACTATTACTCAATTAAATATTTATTCATTAATAATTTTTTTTGTTATTCTTGTCCTGTAACAACGAGGGCTGATTGACAAGGCATGTGAACGGAAGGTAGGTAGAGGAAAGCAGATCAGATGAATGTTGACACCTACCACCACCTTAATGTGTTTAATTATCGCTCCTTTTTCTGCAGTAAAAATAAAGCCAGAAGCAGGAACAGAGACGATGTTAAAGCGCAGCGAAAGCTGCGTTGATTAAGTGTGTTTTTATAAATAAGTATAAATACTTTAAAAATTTTAAAAACTTTGGTGACTATTGCTGATTTTGAGCTCATGGATTCTCGTCTCTTGGGTTCACTGAATCCTGGGAGACGGGCGAAAATAAAAATCTATTTACCAAAGTTTCCAAAAAAGTTCACACTTGCTCCATTGACATACATCACAAAAAAATCCTAGAAAATATATATTTTAAAAACCTTGGATATAATATAATAACTTTAGTTAATTTTAGTTTCATTAATAAAGTTATTTATGTGAAAGTTATATATATTAATAATAATAAAGTTATTATGAGTGACTTGTGGTGTTCTCATTTGTAAGTCGCTTTGGATAAAAGCGTCTGCTAAATGACTAAATGTAAATGTAAATGTAAATGTGACTTTTTAAACATAAATAAAGAGTAGCATAAATTTTAATAGTCAATTAAATAGATTACATTAGGCTGAATTAATCCAGTTTGCAAATGTTATGTGACAAATAAGATTTCTGGGTCTAACTGAAAATTTTACAAGTGAAGCACTTAATGCAATTATGCCAATGATTACGGATGTTAATGTGAGTCTGATTTAATTAAATGGAATGCATTTCATGAGACACTTAATACCCAAATCTATATTTGCTCTCAATTTCACAATTTATAAATCCAGTATTAAAACATATTCATACCCATGGAAATGCAACTATCATAAATGATAAAGCAATTAAATTGGGACTGAGTGGCTGAGAGCTTGGGACTGAGTGGCTGTACTATTGGCCAGGCCCTGTAATTGATCCTCTCACCTGTCTACACCAGATTGACTAGTTGAAAAAATGCATACATTTAAATGTACTATATGTGATTGCAAATTACATTTGATGAGTGTTAACTGATTAGGCTGTGTAGTAAATCTGTCATGACACACTAAGAGATTTTAAAAGCATGGCAAATTGTATTTTGACATGAATATGTATATGATCCTAGAATGCCATGTCACTGTTTTACACTCTGTTGATCTTCCTAAGGTTTCTGCAGCTAGAGTTTTAAATAACATTAGATTTGTAAAATATATTTTATTTGTAATATAAAATGTAAATATGCACCACATTGCCCCTATGTTTTTGTATGTTTGTGTGAGTGAGTGTGTGCCTAGCGATAAATTGGCCTGGGTGTATTGCCTAGCGCCCGAAACGTTCTCCCCCTAGTAGAGGATTAAGATAATGGATGGATGGGAAAGAAGATGGAGACTCCACCCATATTTTCAAGTAAATGTTTACAGAATACCCTTTCCAGCTTCACAGCTAATCAAGTTCAACAGTATTCAACACTGATTGCAGTAAATATTGGGTCACCTGTTTTAAAAGTCTATCAAAATGAGCTTGGTATATTTGTATAGAGCAAAACATCATATAGTTTGCACAGAACATGGCAAATTTTTAATAATAATAATAATAATAATAATAATAATAATAATAATAATAATAATAATAATAATAATACACAATTACTAAAATAACAGCTGAAAATAAAACCCTGTAGAACACAGGCAAAATGAAAAAGAGTCTTTAAAAGTATAAAGCAGGCGATCAAAAGCGCTGTAATTTCTGAGCACATAGTTCACTTTATAGGGCAATAGAATTTTTTGTTAGTAATAAATGCTTTTGGTTTTGGCCTATTTTCAAAAAGTACAATTCCAAAAGAATGTTTAAACCTTTATCTTCCAAAGACCAATGTACATCTTCCACATTCTGAATAAGGATACATATTTGATGGTGCAATATTTACAAAGCTGCTGAGAAACCTTCGTAGAACAATATAATGTTTCCTTAAGATGAAATGAAAAAGACTGAAACATTTAAAATCCGACATTCCGATATTATTTTTTAACCTTATAGTTTAACTTTGGGTTCAGTCCTCCCTTTTAAATACAAAGACTTAGTTAAGGACATCTCAGTCTAGAGGTACATACAGATCTTAATACAGAATTTAGGATTTCTGATAAACAGTAAACATGTGCCTTGACTTTAACAAATTAAAATAAATTCAACACATCCTTATCGACAATGCTCGTTTTGAAATAGGATTACAAACGATTCTCAAAAGGCAGAGAGGTGTCCTGTTTAATGATGTTCCACAAAATGTTTCTCCCTGTTTTAACCCTTCACCAAAAAATGTTTGATTCAGTCACCTTTCAATTCGGAGTTCATTCAGATGAAAGTGCAATCCATCTGGTATGTCTGTTCGATTGTGTAGTGTTTGCACTGGGAGTATTACACTCACATTGACAAACATCAAAAATTTATAAAAACATTCTCAAAACAGTTCTTTCAATACCCTTATCGTTGCATTCCCCATTTATACCCCACAATATCCCTCTCTGTACCACACAAACACACACACACACACACACACACACACTCCACAAAGCAGGAGATAAGCATCTGCCTAAGCCTCTAAAAATATAGAAAAACCCCAACTTGCCATTCATGCCCTGATGTTAAGCTCAAATTTGATGTACAAAGACTCTGTTAAGAGCATCTCAATCCAATGCAGAATACAGATATACATCTCTTATTACGGGATTTGGGACATCAGTTTGAGTAAGCAGAGCAAGACAAACTAAATCTGTGCGAGGGGAAATGTTGCATGCTAGCTGCACAGCTGGCTGAGTTTTCTCTTAGTCTGATTTGCATACACGCACACATACATACACACACACACACACACACATTCACACACACCCCCACGGGCAGGAGAAAACTATCTGAGCTAGCTGCACAGCTGGGCAAGCTCATGTTTGTAAGAGTTTGGCAACTTTGCACTAAAGCTGTGGAGAGCGTCACGGACGTGTGCCACCTCGGTGGCTGAGAGCTTGAGCCGGTGGCGAAGCAGACAGGAAAAGAGGTCGAGTGTACGTTCCGCAGGTGGAGAGAGACGGTTGACACGGTCACGCATCTCAGTTAGTGCCAGAAAGGCACTGTCTTGTGTGCCCTGCGCATATGGGTAGTCCAACTGAGAAATCAGCTCCTTGACACCCTCGGAGTCAAAGTGCATACTATATCCAAAGACCCTCAGGCTGTTGATTTTCATGTAGCCCAGATTGACTGTGTCCATATCTAATGGCTCGTAGAAAAGGGTCTCATTGGCACTCGGTTCATCTGTAATAATACGGCTGCGTAGGTACACATGCACTGTCTCAAAGAAGGACTTCCATTTGGTGCCCAGCACCAAAGTCCAGTTGTAGCATGGCAGTGCAGTGTCCAGCTTAGTTCGTTGCCAATCTGGAAAGTCATTCTGCTTCACAGGCATGAACCAGCTCTCTGAATGGCTTCCCCCAAACGGGTTCACATAGATCGCGGGCACAGGCTCCAGTGTGCTGTTTTGGGTGGTGCAGATTTGAAAGGAGATTCCCATCAGCATATGCACCAGGTTGGACTTGTTCTTGTTGCTCTTGAGTGTAAGAAGCATGCGCTTTCTCCAGGCTGGGTTAAACCAACTACCCAGACGCACATCGTTGCTGATGTAGATGGCACGCACCTCTAGACGCCCATCCAGGCGCTCAAGCAAATGATGTGCCTCGGCATCCACCATGTCCAGATCAAAGTTTACATAGTGGTCCAGGGAGATGGCCACAGCAGGCCGACAAGTGCCTAGCTGGAGAAAGCTGCCAGGCATGCAATTGCCACAACGGGTCACATTGTCCGGGGCACATGAAGAACACAGCGTGCCCTCACCCACCAGGCAAGGAATTGTGCCCTGACAAGAGCTTCCCTGCTCTGTAGGGCACAAACAGTAATGTGCCTCTTCTGAGAAGCTACCGAGGATCCCATGCTCGTTGCAATACAGCAGAGACTGGGTTTTGGTTAGCCAGTAACCCAATGTCCTGAGGAAACAAAAGAACACCAGTTAGCATTATTTGAAATATGTATGTACACATTTGAGCAAAAGACGTTTAATGGTTCTAAAAAATAATTAGTATTTTTTTAAAGAATAAAGTCAAATTGATAAAACGTATGGCATTTTAATTTGATTTCAATGAATGTTTATACTTTTGGGGCAAATCTGCTTATAACCAAGTATTCAATTTACCAAATCACAACTAATCTTTTAATTATAAAAGAGTCAATCAGTTTTTACTGAAAAATCCATTATTCCTCTTTACTCCTCTCCTTTGATCAGGATCCCCAAGAAATCATCACAGAGCACACATTATTATATATATATATATATATATATATATATATATATATATATATATATAGGGCTGCAACAACGAATCGATAAAAATCGATAATCAAAAGTGTCTATAATGAATTTCGTTATTGATTCGTTGGGTCGCGCGATTTCCGCGTTACTCGCAATGTTGTAACCGCTTACGTCACCTGCAGCGCTTCAACAACGCTGGAAAAAAATAGCGGGTTGAACAGAATGAGGCGGGATCTGCAAAACAAGTTGATAAATCGTACAAATAAAATACAGCCAACGCTGAAAAAAGCTTCCGTTTAAATCATCAAAACTGCGGGAGCGCTTCACGCTTCACCCAAATAAAAAACGTGTAACATGCGAGCTCTGCGAAAATGAATTGAGCCGCACGGAGCACCACGGTGATGATACACCACCTGAAACTAAACATGTCGGAGTCACTGATGAGGATGAAGCTGAACAGCAGAGTAAATCACTACAACATCCCGAGTTTCTTTATTTTTGAAGTGAATCAACGTAACGGTGCTCTCACTATGAGACCGGCAGAGCACGCTTTATGCCGTTTTTGG
>JAFMOC010000052.1:490000-780000 GCA_019802505.1 Corydoras sp. C115 | reverse complement strand
GCGTTAATTAGCTTTATTCTTACGCAACACACTATCCTCATAAATCATGAACCCATATATTATTCCCAATAAAACATGAACAACATATACATTTCATGGAAAGTATTAGCTCATTTTAAATTTGATTGCAGGAAAATAATTTCAAAAAGTTGGGACAGGGGCAACAAAATGCTGGAAAGGTAATTGGCACAAATCAAAAACAACTGGACGAGCATTTGACTGCTACTTAGGTTAATTGACAACAGGTTAGTAAAATGACAGGGTTTAAAAGAATTATTTCACTTTCAGTTGTAAAGATGAAGGTTCACCTACAACAAACTGTTTAAAATTGTGGAGAATTTACAGAAAAAAAAGCAAATATCTGCAAAAAATCATCATCTACAGTCTATGATATCGCCCAAAGATTTGGAAAATCAGATGAATTTCTCTGCGCACAAGAGACAAGGCAGAAGGTCATAAGTGGAGAATCATGATCGTTGAGCCCTCAAACACATGCATGATGCTGTATTCAAACTGCATGTGTTCAGGAACACGTCCAGAAATTACTGTTTGTGAACAGTTATTGTGCAATCCAAAAATGTTATTTGTTTAATGCAAAGAAGCCATGTGTGAAAAAGGTGCAGAAATACAACTTCTTTGGGCCAAAGCTCATTTAAAATGATCTGAGGCAAAATTGAAAACTGTTCTGTGGTCAGATTAATTCATATATATATATATATATATATATATATATATATATATATATTTTTTTTTTTTTTGGAAACCCCATGTACTGTGAACAAAAAAAAAAGAGAACCATCCAACTGGTTATTAGGGGATGGTTCAAATACCTTAAAGCAACACATAAAACCTGAACTACTGTTCAAATGGATTGAAGAATAGCCAAGGCAAAGACTGCCATTAAGCAAATAACATATTGGTTACAGACAAACAAGATTTTGTTAATCTTGTGTAATCTTTAGTGTGTAAATGTGAGAAGTAATATGTAATAATAGATGGATGGATATATATATCCATCCATCCATCCATTCATTATCTTCCGCTTTATCCTGTACTAGGGTCACGGGGGGGGGTTCCCCATGCCCATCCAGCGTAGAACGTTTCAGGTGCTGGGCAGATACACCCAGGACAGGGCGCTAATCTATCGCCAGGCACACACTCACTCACACAAACACACTCTATATAGGGTAATGTTAATTAGTCCCTGTTAAGCTGTTATTGTCAATTGTTTTTTATTTGTTTCTAAAGCTGTACAATAAAACTAAAAGTGTTTACAATCATGTGTGTTTGTCTATGCCTTTTTAACCCTGCCTTACCTTTGTGTCCAAGAAGCTTCATGTTTCCCATGTTGTTCTTTGCTTTCAAGACTTTTATTTCAGCCCCGCACAGGAGGCAGTATCGTGACAGTAATCCATAGAATGATATTTGGTTTTAACGGCTTTTGAAGCCTAAGTCTGCCTTTTGAAATCTGTGGTTAGTTGAATTTGTAAATAATTGGTTTGTGTTTCAAGAGTTCTAAAGATTTAACGATAAACAAGCCTTTAACAGAGGAGAACACAGTACAGTAAAGAAAAGATTTGTTTAAAATTGTTTCACCACTTCTAGCAAGTTTTATTGTTCACACCTCTCTAAAATTAAGTTAGCTAATCATTATCTAAGGTCTCGGGCTGTTACCAGTTGTCCGTTCTTCCCCGGGAGGAGGGCAGCTACGCGGAGGAATTGCGTAACACCGCTCGCGCCTAGTGAGCGCTCCCGGGTACCGACCATGCGGGGAATAATGCGTGCGTGGGTCCGAGGAAAGCACTCCCACGAGTGCGACCCACGCGGGGAAGATGCGCAGCGCCGCAACGTGGTTGAACGCGGAAGGAGAGAGAGACACTGGGATAAAAACCAAACGTAGAATTTAATAAAAATTGGTGTTGGGACACCAACAAAAAGGGGGAACAAACGAACAAAGTAACGAAGGGCATAATAACCACAAAACAAAAACGTGCGCCGACTTACACGAAAACTAAGAATAAATACAAAACGAACTAAACTTCCGACTAAACGTGCACAAAAAAAAAACAATCACCCAACTGAAACAATTAAGGACCAAACGAGGGACAGGTGCCACAGGCACCTGTGACATGGGCACATCTGTATGTGTATCTTTGTAAGGTGCTTTACATCTTCCCACTGAGGTTGGAAGCAGGGCCAACTGCCACAGTGTCTGGCAACCCATTGTGCAGCAGGTGTACTGCCATATGTGTGTAATGATTCAGCATTGAGAACTTAATGACATAGGCTTAAATTCACTTAGTGACGGATCAGGAACTGGTGTCAGGTGCATTCACAAGTGTGAACCAGCCATGAGCCAATCAATAAATCACTCAATTAATCAATCAAAAGAGAAAGAAAAGAGAAGAGCTTCTGGGGTGCTAGGTGGAATGGGCTAGATTGAGGCTGAGTCATTTTATAATGGAAATAATTCAATAATACAAAATTTGTGTTATCTCCAAAGCATACAAGGCACATTAGTGAGCCCTCGAAACAGTGTTTGTTTTTAACACTACATAAAGATGTGTTATGAGTTCAGAAATCTACAGTATTATGACTTGGATTTGGGTTAGAGCAAAGAACATATCTAAATTGTGCCATTGGATTTTTGACTTTTATGAACTAGTGCATATTTCCTCCTGATCTATTTACTGTCATTCTGTCTTCTGTCATCTGAATTTGTAAATGAGATGCAGAGCTGATGAAGCAAGGCAGGTAATAGACTCACCTGCGACAGTTATAATAACTTATTGTGTTTATGCAAGTAAAAAGATGGGAGGCCTAAGACAACGGAAAAGAAAAAAGCCTCAGTTGATGTAACTGCAACAGACTGAAAAGTGCTTTGTTATTTATTTATTTCTATATACCAACCAGTCTATAATGCTGAACTGTCTAGATGAAACTGTGTTTTCTGCCTGGGAAGTCATGTCTTTAGGCCTGATTGTGTCACCAAAGCAAAGGATGACAGAATGGTGTTGCATGGTGGGGTTAAAGACAGACAGAGTGGGAGAGCCATCACCATGAGTTCATGGTGTCTGTGTGGGTTTCCTCCCACAGTCCAAAAACATGGATTAAGGTCAATGAATTATCCAAATTACCCCATATAGAGTGTGTTTGTGTGCATTTCTGTGTGAGTGAAGCGATAGATTGGCACCCTGTTCTGGGTGTATTTGCCCAGCGCCCGAAACGTTCTCCCCTGGGCATGGGGAAGCCCCCGCGACCCTAGTAGAGGATAAAGCGGAAGATAATGGATGGATGGATGGATGGAAAATCAAGGTGGTTAGAACCAACATTCAGGTGGGTGTATGCTGGGGAGAGTATGATGCTTGCCTGTTGGCAGACTGATTTGGAGCTACAAACATGGAGGCAGGAAGAACCAAATATTTGGGAGGGAAGAGGGGTGAGAGCCATAAATGCAAAGAGAAGGGTATGAGTTCCATGGTGAAGTGCACCTTATGCACTTGTGCTTGTAACAATAATAGGGATAAATTTAGATAAAATTAAATGTTTGCATTCTTACCCACTGAATTGGTGGTCAGTTGGACAGGGGCACAGCTGCAATTGGCAAAACACTACAAAAAGTAAGCCAGTTTTGTACATTGTCATTTGAATCATGATTTTTTTTATATATATACATTGCTTTTACATTGAAGCAAATTTAAGGATCTTTAAATTGTTTAATTATCCTGGAAAGCACTGTGAATTAATTTTGGACATCATGATCTAATTACTTTTGCTTCCATTTGTTTTCTAGTCTAACATGTTAACTATTATTTCTGGAGCAGAAGGCAAGGCCTATCATTTCCCATCTCTCTTCACGGTAATGCATCATTTTCTCAAATACTTTGGTCTTTTGTTTAAAGGAGTCTAGCATTTTACTTGTACAGATGCCCTACAAGATACATAATTGTTTGAACTGATTCAGGGCCAACAAGTTCTAAGTCTCACTGATAAGCCTGCCATTTCAATTTCTCCAGATGTTCTGTTCACCCTCATGCCCTCCCATCTAATTGCAAGTGAGAGTTCAAGTAATTAAATCACAGGTAAAGAAATAACAAAAAGCTGCCAAAATAAAGACAACGGAATGATATTAAGATATTATGTGAAACAGGTGTTACAAAGTGTTAGATTAGCAAAACATGAGTCTGCAAAAACCTTTCCTATCTACCCTTTGAACAGCATCAGTGATAAGGTAATTTAATCACAGGTAAAGTAACAACATGGAATTCAAATTATGAATACAACTAAAATAATTTAAACTTTAATAAAGTTTTATTTCTTTAGTTTATTCTTTCAGTCATTTTGTTTCAATCAAGATTAAACTTTTGGATTGATTGAATCAAATTAAATTATAGAAGACTTTGGTATACCAAGAAGTTCATGTTCCAGTTAATGACTAAAAATGGCCTTGATCCTGTCACTGCAAAACAAGCCCACAAACAAATGTGCTTGATTTTTGAAAAACATGGCACATGGCTGTAGCCAACACTTTCCTCTATGGTTTTGGTGTTTAAATTCAACTTTATAGGATTCAACTAGAAGTGGATTAAGCAGAAGACAATGAATGAATGAGTTAAATAATGAATTAATTAATGACTGAATGAATAAATTGAATCTGACTGCCACTCACCCTTTTAATTCCTTTTAAAACAGTAAGTAATGTATTTTCCCCAGTGCTTTTGCATTTTGGCTTAAGTAAATAATGACTGTGTTAGTTTGTGTTTATCCATTTTTTTTTTAAATTCTAAAACAATCAGATGTTTTTATGTTGTTGCACAATGGAAATTATATAGTATGTAATTTTATTTTCCAATGACTGTATGAATATTATTGCAAGTATGTATCCTGTGTTTATCCTCCTGCTTTTGGAACTAAATACATTTCTAATGATAGTTTCAGCAAGGTATTAATAATATTTCCCAAAGATTTTGTTCTTTTTGATTTTGCTGTAAAGACTCCACACTCCACAAAACTTTGTTCCTATAAAAATTCCACACTCAGAATCACAGGTTAGCCAAATTATTTATGCACAAATTAGGATAACCAAGGCAAAAACAAAGTGCTGTGTCCAGGGCGGATAAATCAGCTGAGACAGCGGCAGCAGAAAACCCGAACACGATCTATGGATTCAGAACTCAGGAGAAACCAAATGAGTACCCCTACAGGAAGGCCCAGGTGATGGAGACAGACTGGTGAGAGAAGAGGATGTGTTGTCATGTCACCTGTTTACATGATAGCATTGAATGGCTGCTAAAGATTTGTCAGCTGCATGACCATGATGCAACCCTCTTGTTTTACCACAACAAAAGGTGACTGCGGCAGGAACACAGCAATGCTAGGGTGAAGACGGAGCCAATTGCTATAGATGTTGATTAGATGTAATTAATACATTCAGATTCAGTTTTATTATCATTTTTATCGCATGTGGTACATGAGACAGAAATGAAATTGTGGCTCACAGACCCCGTTTACCCTGTTCTATTAAAGAAAATAAGATATAAAATTAAATATAAATAAGGTATTGATATGTAAAGTATAATATACAATATACAACTATAAACAGCTATAAATATATATAATATATAATATACAACATGCAACTATCAATGTAATATAGAATATACAACTATAAATATAATATATATAATGTAAAAAATATATAAAATGTCATATAAAATGATATAAATATAGCACCATATGCAATGTGAAATGTTAAATATGACATACTGCCCCATCAGGCGATTCTGTATGCCTTTATATGGACGGGATGAGGGCTTAGAGGGGGAGGTGATGCTGGTGTGCACAATCAAGTGTGGAGAGAGTAGGATGGATTGCCGATTTCCCGCCTCCATGCATGCGGCTCTAACTCCTTTTGGTTGTTAGCATCCACTCTCCAGCTTATAGTCAATTATATAGTGTCATCCAGGTCACTGAAAAACCTGGCAGGTCCTCAGCACTCCAGCAATCAGCAATCTTCACACTTTCACTGTTTGACGGCACATTAAACCATGTCCTCAAGGTTTTTACCTCCAATCCAATGCCGTATGCATCACCAGCACCAGTGTCACCGCTTGTGAACTAATGAGGACTAGAGACAGGATATCTCAAACTCAGAACATACAAATTTGGTCATTATGACTTGTAGAAGTATCAAAAAAGGAAAGAAATATGATTTAATTTAATTTCACTGTGGCATACTTGTGCGGTAGGGTGGCACGGTGGCTTAGTGGTTAGCATGTTCGCATCTCAGTGCTAGGGATTCCCAGTTTGAATCCCAATCTGGGTGGAGTTTCCATGTTCTCCCGGTGTCCGCATGGGTTTCCTCCGGGTTCTCCGGTTTCCTCCCACAGTCCAAAAACATGGATCAAGGTCAATTGAATTCTTCAAATTACCCCATATGACCCTAGTAGAGGATAAAGCGGAAAATAATGAATGGATGGGTACTTGTGTGGTGCTAGATGGGCCGGATTCAAAAAAAGTTCCTGACATACTTAAATAAAAGCACATTTCATCGGCAGGTGCATCAGTTACCTCTGCCTAACGTCCATCGCCACTGTTTCCGCATCACCCCCCCAGCGTCACTGTGCTCCTGCCAAAGTGATTTACAGTGACATATGAGATTAAGATTATTTGGAATATGCCATCAAAGGATACTATGTCATAAATTATTCCAATGCCATGACACGCGGCTTTATGTTTTGGTGTGATGTCGGAATTGCTGTTTTATGTTTCTCAGTTACTGATTTTTTATTACCAGTGCATTTCTATGAGCTCCAAGAGGTCTGGCCATTTTCTTATTATCGCTGGCATTGACAAAGCATTTTTGTCTAGAAAATTGCCACTCATTTAATATTTTCTTTTTTTATAATGATTTAGATCAAGTAAATGGAAATAGAAATGTTACCAAATCTGTAAACTTTTTTAAAACCATCTAGCACAACCATGCCACAATTAAAGTAAATTCATTTATATTTCTTTTCTTTTTTTGATACTTTTGCAAGTCATACTGACCATATTTACATGTCCAAATTTATTGCGTTGCTAATGTGATCAATGAGGTATTTCAATTAATGAGCTGTTGGATTACCTATAATGAAACAGATTAACACAGTAGGTGTATAAATATTAATGCAATTCTGGACAGAAGTAAAAGTTGTGATATTGCAGAAGCCTGTAGAAACAATGCTAAAGGTGGTCTAACAAAACATATAGATGTGTGACCTTGTTTTTGGCCAGGCAGTGTATAGATACTATCCACTTGGATGACAATATCACAATTTGTCACAGACCACACTCAGCAGTGTTAATGTTAATGCAATGGGAAAGAGAGTTTTTACTTTTAATTTAAATAAATCTACTCGTAAAACACTAATATTTGTGTGTAAAGATAGAATGGTAAAATGGAAAAGGTAAAGGTAAATGCAATGACGCCCCCTACTGGACTTAGAAAGTATTTCAGCTAAGAAAGGGAAATACAAACACTTTGTTAAACCTAAATCAAATCTAAATCAAGACTACAGAACAAGCCAGGTGTGTTTTAAACGAACCAGTGTCATATGTGTGTATGTGTGCGTGTGTGTGTGTGTGTGTGTGTGTGTGTATGTTAAAAGAAGCATTAAACAATTTTGAAATATCAACCAGTTTTCAAGCACCATGTTCAGAGTAAATAAATGTATGCAGAGGGAAAAATCCCTAATAATTGCATCCAAATTTTTGCAAACAACTTGAGAACAATAATAAATAATTTTAAAACCAAGTCTGATGTTTTAAATTTTGGGTCAGATACCAAAGAAGATAAGACTAAACCAACAGAAGTCTTTTGCACCGATCTAATAAAAGCATATTTGAGTTTAGACCAGTTTAAACCAGTTTGCTGATACAGAAAAGGTCACATTAAACAAATACTGCTGCAAAGTTATAAACATATAAGCAAATATACATCTAAAGTAGTGTAATATGATATATTTAAAATTAGCCTTATTCCTCATTATTATCACATTTGGGACCAAAGCCAGAGGACACTTGTAAACATGTTATGTTATTCATCCATCCATCCATTATCTTCCACTTTATTCTCTACTTGTGTCGCGGTGGGGTTCCCCATGATGTTGTTCATATACATTTAATACAAATCATATAATCCACACCTGTATCACATCACAAACATTTGCAACAACTACTGGAAGGTCAATATAAAAGAGTCCTGATTGCCATTAATATGTATCTTTAATACCTTTCTCAAACTTAAATCCTATGTTAAAATTATGAAACGGTTGGCTCGGTGGCTTAGTAGTTATCACATTCATTTCTCAGCGCTTTGGATCCAGGTCCAAATCCCTGTGTTCCACATGGGTTTCCCTCAGGTTCTCTGATTTCCTCCTACAGTTACAAACACGGACATAAAGTAAATGACTGCTCTAAATTGGCCCTATATATTCCATAGCGGTAGATCGGCGCCCTGTCCTGGGTGTATCTGCCCAGCGCCTGAAACATTCCTCCTTGGATGGGCATGGGGAAGAACGTGCTAACCACTAAGCCATCATGCCACCCCACCAGGCAATGAATGGCTCAATAATTTTAATAAGTTTAATGCGGTTATGGAACATTATATTTATATCACGGTGGCTTAGTAGTTAGCACATTCGCCTCTCAGCGCTAAAGATTCTTGGTTTGAATTCCAATCTGTGTGGAGTTTTCATGTTCTCCCCATGTCCGTGTGGATTTCCTCCAGGTTC
Source organism: Corydoras sp. C115 (assembly GCA_019802505.1). Lineage (NCBI taxonomy): Eukaryota > Metazoa > Chordata > Actinopteri > Siluriformes > Callichthyidae > Corydoras > Corydoras sp. C115. The sequence goes on along the minus strand of JAFMOC010000052.1, from coordinate 771,226 downwards.
TCTGGTTTCCTCCCACAGTCTAAAAACATGTATCAAGGTCAATTGAATTCTCCAAATTGCCCCATAAAGTGTGTTTGTGTGTGTGTCTGTGTGAGTGAGTGTGTGCCCAGCGATGAATTGGCACCCTGTTCTGGGTGTATCCGCCCAGCAGCCGAAACGTTCTCCCCTGGATGGGCATGGGGAACCCCCTCCCGCGACCCTAGTAGAGGATAAAGTGAAAGAGAATGGATGAATGGATTGATGGAGACTTACTGCATTCTCCAATCGCATGCATCTGAACTTAAGTAACAATGCTGCATATTATACACTGCAATAAACATTTTATTTATTTGTAAAAAAAAAAAATTTGAAATCATAAATATCATGAAATGCCATGCTTTATGCCCGCTGTTAAACTGCAAATGACAACGAATTCTCCAGGTGTAACGCCTCGCCTCCGATCCACACAGAGGCAGTGGAGCTATTATCCAGTCAGTAAGCGGCTCCTTTGGCGTAAAGGTGTAAAAGAAAACCCACAAAACTCCGGATTTGTCAACAAATTTAACTGAGTGTTGAAATATCGTTTTTAAAACGTTCGATTTGGATTCTTCCAGGCCGGCTTTCCACCGCTGGGGTTGAGATAACCCTACACAGTTAATCGGGGGCAGCGGGCTGATTCGGACAATTTAATAGTCTTTGAGCATAAACTGCATGTTAGCGTTAGCCGGCCGGATGCAGCAAAGTCGCTGGTGAAGCTAAAGCTAGCGATACGCTTCAGCTACGCACAGGCCTGTGGAAGGAGCTTAAAAGCCGGCTTGCGGGATGTCAGGCTGTCGACAGCAGCAGCATTCCGGTTCTGGTTCGGGATCGGTACCGGGGACGAGCTCTGCGAACTCGATGGCCGCCAACACGTCAAATATTAGCAGCACCAGCGGCGCCAACGCTAATGGTCTATGTTCTCGAACGCAGGGCTCAGGAGCCGAAGTGCAGCTTACGCCTGCTCAAAGAGGCGCGTCCAGCTGCCACAGCAGGAAAAGGCCTCTTCATAACGGCCTTATTCATCCATATGAAGACAAAAGTAACGATTTTGTCTGGTAAGTAGTCGCTAAGTTGTATTTAGTGTGTATTGAAACCCATGCAGATTCCGCTGGCCAACGGATAACTAAACAACACTTTATGGCTATGTCCCAAATCCCGAACTATGCTGTACTTATCAGTATTTGGGCTCATTAATACATGCCCTGCTACGTCTAGTGTGCACTTTACAGCTTATTTAGTACACAGTGTGCGACTTATGATACAACCCTGTTTGCTAGCAAGCGAAACAAATATGTTTAGATGTTTCCTTACATTTAACAGTCTTATTGTAAACAAACATCTGATTTATTAATAGCCGTAAGAGTTGTGCAGTTCATTTGCTTTACAGTAGTAGATATACGCAAAGAGAAAGTGATTATGACTTGTACGTAACTAACTAAACAGCTAGCAGACAGCTTAGCTAGCTAAATAACTTTCAATACCAAGCGGCATTAATTAGATTGTGCACAATTACAGGTGCACCAATAGTTTTTAGTAGCTACAACTATTCGAAAGATATTTACAATTAAAGTTATGTTTAACTAAACGTGTAGGTCTTATTTGCTTTTTTCTGAATAGTTAGAACTCTGTTTCATTTAAACAAGTAAATGTTAATTTAAGTAAGAGAAAGGTATGTTTTGACTAATTGGGATTTAACTAAAAATAACAATTAAACTGTATCCAAGAAAGTAAACTTGGCTTGTGGTTAGAGCTTTCATTTTCGAACAGGTTTCAAAAGCTGCATGCAAATCATGTGAGATCAGAATTGTTTTTTGCAAAGTTTTTGTCTATTCCTAATCTTAAACTGTTTGAGTGTGTTAAAACACAGTTGAGAGTCCCTTATTTCTATTTATAGTGGTATATTAAGGGACTAAAACTTAACATATTCTAGTGGTGTATACATCAACTCTTTGTAGACAATTATTCAATATTGGTGGGTCTTCTGATAAGGTTTTATCTTGGTGATTTTTCTTTTATTATTACGGTTTCCCACAGGCCGTCTTAATCTTCAGAATTAATAAGTAATTTTAGACAGTGCTTTGTCGAGTCTGGTTTACTGCTGTTTTTGAAAAGCCTGGCAAGTCAACAACTAAACAGATTAATATGCATAGTTAATTTCCAGAAAAGTTTTAAAAATGCAATGACAACTAAGTACTGTAATTTGTTAATTCAGTTTACCCATGACATTGTTTTACAGAAGTATACAAAGGTAAAGTGTTTTCAATTACAAACTTTATGCTATTTGTTAAATATATAACAGATGTAGACAATGTTCTTTGCAATATACCTAAACAGCTAAGACATAAAAGGTTTCACAATTAGCAGTTTAAACACTAAGAGATGTGGGCACCAAGGAAAGGTTTAACAAAATTTAAAGATAGTCACATTAGTCAGATGTTGTCAGATTTCATATTCCAAAGATAAAATTGACCACTAAGACTGTTACCAATAAAAAGTGCAAGCACAGTCCATGATAACAGGGGTGCGTTGATGCCTATAGCATGAGTGATTTGGGTAGATGCAATTGCATTATTTATGTGAGAATGATTGCTGGTATAAGAGCCATACACTGCCATAAATATGACATATTTTCCCAGTAATTAAATGACTATTTCAGCAAGACAGTGTTAGCCCTCATATGCACAAATTGCAACAGCAATCAGGTGTGTGTAATTGACTAGAATGTAAAATGTAATGTAATGTAATAGGGCAACAGCGGCCATAAACTGTTCAACCGAAGTTTAATCCCACCTGGAATATTGCAACATTTTAGTCTGCGTCTGTTGCTGCTATTTCAGAATGGTGTTCCTGCCTTTGTTTGAAATTGGAATTGGACCTTTCATTCATTATGGGGGGGGGGGGTAATATTTCACTGTAATGAATTATATTTCAGTAAAGAATTAATCTTAAAACACATTGATAAATTTAAGATCACTAAGCCCTTTAATAACCACTAATAATAAGCACATTCATTCTTCAACAAGTTGGAGTTGATGCATGGCACTGGGCACAAAAGAAACAATTTACCAAGAACATTATTCAAGTTATTATTTGTTCTTTATTCTTCAACTCAAAATGTTTTTTTATTTTTTATTTTTATTCTTTTCTCTTTTCAGCCCTATATGTTTTGACATGATAGAGGAGGCTCATATGACAAAATGTGGTCACAGTTTCTGGTAAGATAAAGTTTTTAAATTCTCTTGAAACGTGTGTTTTGGCCTTTTAATTAATTACTTTTCTTCTTAGTTACAAATGTATACGGCGTAGTTTGGAGGACAGCAACAGGTGTCCAAAGTGCAACTACATTATTGATAATGTGGATCAACTTTACCCAAATTTCTTAGGTGAGTGTACACATACAGTTCAATTTCCACTATAAAAAAATCGATTTTTTTCATCAAAATACATTATTTTTATTACTTTTTTTCTATTAATACTATTTTTTTTACTATTAATACTATTTTTATTGTTTAATGTTCATCAGCCCTAATAGCACTAATTAAAAAAAAGATTTATTAATTAAAATACATTTTATAAGACGTAGGGCAAGCTACGTAACTTGTTTGAAACATTATGCTGTGTTAATGAAATTAAGTGTTTAATAATACAACTGTACAGTCATGGCCAAAAGTTTTGAGAATGATACAAATACAAATTTTTTACAAAGTCTACTGCCTCAGTTTTTATAATGGCAATTTGCATATACTCCAGAATGTTATATAGAGTGATCAGCTTAACAGCAATTAATTGCAAAGTCAATATTTGCCTAGAAAATGAACTTTATCCCCCAAAACACATTTCAAGTTCATTGCAGCCCTGCCTTAAAAGGACCAGCTAACATCGTTTCAGTGATTGCTCCATTAACACAGGTGTGGGTGAGGACAGGGCTGGAGAATGACACCACTGGACACTTTAAAAGGAGGCTGGTGCTTGGCATCATTGTTTCTCTTCTGTTAACCATGGTTATCTCTAAAGAAACACGTGCATGTCATCATTGCACTGCACAGAAAATGGCCTAACAGGGAAGAGTATCGCAGCTAGAAAGATTGCACCTCAGTCAACAATCTATCGCATCATCAAGAACTTCAAGGAGAGAGGTTCCATTGTTGCCAAAAAGGCTCCAGGGTGCCCAAGAAAGACAAGCAAGCGCCAGGACTGTCTCTTAAAAGTGTTTCAGCTGCGGGATCGTGCTACCAGCAGTGCAGATCTTGCTCAGGAATGGCAGCAGGCAGGTGTGAGTGCATCTGCATGTACTGTGAGGCGGAGAGTCTTGCAGCAGGCCTGGTGTCAAGGAGGGCAGCAAAGAAGCCACTTCTCTCCAGAAAAAACATCAGGGACAGACTGATATTCTGCAAAAGGTACAGGGAGTGGACTGCTGAGGACTGGGGTAAAGTCATTTTCTCTGATGAATCCCCTTTCCGATTGTTTGGGACATCTGGAAAACAGCTTATTCGGAGAAGACGAGGTGAGCGCTACCACCAGTCTTGTCTCATGCCAACTGTAAAGCATCCTGAAACCATTTGTGTGTGGGGTTGCTTCTCAGCCAAGGGAATCGGCTCTCTCACAGTCTTGCCTAAAAACACAGCCATGAATAAAGAATGGTACCAGAATGTCCTCCGAGAGAAACTTCTCCCAACCATCCAAGAGCAGTTTGGTGATCAACAATGCCTTTTCCAGCATGATGGAGCACCTTGCCATAAAGCAAAGGTGATAACTACATGGCTCAGGGAACAAAACATAGAGATTTTGGGTCCATGGCTTGGAACCTCCCCAGATCTTAATCCCATTGAGAACTTGTGGTCAATCATCAAGAGACGGGTGGACAAACAAAAACCTACACATTCTGGCAAAATGCAAGTATTGATTGTGCAAGAATGGACTGCTATCAGTCAGCATTTGGTCCATAAGTTGATTGAGAGCATGCCTGGGAGAATTGCAGAGGTCCTGAAGAAGAAGGGTCAACACTGCAAATATTGACTTGCTGCATTAACTTATTCTAACTGTCAATAAAAGCTTTTGTTACTCATAATATGATTGCAGTTATATTTCTGTATGTGATAAAAACATCTGACAAACACACGTAAAAACCAGAGGGCAGCAGATCATGTGAAAATATAATATTTGTGTTATCCTCAAAACTTTTGGTCATGACTGTATATTGTTAATAAACATAATATACAACAGCTAAAATATGCAAAGTTGCCAAGAATCTGCTGTCTGTTTTTGAACATAATGGACCCCCCCCCCTTACTTAATTATTTAACTTAACGACCAGCTGAAATTCTTGAACCTGAATAGAAGCTGTTAATGTTCTTTTTGCTAACTGAAGTTATAATGCGTGAAACAAGAAAAACAGAATCCTTAAATATGTCATTGTTGGGTAGGTTATGTGCCTCCCTAGTCTAAAGTTACATCGTAACTTTCTCCTTAACATGTTTTGCTTTAGCTGTTTATAATTTGAAACCGGTAAATCCACCCATGTTCTCTGTCCACAAATTCTTTGTTAATGTTTATCATGAATAAACTGCTCTGTAGAATGTGAAATGCGAGTAAGTATGTTTTTACGTAGGTTTTTTTTTTTTTTAAAGTATAATGACTTTTTTCCTATATTAAATTTTTTTGTAGTAAATGAACTGATCCTTAAGCAGAAACAGAGATCTGAAGAGAAGCGTTTGAAACGGGACCACCCGGTAAGTGTATAGCTTGGTCTTATTTATTTCCTATTTACAACAGTACAATAATTTGACAAGTTAAATTATTTGATAAGAACACAAAAGTGTTGGATGGGGGAATCTTTTCCTCTTAATTTTGTATTAATGATTTTATTATTGTAACATTTTATATATATTTATTATTTATGTTATTTTTAAAGAATGGAACAAAATGGCAGTTTTTCCAAGATGTGCTTGGCAACGACCAAGAAGCTCTGGATTTAGCAAATGTCAACTATATGTTGGATTTCCTGGTGCAGAAAAAAAAACAACTTGAAGCGGTTGGTATAATTATCTAACAGCTCATTTGGATGCTCAAATCTTATGACATTAGAACTCAATACATTCATTTCTACAAACCCAATTTCTTAGTGAAGCAAAATGTCAAAAAAGAAATAAGCTGTGATTTGCTAATTGTCTTAAAGCCCCATTTTTTAGCATATCTATTTTTCTAAAGGTTTAATAGTATTACAAGGCTGCTCAGCAGTTTCATTGTGGTGTTATCTTCATGGTGCACTATACATTTAAAAAAAAATACAGATATGTACTAAACGCAAATCAATCATATATATATATATATATATATATATATATATATATATATATATATATATATATATATATATATATATATATATATACACACACACACACTCATACTCACCGGCCACTTTATTAGGTATACCTGTATATATATATATATATATATATATATATATATATATATATATATATATATATATATATATATATATATATATATACACACACACTCATACTCACCGGCCACTTTATTAGGTACACCTGTCCAACTGCTAATACTGTTAACTGTTAATACTTAATTTCTAATCAGCCAATCACATGGCGGCAACTCAGTGCATTTAGGCATGTAGACGTGGTCAAGACAACCTCCTGCAGTTCAAACCGAGCATCAGTATGGGAAAGAAAGGTGATTTGAGTACCTTTGAACATGGCATGGTTGTTGGTGCCAGAAGGGCTGGTCTGAGTATTTCAGAAACTGCTGATCTACTGGGATTTTCACGCACAACCATCTCTAGGGTTTACAGAGAATGGTCCGAAAAAGAAAAAACATCCAGTGAGCGGCAGTTCTGTGGGCGGAAATGCCTTGTTGATGCCAGAGGTCAGAGGAGAATGGCCAGACTGGTTCGAGCTGATAGAAAGGCAACAGTGACTCAAATAGCCACCCATTACAACCAAAGTAGGCAGAAGAGCATCTCTGAACGCACAGTACGTTGAACTTTGAGGCAGATGGGCTACAGCAGCAGAAGACCACACCGGGTGCCACTCCTTTCAGCTAAGAACAGGAAACTGAGGCTACAATTTGCACAAGCTCATCGAAATTGGACAATAGAAGATTGGAAAAATGTTGCCTGGTCTGATGAGTCTCGATTTCTGCTGCGACATTCGGATGGTAGGGTCAGAATTTGGCGTCAACAACATGAAAGCATGGATCCATCCTGCCTTGTAACAACGGTTCAGGCTGGTTGTGGTGGTGTCATGGTGTGGGGAATATTTTCTTGGCACTCTTTGGGCCCCTTGGTACCAATTGAGCATCGTTGCAACGCCACAGCCTACCTGTGTATTGTTGCTGACCATGTCCATCCCTTTATGACCACAATGTACCCAACATCTGATGGCTACTTTCAGCAGGATAATGCGCCATGTCATAAAGCTGGAATCATCTCAGACTGGTTTCTTGAACATGACAATGAGTTCACTGTACTCAAATGGCCTCCACAGTCACCAGATCTCAATCCAATAGAGCACCTTTGGGATGTGATGGAACGGGGGATTCGCATCATGGATGTGCAGCCGACAAATCTGCGGCAACTGTGTGATGCCATCATGTCAATATGGACCAAACTCTCTGAGGAATGCTTCCAGCACCTTGTTGAATCTATGCCACGAAGAGTTGAGGCAGTTCGGAAGGCAAATGGGGGTCCAACCCGTTACTAGAATGGTGTACCTAATAAAGTGGCCGGTGAGCGTATATATATATATATATATATATATATATATATATATATATATATATATATATATATATATATATATATATATAAAAACCTCTGAAAAGGTCTGGTTTTGTCTTGCTGTGATAACCATGACCTTCCATGGAAAAAAAAATATCTTTCATCTGGACAAAAAATCTTTCCTAGACATGTCTCTTAAAAAATGTAATACTTTATTTTGTTTGGAGAAGTCCTTTTACACTTTTAGTATGTTTGTGCACCAGCGTATTAAGCAAGGTCCTTATAGGCATATTTGGTTGAGTTTTTGTTTTGGTAACATGGAAACATGACATGAGTCTTGGTAACATGGAAACATGACAGAGCCCTGATTTTGATACCATTAAACTAATTTGGAATAAAATAGAATATAGAATGCAAGCCATGCTTTTCTGTCAAACATTGCATCTAACCTCATAAAAACTCTATTGAATAATATTTTACAAAAACACTTTAAAATGATAAGCTAAGCATTTTTTTTTCTTAATACATATTTCAGGAGTTTTAAATGTTAATAAATGTCTAAATTATTTTAAAAACTTGCAAAGAATGATCGTCACCTAGTCATGATAAACTCACCTTTAAACAATTCACCCCCTAATTTTGGAATGTTTCTGTAACATTTAACATCAATGTTTGTAATAGTTTGCATTCTAATTTAGAGTGTGGTATTGGCATCTGGTTAAATAGTAAAAAAATACTGTCAGTATATCTTCTTTGTTATTTTGTCAAGTTAAATTAAGGTATAAGAATGTAATGTTTGGATCATTATTTTTGGAAATAAGCTATTTGGACATTATCACATATTAAGACTGTGAATGTTTTGTTTAAATGTTGATAATCCAGTTATAGCACAAACCCATACATACATGAATATAAATCTACAATTTAAGGACCTTGCATGTTTGAAAATTGAGCTGCCAGCCATCAGATTACTTGTAAGTCACTTGAGTGGTAACTGATAGGTATAACATCTAAACATTAACTTTATTTTAATGCAGCTCATGCTTACTTTCCTCAGGAATCACAAGCTGCACAGCGTCAGATCTTAATGGAGTTTTTGAAAGAAGCCAGAAGAAATAAGAAAGAGGTTGTTTTTATGTGCAGTGCTGTAAAGTTTTTGTCTGCTTACAGATACTTATTTTTTTGCACATTTGTCACACTTATCTGTTTAATAATAATAAACTAATTTAAGTAAAGTAAATATGACCCAAGTACAATAAGTTAAAGTTACAGCTTATTAAAGGAAAAAGCTATCCCAAATCACTTGACCCTATGTGAAAAAAATTAACTGTGAAGTAACCACATCTTTTAGAAAGCTGTATCACTAGCCACACTCAGTCCTGATTACTGCAAGGCCTTAAATACAAACAGTGTCGCTTAACTTGAATTTGTCTGACAATATGAAGTAGGCTAAAAGATCTCAAACAGCAATGCATTATTATTGTTCCCTGGTCTGAAAAAATGTGGAAAAATGTCATAACTTCAGTTTGGAAAATGCTACAAAGCCATTTCTAAGTATTGGAGATGCCAGTAAACAACAGTGAAAGCTTTTATACATAAATGGAGAAAATGTGGCAAAGTGGTAAACCTTTCCAGGAGTGACCTGCTCATCAAATTTACTGTAAGAACATCTAAAACATAGTTAAATCCAGAAAGGAGAGAAAATTTGGGAAAATATGCTGTATACTGACGAGACAGAAATCAAAAAAACATTTTGGCACCTATCCCCTTGCATCTGAAGTAAATTTAACATACCCATTCAGAAAAGCACTGTTCTTCTGACAGTCAAACATGGTGGTACTATTATGACTGTCTGGGGCTGCTTTAGACAACTTTCCTTAATTAATCAAACCATAAATTCTGCTCTTTACCAAAAAATCCTTAAGAAGAATGTCTGGCCATCAGTTCTTCAGTATAAGCTCAGTGTACTTTGGTTCTGCAGCTTTTATCTGAAGCACACCAGACAGTCAGCTTCTGAATGGCTCAAAAAATAGCCAAAATGAAGGTTTTAATGGATGCACGATGTTGTAGGGACTTTAATCCGATTAAATTGCTGAGGCATGACCGTTCATGATCAAAAACTCTCCAGTGTGACTGAAATTCCATCGCAGAGATGTGAAAGACTCTTTGCCAATTATCGCAAATGCTTGATTATAGTCGTTGCTGCTGCCAAAGGTGCCAAGGCACAACCAGTTATTGGGTTTGGAGCCATTTTTTTTTTTTTTTTTTCACAGAGCCAGGATTGTTTGGATAGCTTTTTTCTCTTAAGTAATCTTGAAATTATCATGTTCTCAGTTTGTCTTTGTCTGGTATTAAAGTTTGTTTGACAATCAGAAAAATATAAACATGACCAAAAAGCAAAATCAAAATATGGGGACATTTTTACAGCACTGTATGTCGTACCACATATACTATGTGTTGTAGACCAGATACTGACCTCTATTTCTTGCATAGCAACTGGAACAGTTACAGAAAGAGCTAAACTTTTTGGATGAAGATATAAAAAGTGTTCAGGTAAAATGCATCAATTAAACATTTTTGTAGGCTGTGACATTGTTTTACCATGTGTTAATTTGAAACCCAGATTGGTTTCTTTTTTTTTAGGAAAAGAATAACCTTTACTCACCATTGGACGGTGGCCCTAGTTCTGACAGCACTGTTCCTCAGTATGTAGAACCGACTTCCCATGTACCCCGGTGAGACCATTTAATGCTAAAATATACAAATTTAAGACTATAAACAAAATACATTCTTGCTATGGGCAGTTGACCCATCTGTTGTCATGATGACTAGCGCACACAATTTTCCTTACTAAAGCTAATGTAATCCACATAGCAACAAAATGTTTTAAAATGGGATACAGACCTCACCAGACTATATGTAGTCATGTCTCTCGGTATAGATTTACGAAAGGTCAAACGTATGTCCTATTAAATTGACATAAAAAATTGTAAATAATTTTTATTTAGTTTTAAGCCTAATCTGTCAAAAGTAGGATGTATGGAGAGTTAAAAACTTAAGTTTAGAACTTTTGAATTCAAAACACAAGCAATATCCATGAGACTTGAACAAAGATCTTTTAAATTCATGAATTATGAAGTGATCATAGTGCAGAATTTTTAGCACCTTAGATTTGTTTGCACCACAAAATGGTTAAGCTTTTGAAAAAAAAACACCTAATTTATCTAAACCTTACACTGATAACATAAGCAAAAGACAACCAAGTCACACTCAAATAAGTTACACTCATTAAGCTTCAGTTATTTTGTGCCACATGTATTTTATATTTATATATATATTTTATATATCCATATATTTTACATTTTTTTGTCAATTTGTGTCTAGTAAAATTGTTAAAATATTTTTTTAATGTGAGATTTTGACAAAATATTACAATGATTGTGGCACATGTGATAAATTTGATTTATTTTGTCCTTTTAAAGAATTTTTTTATTTTTTTAATTCTTTGTTGATTACAGGTTTTTAATGAATTACAGGTGTAATGCAGTTCATTATAATATGAGCGCACACACACAAACCTCTTTTGATTTCATACTAGGAAAAGAAATAGTTGTTTAGACAATGAATTGTTGCAATTGTATATTTTAATTACATAAACTGACAATTTTACCACATTTAAAAGAATGCATTTACAGTTGCACTCAATGTACACATTGCATTCAGTTTTGACATAGCTGTTATAATTTAAAAATATATAAAAAAAAAAAAAAAATAGAACATCAGTAATATGAATATGAAATATGAGTTGTAAAATGTATGGTTTATTATTCATTATTCAAATATTGACTAATTTTGGATCAAAGTCCTTAATGTAGACAAAATAATTGTACCAAAGGAGGTAGGCAAGTGCTTCATGGAAGTAAACCAACCAACATATCAGAATTAAAGCTGCATTATATGAAGAAGTGGGTAGAAATTAATCACATTTATTACTCACAAATATTTAGTAAATTATTTATTTATTTTTATATATATATATATATATATATATATATATATATATTTTTTTTTTTTTTTTTTTTTTTTTTTTTTTTTTTAAGTTATATTTGTTTTAGGACATGGTGGAAAATCTGATGAGGTTTCATATAAGGTTTATTTAGACAACTAAAAAATTAATAATAAAAAAAGGGTTCACAATTTTTTTAGGCACCAGTATACAGTAGAGTATGTAATTTCCAAATTTTTTGAATGTAGGCCCACCCTATAACTAAGTTTTTAATTGTATTTATTTAAATTAATAGTTTGATTGTTCTATCAGTTTAGCATGCCTTTTATGCCAGCCATATGCTTGCATTTCACTACACATATTTATGATGGCTACCTTATATATCCTGTGTCTAATAAAAAATATCTTGTTTAAATATGTTTACTTGTCTTAACTTAACATATTTCTTCTCCCATAGCATTATAGAACCAACAGAGTATAGTCCATCCTCCCAGTTTGTTGCAAGTTTACAGGTATTGCAAATGTTTACTTTTCTTTTTTCTAATGCGTTTTTATTTTTTTGCCAGAATGGTTGATATTTATTTTTACACACATTGTTATGTATTTGTTTTTAAGGGTAAAAGACAGACTTCATACAACAGTACTCTGGCTTCAAGACGGAAAAGGCTAACGGCACATTTTGAGGACTTGGAGCAGTGCTATTTCTCTAACAGAATGTCCAGGATCACAGGTTGCTTCAGATTTTCTTTCTTTGATACTCCGTTAAGACATGATTAAAACCAAGCAATCCCAACATTCACATATACAAACGTGTTTAGAGTATATATTCTTTTGAATTTTCTATATTTTTGAATAAATTTTACCTAAAACTTCAACTTTTCAGACAAGTAATAAAAGAGAACCAAATAAATTTGTTTGTAAACCCTGAGGGATGGCAGATAATTTTAAGATAGTATCGGTCATGCATTTTCAATCAATAGGATGACTTAATCAGATGTATACTGGCACCCTATTTTATTTAAAGAACAGGGTTCTGATCAAATGTCTGTGTTGATGGAGGTGTATCATGGCATGAGCAAAGGAGGGGACCTCAGAAGAATTGAATAGTCTGGACCTTGCTAATCCGAAATCAGATAGTTCATGTATGACTGTACACAATATTCCAACTATTCCTTTAGAATAGCAAGCATCATTAATGTTTTTTTTTGTAAAGATGAAGATGAAGTTTTAGGTAAGATAGAAAATTGTAATAGGTTTATGAACTCTAGCGTAACTACTGTTTTATGTTTGTTTATGTAAAGTAAAAATAAGGTCCTATAATCTACAGGAAACAAACATTTTAATTTTAATGAATTTTTTTTTAATTGGGTTTCTTGTAAGAAATGTCCAGTCTCTTTGAAATGCACAACATTAACTTTTAATCGGTATGTCTAAACTTGTACAATATAGATTTCTTTTTTTTTTTTTTTTTAATAAATATGCTTGTGTTCAGATGAAAAATGCTAATTTGTGCAGGTCTGTTCTTTTCCAATGTTGTTATCTGACTAGCTTTTTAAAATCCATGGTTATATTGATCACATTATTTTAAAATGAATTTTAGTTTTACAAGTACTATTCTAGATTTACTAGTTCATTAGTACTGTACTAATACTATTACAACTCTGTGGTATCTGAAGTTTCAGATTACAAAAATGCATTTCTTTTGCAGATGACAGCAGGACTGTTAGCCAGCTAAATGACTTCATGGAATGTCTCTCCAAATTTACTCGTTATAATTCTGTGCGGCCTTTAGCTACTCTTTCTTATGCTAGTGATCTCTACAATGGGTCCAGTATTGTGTCCAGGTAAGCACACGTAGTTCATAATGTTAATAGGGAATGTCAAAAATATGTTTAATTTTAAGCAAACACTTGAAATAACGTCATAGGCCTAATTATACCAGACAGTCAAACGTATTCCTTTATGGCATAACACAGCAGAACCTTGTAATCTTCTTACACTTATCACTTACAGTGAGGCATGATGATTGCAACATCATGCTTTGTAGATGCTTTTTACATTCTTATATTGAAAACTTGCAGCAAAATAGTATTTCCGTTATTATTTCTGTATGCAAATTTATATTTATGCCACTTATTACAATAAACATTTGTTTATGAAACCTGTTTTCAAAATTTCATTTAAAAAACAAGAACTTCCTAAAAAAACAAAAAGTAAGGTGTGGTTCTAATGCATTGGTGGTGTTTTCCTGTTATTGTGATCTGTTGCAAGAGCTGGCTTGTCCAATTTCTAAATCTTATAAGTGATTGTAATTAAGTGCTTCAAGATACAGCAACATGTAAAGGGCAAGAGTAAGTAACTATGTTCTTGATCTTTTTGTTTACAGTATTGAATTTGACCGAGACTGTGATTACTTTGCCATTGCTGGTGTCACCAAGAAAATTAAGGTTTTTGAGTATGGAACTGTGATCCAGGATGCCGTGGACATTCATTATCCCATTAATGAAATGACATGCAACTCCAAAATTAGGTACATTGCTTTTATATATTTTTTTAATAAAAGTGTGTATGTTCTCTGCAAAAATAGAACTGAGGACTTTTATTTTGATTTCCACCTCAGCTGTATCAGCTGGAGTAGCTATCACAAAAACCTATTGGCCAGTAGTGACTATGAAGGAACGGTCATTCTTTGGGATGGATTCACAGGACAGAGATCAAAAGTTTATCAGGTACATCTTCAGTGAGACTTAATTCAGTGTTCTACCATTCAAAATATTTGCAGGATTTTTGTGGTAAAAATCCAACCATATAATTCTGATAAATTTAGTAATTACATGTTACAATAATTGAAGTTTTATATATTTCATTTTTTTTATTTATTTATTTTTTTGTTTAAAGAACTGTTCTAAATCATTTTTTTTTACTGATTATGGCCACTAGGGGTAGACAAATTGTATTTTTTTTTTTAATGAGAAGTAAATTACCATTTAATTGTAATACATTTAGTAATTGCATGTTACAGTAATGATTGAATGAATCTGTGTCTTTATAATAAATTTACTTTTTTAAAGAACCAAAGGTAATTAGTTTTTGTACTGATTATGGCCACTAGGGGTAGACAAATTTCAAGTTAATTAGTTTTCTTATGAGAAGTAAGTTCATTAATGTTTCTCTTTATTGCCTTGTTTCTGTTGCATGCAATTGTAGAAAAGCCCTACCTACTTGAAATTTTTCACCACACTCCATATTAATATGTAAAGACAGATAAGCATTGTCAAACACTGGCAGTGGGATGGGCTCATGCTTAATATGTCAAAGCACCTTTACAAATTACCAAAGTAAGATGTATGGTAAAATGGATTAAAGTGAAGTGGCTCAGGGAAGCAATATCCTATCTTAGAACTTCTCACTTTAATCTGTCCTAACATACAGTTTTACTAGTCTGCTAGCTAGAATGGTATTTTTTTTCTTTCATTATTAATCGCAGTGCTTTACGGATTATTTTTGTTTGATCACAGTATCTGTCATTGTGTTTTCATAAATCTCACTTAGGAGCATGAGAAAAGATGTTGGAGTGTTGATTTTAACCTTATGGATCCCAAACTTCTGGCTTCAGGCTCTGATGATGCAAAAGGTATAAAACTAAAGTCAACCATAATTGTTTAATAAAATATATTGCTTTATGGCATCCCTTTGCTAATTTGACAGTAAATGTTATGCTTTCTATTCTTTGCTTACAGTAAAGTTGTGGTCAACCAACCTAGATAACTCAGTTGCAAGCATTGAAGCTAAGGCAAATGTGTGCTGTGTCAAATTTAGTCCGACTTCTAGGTATCACCTTGCATTTGGCTGTGCAGGTAAGTTATTTCTGATTACAATAGTTATAATTTCATTTTACCTGTCAGTCTGTTGATGTTAAGCTATGTCTCAAGCCTGCAGAATGAATCTTTTCTGATAAAGTCCTACATTAATCCACCACCATTATGCTATTGAGAATGTGTGAAGTCTAGTGGTGACAATATTCTTCAAAAAAATCTTTGTAGTCCACAAAAAGCTCTTTGACTTTTGTGTTCGTGAAGAACTTGATGAAACACTATACTGCCAGGTGTCATTTCCTTCCTGTGGGCTGATGTGATCAATTTCCAAACTTGATGAATCTATGGGATTTATGTAGGGGCAAACAGTTTTGTGTAATTGGATAGAAAAGCAGTGGCCTCACTACGCATTCTTGTGGCATACATGTGTTCAAAGTAAGGCTACAGAACGGTTAACTGTCGAACCAGTAAATGGCACAATCTGCAAGCTTTTCTCAAACATAGAGCTCAGCCGCTCTTTTTTTTTTTTCAGTGGATTTAAACTGCTTCCATTCATCTTTACCACGCTGCTGAAGATGTTCCTGTTAACCATGTCGCTATTAAAAATCTTAATACAACACGGCACCTCATCCTTTTTGTTTACCAGGATCGATTGCTAGTAAGAATAATGCTTGGGATTAGAGGTTGATGTGGCTTAAGCTTAATCTTGGCCCTTAATCATACCCTGTTTTCCTCCTCTTTATGTTCTTTGCATCTGTGTTGGCTCCACTCGGTCAGAGGATTTATTAGCTTTCTTAAGGATTTCACAAAAGGAGTGGTATATTAAAAGAGGGTATACTTTTGAATATTTCTCAGTTGAGGTTCAATAAAACTGTCAAACCACATTCTTTATAGTATTTAACTTAAATCTCAACCTTTCAGAAAAGTAGGCTAGCAAAAAAAAAAAATTAATAATCAGAAACTGATTCAGGCAGCTCTTAGGTGAGAGCTTTTTCACTCTAATCCTTATTCTACATTTGTTCTCTTTAGACCACTGTGTTCATTATTATGATCTGAGAAACACAAAACAACCCATCATGGTCTTCAAAGGTCACCGGAAAGCTGTGTCATATGCCAAGTTTGTCAGTGGAGAAGAGATTGTCTCTGCGTATGTATCTTTTTTGTATTCTCTGTTACTCTTTTAACTTTTTTTTTTGTATGATTTTATTTAAAAATTTTTGTCCATTAACAAGCTAAATGTGATGTTGCCAGCTTGCATTCAATAAAGTGAAAAAAATGAGTCGATTAATTATATATCCCAAATCATTCTATGCACACAGCTCCACAGACAGCCAGCTGAAACTTTGGAACGTGAACAAGACTCATTGTCTGCGTTCATTTAAAGGCCACATTAATGAGAAGAACTTTGTGGGACTGGCTTCGAATGGAGACTATGTAGCATGTGGTGAGTTACCTCATCATTAGCAATGGCAATGAACACCCTACCTTCCCTTTTTTAAATCTGTTTTCCTCTGTTGTTCACAGGAAGTGAAAACAACTCCTTGTATCTGTACTACAAGGGTCTATCCAAAACATTGCTAACATTTAAATTTGACACTGTAAAAAGTGTTTTGGACAAAGATAAGAAGGAGGATGACACTAATGAATTTGTTAGTGCTGTGTGCTGGCGCGCACTGCCAGATGGGGTAAGATTTTAGGTTGTTTGTTGTTGGTTACATTTCACTGAATTTCAATTCGAAAACAAGTTTATAGAGCATTGTGCGAGTGACAATAACTTTTTTTGTGTGTTTTGTAAATTACTTATTATAAACTGTTGTTCATTAAAGTAATAAGGCATGAGAGGTCGTGCATTTAG
This sequence comes from Corydoras sp. C115, assembly GCA_019802505.1. Classification (NCBI taxonomy): domain Eukaryota; kingdom Metazoa; phylum Chordata; class Actinopteri; order Siluriformes; family Callichthyidae; genus Corydoras; species Corydoras sp. C115. The sequence continues at coordinate 753,788 of JAFMOC010000052.1, read as the reverse complement.
TGTGAATAAATCATGGGGAAAAATGTTCACAATATTAAAAAAAAAAAATTATATAAATAATATGCAGTTCTCCATTGATCTGTAACATTTTATATATTGAGTGCATAAAGATGTTTGGTAAACTAGTCAAATAATGCTATACAGAAGTAACATATTAAAATTAATTTATATACTATATATATATATATATATATATATATATATATATATATATATATATATATATATATATATATATATAAAAATTGTTATTGTATTGCAATTACCAACTAAGTGGGTTTATTTTTTTATGTTCTCTTGTTGTTTTTGGAAACTTTGAACCAGATTTGGTAAAAAAAAATTAAGATGTAGAAGTAAAAATGTGTTGTTGTAGTTAGATCTATTGCGTTTATGCTCCTTTTTTATTTTTAGGAGTCCAATGTACTGATTGCAGCTAACAGTCAAGGAACAATCAAGGTAATGTTGAACTTGATCCACTTTATTTATTTTAAATGTTTTACAGTCTAATTTGATTATGTTGCACATGTAGTACATATTCATTTAGATGTTTGTAATAACTAAATTATATTTAAAAAGTAGTAAGTAAATTCATGCATTTTGAATCGATCGGTAAAAGGACTGTAAAATAAAATGCTTAATATTGATTATGGAAATGGAAGCAGCAACCTCTAATGTACTTGTAAGTCTCTGTTTTAAAATGTACAGTAATTACATACAGTTACAATTACATAAACAGCACATTTCATGATTAAACATGTTAAACCTAACGTCATTTTAGAAATACTGCAGACTTGCACGAAATTTAAGGATTTGAATAGGATAATAACAATTGTGGGAACAAAACTATAAAATATAAAGTTAATATAAAAGTAAAGTGTCTTCAAAAATGACCTTAAAAACACCAATTAACAATAATAGAAGTATTTACAAAAGAGAACCAATCAAGATTAAATAAAAATAAATTAACACTAAGCAATGTAGGCCTAACAACTTGTGTAGCTGATTTGAGACAATGTACTATTGTAAAAAAGTGTTTTGTATCTACTTTGATATTCAGCATTTTTGTGAATAATCAGTTTGCTAATAGCTTAACTTTGTTGTTGTTAATGTTTGATTCTTAAATGTGTTTATTAAAAGCATAAACATTAAATAACCTGTTTTATAATGTAGCATAATGCATTATAAAATGAATATTCTACCTGTTCAATAATTTTTCATAGAAACCTGCATCACAAAGCTATATAACATTTTTTTTAAAATAAAAATGCCTTCTCTGAAAATCTTTCTATAACTTCTCATAACTGCTAATTAGAACGCACAAGCTCTATTTTCAGTCATTGGGTAAAGTGTTGTCATGTTTTATCTTTATGAAAAAGACTGCATTAATATAAGTACATACTGACTCGAATGCTTATTTTAGTGAATTTTGAATTTCCTTAGGGACCAATGTAAGCTTATCTTGTCTTTTATAATTTAGGCAACTTGAAGAAAAATTGTTTAAGACTATATGACTAATATGATGAAGAAATGTGCATTGTATTATTATACAGATCTATCTTCTTTTTTAAGGTACTCGAGTTAATTTGAAGATCTTCAGAAAGCAGTCATTGGATAGTTTTCTCAACCATGGCTCAGTTTCAGTGCTTGGCAGAAGTACTCCAGAGCACTTAAGCTTGAACTGGGTAAATGTTGCCCGTGGAACATCTCTGAGCACAGTGGAACCAATCCTTACATGAGGACATTTTTTGTGGGGTAGAGGAAGAGGCCAATGCTCTTATTTACGTTTATTTTAATTTTTTTATTAAGTGCTTGGTTTGAAAGGCATTACTTCAGAAAAACTTCAAAGACAATGTAACTGTCAACAAAGCTATAAAAGTACAAAACCAAAGCACAAGATGAGAACAAAAAGAGTAGTCCTTGGTCTTTTTTTTTCTCTCTCTCTCCAGTCAGTTAGAGCCAATAATATCTAGATACTCCCTATATTTGATACAACGTTAGTTTGTCCATAAATCACATTGAGTTTGGTTCATTTCCATGAATTGTTTAAAAAGGCTAGGCCTTCAATACATGTTGATAAATGTTGTCAAGGGACCTTAAGACTTTGCTGCCTTTTTAAAAAATAAGACCGAGTTCCTTGCCTCAGAAGTCACACAGAAATGAACTAAACCGATTATTTTTAAAGGTCATCATTTGCTATGACTAACTAATTTCTCCGCTTGTTGTCAATCTCATCAAACCTGGGGATGAATAAGATGATATGATGACACTATATACTATCTATTGGGATTTTTCAACCTTCACCCAAAAACATTGCTGCTTTTTATTCAATTATTGTATAAGTATTATTTATTTTTGTAATTTATAGAACCTTTGTGAACTTCATATCCAATGGTAGTGTAGACTTTTGAAGCTTAGACATCTGTTGCATCCCATTCATTTTGTTTGTATACCATTTCTGATTTTAACCCTGTCATTTGAATAAATAAAAAATTGTCTTTGCAATTGCCTGTTTATTATGTATCACCTTCTAGCAATTTTGGAGCAATACATTTGTGCCTTTCATCATGTAACTTATAATCTTGCAAATAATTTAAAGATATTTGTAGTTCTAAAAACTAATGTCCATGATGGTGGAGACACGAGAAGCAGGAAGATGCTGGCAAAAACGATATGTGCTTCAAATTGTATTTTACTAAAAGAAATGGTAAGGCAGAAGCTTGACACCCAAACGAAGGTTTGATGCGAACCTTGATGTTAGCGCGTAAAATTCAATCTCGAGTGCTGGCGACTGAAGGCAAGCAACACACCCATCACCATGTTCTGTGTCTGTCTGCTTGAACTGGCTTGCCCTAGTGGCTGCTCAGAGAATCTAGCGGAATAAAGAGGTGAAAACAGCGGCCCACCCCAGAGTCAGAGTGCTCTGGCCGACTGGACCGGATAGGACAGGGTTGAAAGGGTACACAATAAACAGCAAAGCGTGAAGTTAGTCACAAAGAAATTGTGGCAACAAGCGTCATGTTACAGTGCGACAAAGCGCGTGCCTTGGAGCTGTTGATTGGCGCTACACTTTCTGGGAGCTGTAGGTCTCCCAGAAGAACGCCACCCTCGACCAGTATTCCGCTGGCTTCCCCTAGTGACTAATCGCCCCGTTTCATTACCTCCAGGCCAGCGGCCCGACCTCTCCTGAACTGCCGGATGAGGTTGGGATCCAAGATATGTCTGGCTGGAACCCAGGAACACTCCGCCGGGCCATAACCCTTCTAATCCACAAGGTATTGGGTAAAGCCTTTGACCTGACGGGGAATCCAACAAGCATCGTACTGTGTAAGCTGGGGCTCCTGTGACAATCCTAGAAGCAGGTGTTGGAGCAGCCGAGACAGGCTCCTGGCATAGGTACGGTTTAAGCTACGAGATGTGAAAGGTTGGGTGAATTTGCATAGCCAGAGACAATTCCAGCCAGTAAGTGACTGGATTGATTCGTCGTTGCACCCTAAAGGGTCCCACAAACTTTGGGGCCAGCTGCTCAAGCCTTATGCCACACCTCATGGCAATGGCATATGTAACATTCAACCGAAGGTACACCCACCTCCGCCTCCTGTTCAGGGAACACAGGGAACATGTTCTGGAATGCCCGCCAAAAGCGACTTGCAAACTGTGGGCCTTGGTCAGAGACGATATCTCTGGGGTCCCATGGACCCAGACCACATGCTGCACCAAAAGGTCTGCCATCTCCTTAGCATTGGGGAGTTTGGGCAATGCCACAAACTTACAAGCCTTAGAAAAGGGTCCACGATCACCAACATGACCGAGTTGCCATTGGACGGGGTAGACCTGTGACAAAGTTCTGAGCAATGTGTGACCATGGGAGAGATGGAATGGTCAAGGGTTGCAGCAGACCAGAAGGCCTAGCACGGGGTGTTTTGTTCCGTGCACAGATGGCGCATCCTATAAACAACAAATAAAGAACCTTATATATAGGCCAGGTTCTTGTGGTCTTTCCAGACAAAGATTGGATGCTTTGTTCCCTCAAGCCAGTCCCTCCACTCCTCCAGTGTCAACTTTATGGCCAACAACTCCCTGTCACTGACACGTTGTGCTCAGGGGATGGGAGCTGGCGTGAGAAGTAGGCACATGGATGGAGTTTAGGTGGAATCTCCATCCGTTTGGACAATGCCCCACCCCTACTCCTACCTTCGAAGCATCTACTTCAACGATGAAGGGCTTCTCCATGTCCAGGAGGTGGAGGACATAAGAAATTAAACAGTCATCAAAGGTATTAAAAGCCTGATCTGCTTCGGGAGTCCAGAGAAAGGGACCTGGAATCTTTCATGTTAGGGCTGTGAGAGGAGCCGTGATGGAGCCAAAATCACCTACAAATTTGCAAAAGAAATTCACAAAGCCCAGAAAATGCTGAACCTCCCGAAGAGAGGTCGGACGGGGCCATTCAGTCATGGCCTGAACCATTCTGAGGGTACCTTTAGAGATGATGAATCCATAAAAGACACTGGACGAATGATAGCCTGATTTCTCCAACTTGACAAACAGCTTATGCTGCAGTAAGAGCTGGAGAACCCACCTTACATGGCAGACATGCTCCTCCAGTGGCCGACTGTAAATAAGTATGTTATCCAGCTAGACATAGACATACTGGTCCACGTTTCACATGAATGAACTGCTGGAAGACGGCAGGAGCATGCATCAAGCCAAAGGACATCACCACGTATTTGTAATGACCTGTGAGGCTCAGAAATGCCATCTTCCACTCGTCCCCTGCCATATACGGATAGAATTGTAGGCACTGCACAGGTCCAGCTTAGTAAAGATGGCTGCCTGCTGCAGAGCCTCAAACCCTGTGGACAAGAGGCAGAGGGTAACTGTCGAATGAATCCCTGTGATAGCATTGAGGGAACAGTATATACAAGTCTATAAACAGTCTATACAAGGATAAAGGGTGGCATCCTTCTTTTTGATAAAAAAAAAAAAAAAAAACTTCCCCCACCGGTGAGGATGACTGTCGAATGAATCCCTGTACCAGGTCCTCCTTCACATAGTTCTCCATGGATGAGCATTCAGCAGGGTTTAAGTAAAACAGCCTGCCCGCATGGTGGTGCAGTGCCAGGTAGCAGGTGGATGGCAGCCATAGGGCTTATGTCTACCTGGAAGAGTCTGGGCTCTGGTCTTACTAAACACCTCTCCGATGTCATGATAGTAGTGAGGAACCTTGGAAAAGGCACATGGTTCTTCCACCTTAGGCTGATGAGGTCCCCTGGAAAGAAGACAGGCCTCCTGACAGCACAGGACCCACCCTTAAATAGCACGCATTTGCCAATTCACCTGAAAATTGTGCTGGCCAAAGGAACCATAAGACCAAAAGAATACTGGGAACTCTGGTGACAAATGGAACTCTGGTGACAAATGAGTCTCCCGGTGACCTTTAATGTCTAGGTGGACTGGGTGAGTGACATGCGTAATAGGGCCAGCTCCCAGCATCCGCCCATCTAGGGTCCTCACTGGTAAGGGCTCTGGCAACTCCTCAGTTGTGATGGATTGGCGCCCTGTCCTGGGTGTATCTGCCCAGCGCCCGAAACGTTCTCCCCTGGATGGGCATGGGGAACCCCACCGCGACCCTAATATAGGATAAAGCGGAAGATAATGAATGAATGAAAAAAAAAAAAAAAAAAATATATATATATATATATATATATATATATATATATATATATATATATATATATATATATATAATAAATAAATATAAATGTATTTGAGTTGTATAGTAAGGACTGATTGTGCAAACTGTTCTCCACGGGGCTCGAACCTAGGATGTGCGACACAGTAACCGAGAGTGTTACTGTGCAACGTGAATAATTGGTGCACTAGCCTCCTAAGGCTTTCCAAAAAGCACAGAAATTTTATTATGCTGAAACAGTGGTTAAATAGGTTAACACTGAAGCCCGCCAAGAAACTCGCAACTGGTAATTCCGAAATGACGTAATGAAATGACCCAAATCAGAGAAAGTGGCGCTCTTCAACACAAATTGTATTTTTCGAAAAGAAATAGTAAGGTGGAAGCTTGACACCCGAACTAAGGTTTGACGCGAACCTTAATGTTCGAATGTAACGTTTAATGTTCACGCATACGCACACTAATAACAAGCTCTGGAACGCTCGGAATCCAGAATAGAAAACCAGACATCAAACATTTTCTTGATAAACATAGATCACGCTAAAAGCGTGGGGGGAAACGGATAGAGTGGCACTCTGATAAGCACACACACACCATCGCTCTCAGTAGGCACTGACTCCCGGTCTCAGCCTTTCAGGCGGGTTATATAAGTAAGTTCAAGTAATTTATTTATATAGTGCTTTTTACAACAGTACATTGTCACAAAGAAGCTTTACAGTGTTATAAACCTTTGAACCCCCAAAGAGCAAGCCGAAGCGACAGTGGCAAAAAACAACTCCCTGTTATGTTGTTATTGTAAGGAAGAAACCTTAGGAGGACCAAGGCTCAGTGGGGGACTCCTCCTTCTTGAGGAACCATGCACACAGCTATGACAACACTCATCATTTTTTATAAAGCTGCAGGGGCTGAAGCAAGCCCGTAGGGTACACGACAAAAGTGGAACAATCCATCGTGAGTGATAAATGTTGTTAAATCACAAGTCTTTTCATGTAGTGGCATTTGATAGTAAGCACTAGTCAGATATATTGTAGAGAAAACCTTTTAAGTTGGACAGCAGTTTATCCATATGGAACAATGGAAATCAACCACAATAACTGCTTTATTGGGTTCGAGAAGGACGACACGCATGCAAATTGTTCCTGACTTTTTCTGAGTAACAAATGGTGACACCCATGCTGAAGTTTCAATATGCTTAATTATGCCCTGTGTCTGCAGGTGATTCAGTTTCTTTGTTACCGCATTTTGAACAGACAACGGCAGATGACGAAACTTTTGAAGCACTGGTCTGACGGTGTCATAAATTTTCATCATCAAATCAGATGCACAAAGTTCCTTGCACAGCCAATGACACGTGTAGGTGTAGCAGCACATTCCAACACTGGTGCAGGAGAACCAAAAAGCAGGACCTTGTTGTGCTCTATGCGCACTTGAATGATGTCATGAGGTCTCGGCCAAGCAGTGGAGAAGGTTGTTTATAATCGAGAAGGTGCATGGAGTTGTTTCTTCTGGGGATCACACTTCCCACTAGTCGATTGTTCCATCTGTCTCGTCCTGAGAAAGAGTCCATTCAAAAATATATTTAGGAAAGTCTGGCTGCTGGTCTTATACGCCCTTCCTCTTCGCCATTGGGAGCAGAGTTTTTTTTTTTTTTTGTGAAAAAGAAGGATAAGACTCTCTGACACTGTATTGACTATTGTGGCCTTATCACCATCTTATCTTGCCTGCAATAAATATCATTTGCCTCTTTCCAGTTCTGTGTTTGAATCACTCTACCATATTCTTTAAACTCAGCCTATGTATCTGGTGCACATCCACAAGGGAGACATATGGAAGACTGCCTTCAATACCCCCTTGGGCCACTTTGAGTACCAGGTTCTCCCTTTCGGACTCCCCAATGCTCCTGCCTATTTCCAAGCACTGGTAAATGATGTTTATCACTTTATATTTTTATACCTTGATTACATCTTATTTTTTCCAAAGACCTCAGTGACCACATCGGACATGTCAGCCAAGTTCTGTCCTGTCTGGCCCTTCACCGATTATTTGTCAAGTCAGAGAAGTGTGAGTTTTACAAAGAATTCCTTTCTGGGTTTTATCACCCAACTTGGTCACATCAGAGCAGCTTCTGAAAAGATCTGAGCAGTTGCTGAATGGCCAACACCATCGTGCAGGTAGGATCTGCTAAGATTTCTGGATTTTGCCAACTTCTACCAGAGGTTTAATCACAACTACAGCCAGATCACCTTGGCGCTCATCCTTCTGACTTCCACCAAACTTGCCTTCTCCTGGTACCCTGCAGCTGAAACAGCCATGAATATCCTTAAGGCACTTTTCACATCTGCTCATTTACTTATTTACCTTGATCCGACCAAGCAATTTATTGTGGAAGTAGACGCTTCAGACTTCGGGGTGGGAGCCATTCTTTCACAATGTTTCACCTTTCACAAGGACCTGAAAACCTACTAAATCTGTGCGCCAACTATTCTTGCAAACTTACCTCAATGGAAGGGAATTATGATTTTTGAAACTGCTACCTCCTGGCCATAAAACTATGGCAGGTTGCCCTTCATCAACTGGACTGATCACAAGAAACTGTCGTACATCCAGTTTCTCAAGTGTCTCACCTTGCATCTAGCACGCTTTTTCTTCAGCAGGTCATTATTCTTCAGCAGGTTCAACTTTACTGAAACCTCTAAACTTCTCTTTGTTCTCATTAATGTGCACACTGAGGTTCTCAGGTGGGCTCACGTATCCCAGTTTATCTGCCACCCCTGCCACTACTGTACCATCTCATTGCAAAGGCATTTCTGGTGGCCTTCTCTGGTGACCAATGCCAGGGAATTTGTGGTATCCTGTGCCATCTGCGCCAGAGGTAAGACCTCGCACCAGCTGGCCAGCTGGTTTACTGCAACCCCTTCCCATTCCTGGGCGCTCCTGGTCCCATATTTCAGTAGACTTCATCACAGTCTAAAGGCAAGTCAGGGATTCTGATTCTGGTGGATCACTTTGCCAAGATAGTATGGCTGATCACATTCCCTAAGCTCCCCTCAGCCATGCAGACTTTAGAAATCCTATTCGACCAGGTTTTCAAGGTACATGGCATTCCCACTGACATCGTCTCAGACAGAGGTCCTAATTTATCTCCCAGGTTTGGCGAGTCTTCTGTAAATCTTTGGATACCACACAGGGACGTTTTTAGGGTTTAGAAACATCAGGGGCTTTAGCCCAGATCCCTTATTCCCCCTCTGTCCTCTTTAAAATATGCCCATTCATGAGTGTATTTATCCATTTTTTAAACTGTTGTTACATTCATTTTGTTTTATCATTTATTAGTTATATTGGATAAAATTAAATAACATGAAATATGTCTGTCAGTGGTGGATAGCACATTCAGTTCTAATAAATGATGGTTTTGGCTGAAAACGTTTGAATAAAGGAACCTGAGTTTTGGCAGAAAAGCATGAATCTGTTTTACGAGTCAGTCACAGATGAGACAGTTTTAACAAGGTTTTGCTTTGAAATACTGTAACTTTGCGACTGTTTGCGCCTGCAGAAAAAATCTGACAGTTTATGAAAGCTGAGAAGCTGCTCTTTACAGCCAACATACTGTAAGTGGTTGAGGCAGCCCTACACTACACCAACCAATGGGGAGCACACATTTGGCTTGGTGAAAAAATGCCCTAATCCACCTTAACTCCTTGTCCACTGGAAAATCTCCTTTTGAGGATTACCACCTCTCTTTTAAGAACTCGACCTGACTTTTCCGTCAGTCGGGCACTACATGTGCATCTCTTATGGCTAACACTTCAAATAAACAAATTGTGCATTTATTTATCAACTAAAGGTATCTAAATTGAAACCATTTAAACTTGTACTTGGATATACATATAGCATATACATATATTTAAACCAAAGCAAACCATGCCTTTTAAAATTAAAATTTTTCACCATATATATATATATATATATATATATATATATATATATATATATATATATATATATATATATATATATATATATATATATATATATGTGTGTGTGTGTGATTAGATTATTTAATGAAGTTATTTAATAACAAATTAATTATTGATTAGATTCCATGCAAATAATAGAATGTGTGTGTGTGTGTGTGTGTGTGTGTGTGTGTGTGTGTATATATATATATATATATATATATATATATATATATATATATATATATATATATATATATTTCCATGCAATACAAAAAGTGGCAAATACATCTAGCAGATTAATTACTTTGGGTATAACCATTGAATTTTATTATTATATTTATATTTTTTAATGCCCAGCTGAAACATTCTCCCCTGAATGGGCATGGGATCCTCCCCTCCCCTCTCCACGGCCCTAATATACAGTAGGATGAAGAGGAAGATAATGAATGAATGAAAATTTATATTATCATCATGATAATATTATAGTTTGTATTGTATGTATTTATTTATGTATTTATTTATTATATATTATTTAAAAAACTTTTTTTTTTGGGGGGGGGGTGGTGGTGGATGAACTAAGCCAAAGTGATTTCAGGGTGCCAAAAAAGTAAAGGGCAGAACAAGTAGACAGTTAGGTGGTAAGGGAGACAGTCCCTTTGCTCGCTCTCCCCAGATGCAGTGTGGGGGGGACAGGGGGTAGAATCAAATACCATACAGAGGGCTGTATTGACTTCAAATGAAGTTTGTCACATGCGTAGTTATACACGGTACAGCCAGCAGTGAAATTATTTACCAACATCTCCACAGTAAAATTTGGAATTACAAAATAGCAAAAAATATATATTTTTAGATATATATTGTTTAAAGTTAAAACTATACAAATAAGGCACTGTACGGATCTAACAAAAAATTGTTTAATAACATAATTAAAGTGAATAGTGCATCTGTGTGCAACTAATGCAGTGCAGGGTTGAAAGTTGTTTGAGTTATAAAGGTGATGTAGGTGGAATTTGTGTCCGTTTAGTCCTGGTTCAGGCTCCGAATCGCCGTTGGGAAGAAACTCCTCCTCATCCTCTCTTTGTTTGCCTTCAGAACACGAAAACGCCATCCTTATGGCAATAAAGTGAAGAGCTTGTTGTTAGGATGACTGAAGTCTACCACAATCTATTTGGCTTTGGACCAGCACTGCTTCCTGTTGATGGTCAGGAGGTCTGGAAGCTCTACTCGGCTGAACGTACCGCCCTCTGCAGTGACCGTCTGTCCAGATGGGTGCTGTTTCCAAACCAGGTTATGATGTTCCCTGTGAGGATGCTTTTGATGGTGCAGGAGTAGAAATTCTGCAGTCTGAAGTCTCTTAGCCGTCGAAGGTGGTAGAGACGCTGATGAGCCTTCTTTGCCAGTTTGTTATTGTGGCAGGACCAAGATAGGTCCTGCGTGATGTGAACTCCAAGATCCTTGAAGCTGTCTACTCTTTCTACTGCAGCGCCGCTGATCCTCACAGGGTAGAAGCTGCTTGTTTGTTTCTTGCTGTAGTCCACTATCAGCTCCTTAGTCTTGCTGACGTGTGTTGGTATGTTTTGAGACATGTTTTTGGGTCTGCATGGTTAAAATCCTCAAGCAGGATTGGAAAAGGCATCTAGGTGCAGTGTGCCATGGGAAATTATCCAATTTTAATTGGTTCAATCAATTATTGTTCAGTTTGTGCAAATAATTTGTCATTGTTTGGTGTCTGTGTCTGCAATGTAGTGAGTGGCAGAATAATTAAATAAATACTCTTCCATGTCTGTGGGAGGGAGCAGGTAGCACAATACTGACCTTGCTCATTTAAGACAGTAATTTTAGTAATGTGCACTCACTTGCACCTTATTTATGTGGTGTGGGTGAAGACTGGTGTTAGATGGGGTTTAAACTTGAAAGAGCTTTATGCTTTAACTGTTTTTAAAACACTATAACAGACATGACACAGCAGTATTTTCACCAGTTCACTCATTGCAAACAGAAGGATAAGACAATTAATCATACAAACTAACTGCAGGAGCTTTGACTTCATTCACAATCTCTGCTCAGTCCTGATCTTATATAATTTCTATCTTTTACATGGCCAATAAATTTAATTACAATTAAATGGAAATCATATACATTCCTTGTTTTTTTTATTTTTTATAAATCTGTTTAAGAGTCTCTCTAGTTGGCATCATCCAATCTGGTCTTGCACTGCAGTTTTATTTTAATGAACTATAGAATAGATATTTTTATACTTTTTTCACACAACTTCAATAGCATTAGTGTAGCTAGATTTTTGCTTTTATCTGTTTTGTTTTTATTGGTTTATTTTCATTTATATCACTCAAATATTTTTTTTATATACCAGTGTCTATTTCCCTATGCATTTTTAACTAAATTTTTTTTATTAAAAAAATGCTTTGTGAATATTTATTAATGTTCCCTTATTTTATACAATATATTTTAGATAATGTCTTAGATATTTGTCACGCTGATGGTATGATGAAGTCTTTTTATAAGTGCAGCATCATGACTAGATTAAAAGAGTACTCTGTCATTCAGAAAGGTTTGTAGATCGATTTGCTAACTCAATTTGCTATTCTATACAAAGATTACCCATCTTAGTGCCCTGTCACAAGCCCTTACTCTGCTTAATGGGCTGTTTAGCACTTCTGTTTAAAAAATACGTTTCTAGACCTAGACAGAGACAGAAAATACCCATCACATTATGTATATTAAAAGCATTGGCTAAAGTGAATTTTACTTCTTATTCTATTTTATATGACATTTTAAATGTTGATAAGTCCATTTTTTATTTTATATTAATTAGATGTGGTTCCTGGACCCTGGTACATTTTTTTCACTTGATTTTGGACACATGTCTCTTAATATCTTTAAATCTAAATTAAAAACATATTCCTGGGTGAAAACAGAGCTACAGATTAGCTGCCATCAGACATCATCAGTTGCCACTAAGTGTCCTTAGTTGTCAACTGACATTGAGGCAATTTCCACTTGGCACCATCACTGAATGCCACATTTCTATATGCTTATAAAACATTGTCCCAGTTGTATATATTTTGTGTCTTTCCTGTATCTCATAGTATTTGAATGGAATCCTATCAAATAAATAATGGGTTTCAATAATTCACTGATCTGACAAGCATGCACAAGCAACATGATCATTTGTAGGGTACCAAATTCTGTAAAATATGGTGGCCCTAGCTGTGACATTATAGGTGGAAATGTAGGTGAAGAAACGTAACTACAACAGTATGTTGACTCTAACAAGATAATAATAATAATAATAATAATAATAATAATAGGCGGCACGGTGGCTTAGTGGTTATCACGTTCGCCTCTCAGCACTAGGGATTCCCGGTTCGAATCCCCCTCTGGGTGGAGTTTCCATGTTCTCCCCGTGTCCGTGTGGGTTTCCTCCGGGTTCTCCGGTTTCCTCCCACAGTCCAAAAACATGGATCAAGTCAATTGAGTTCTCCAAATTGCCCCATGTAGAGTGTGCATGTGTGAGTGAGTGTGTGCCCAGCAATAGGTTGGCGCCCTGTCCTGGGTGTGTCTGCCCAGCGCCCGAAACGTTCTCCCCTGGATGGGCATGGGGAATCCCACCGCGACCCTACTAGAGGATAAAGCGGAAGATAATGAATGAATAATAATAATAATAATAATAATAATAATAATAATAATAGTAGTAAATGTCAAGCAATGTTTTAATGTTTTACAACACTAAGATAATGTCACAATAGGTATGTCCAGTTACGTTTAGTAATGATTGCAATCTTTTGATGGGTAGTGGTAACAGTTTTATTCATAATAAACAGAGGAAAAACATACACTCAAACAGAAGCTCAATCTGCACAAGGCAAAAACATAAATGGTGATCCACAAGGACCTAAAATAAAGTGGGCCTTATAAAATTTAATATATAATATAAATTATTAAATAATCACATAAATGTCCTAGTGGTTAGCATGTTCGCCTCTCAGTGAAGGTGGAGCTTCCATCACTTCCTCCCCATGGCAGCGTGGGTTTCCTCCGGGTTCTCCAGTTTCCTTCTACAGTCAAAGAACAAGGATTCAAGGTAAATTTACTGCTCTAAATTGCCCCATATAGAGTGTGCCCAGCGATAGATTGGTGCCCTGCCAGGTGTATAGCTGCCCAGCTCCCGAAACATTCTCCCCTGGATGGGAAGTTTAAGCAAAAGGTAATGAATGAATGAATTAACAAATTAAAAAATAATTAATCACATAAGTAATTAACTTAAATGAGCAATGATAAAGATTAACAAAATAGAGCAGAAGTTAATAAATAAAACAAGACCCAAACAAAGGAGGCCAGTCAATTAGCAAACCAGAAGCCAAACTAAAGGAGGACTTTTGTTCATGAATCCTAACAATAAAACTTGTATTGATGTTAGGGTTAGAAAAGAGCAATAATCACTTTTGAAAAACATTCACACCTAAATAATTAAAGTTCTTTTTATAATAACTTTTATAATCAGGATCTATGCTATAGAAGTAATGACTGTGGTATTTTGAAACATTTTTCAACTAAGCTCTGTTTCAACAAACGAAGCCTGACTGAGTTATGCAGTCTTTTCGGCTTGACCTTAAAACTTCCAGTCAAGGACACAGCATTGACAAGCTTTCAGTACCCACAGGCTGGTCTCATTTTCCACACATATATAGTTCTATTTGTAGCTGTCAACGCACAAAGCACAGATATCCAGTCTAACCTCCTTCCAATTAGGGCAGTCACTGGCACTAAAAGTGCAGTTTATCTTTTCAGTGTTCAGTGAATATACTGTATATTAACATATAAGCAACTTTAAAGTGAGTAACATTTTCCTCGATGCTTATTCACAATAAACATTCTACACCTCTGACCAGGATATTTTCAAGTATTTATTGTGTTAATGTTGTGACAGTGGGTGATATAACCTATTTTTCAAAGACACTATGTTAATTAGGTGAATATCACACGTTAAACATGAGATTGTGCATTAATATACCTCAAGGACAGAATTCTGGAGTGCAAAAATGCAGTCCTCATACCACCAATGCAGAGTCCTATTGACCACATTAATTACTGTCTGCATGATTTAGGGGATGTGTTGCCACCCGATTGATTTCATCCTTCATCAAAATGTTTAACATTTTTAATCCTAAATAACAACTGACTTGTGCTGTTCTCTCATTTGTAAGACACTGTGGATTAAATCATCTGCTAAATGACTAAATGTAAATGTAATGTAAATGAAAAGATTTGCAAAAAAAGATTTACAGATTCGAGATTCATCACTGAATATGACTTTCATCCAGTCATCCACAGACCACGACAGCCCATTGTAACCTTGTTTTGTTCTGTTTAGGTGTTAGTGATTGCTTTCTTTTAGCTTTTCTGTATGTAAATCTCATTTCCTTTAGGTGGTTTCTTCCAGTTCAGTCATAGACATTGACTCGTTTCCTCCCATTTGCTCCTCATTTGGTTTGTTGTACATTTTCTGTTTTCAAGGCATATTGCTTTAAGTTCTGTCTTGATGGTTTGATGTCTTCCTTGGTCTAGCAGTATGCTTGCCTTTAACCACCTTCCTTTAACCACCTTGTTTGTACTTGGTCCGGGTTTTAGATACAGCTGACTGTGAACAACATCTTGTGCAACACTGCGTGATGATTTACCCTTTGTTTGATAATACTCTCCTTTTTTTCAATTAGCATCTCTGGTGTTGGAGCCATGATCAATGTCAGTCCACTTGTTGCATTAGCTCTCCAAGGTGTGATCACTTCTTTTTACCTGCATACCAATGAGCAGATTTAATCCAATGCAGGTGTTACTGTTTGTAATGAAGATTTGCCAGCTGATTCCATAATTTATTCCCTGTGCTTGTTCTAAAGATCCATTACTGGCTACCACAATTTGTGTTTCTTAAAGCCAGAAAGTTGCCTTTGATGTACAGTATAATGTATAATATTTTTATAGTGATGTTGTGTCTGTGGTCATTCTTCTGTTGGTTTTATACTATTGTTACATTTGTATTGTTGTAAAAAAAAAGGTTCACTGACATTTGACACTGTTTAGCCAATTAGAAAGAAGAAAGAAAAATATAAACTGAAATAGAGACCATAATGTTTCACCATGATTAATTTATTTATGTTTTTTGTCAATTATTATTTTATGTGAAAATCTTAAAAGAATGTGTACAGTCATGGCCAAATGTTTTGAGAATGATACAAATATTAATAATTTTTACAAAGTCAACTGCTTCAGTTTTTATAATGGCAATTTGCATATACTCCAGAATGTTATAAAGAGTGTTCAGCTTAACAGCAATTAATTGCAAAATCATTATTTGCCTAGAAAATGAACTTTATCCCAAAAACACATTTCAACTTCATTGCAGCCCTGCCTTAAAAGGACCAGCTAACATCGTTTCAGTGATTGCTCCATTAACACAAATGTGGGTGTTGATGAGGACAGGGCTGGAGATCAATCTGTCATGATTAGTTTCTCTTCTGTTAACCATGGTTCTCTAAAGAAACACGTGAAGTCATCATTACACTGCACAAAAATGGTCTAACAGGGAAGAGTATCGCAGCTAGAAAGATTGCACCTCAGTCAACAATCTATCGCATCATCAAGAACTTCAAGGAGAGAGGTTCCATTGTTGCCAAAAAGGCTCCAGGGCGCCAAAGAAAGACCAGCAAGCGCCAGGACAAAGAAGCCACTTCTCTCCAGAAAAAACATCAGGGACAGACTCAGATCAGTCAGATATTCTGCAAAAGGTACAGGGAGTGGACTGCTGAGGACTGAGGCAAAGTCATTTTCTCTGATGTATCCCCTTTCCAATTGTTTGGGACATCTGGAAAACAGCTTATTCGGAGAAGACGAGGTGAGCGCTACCACCAGTCTTGTCTCATGCCAACTGTAAAGCATCCTGAAACCATTCATGTGTGGGGTTGCTTCTCAGCCAAGGGAATCGGCTCTCTCACAGTCTTGCCTAAAAACACATCCATGAATAAAGAATGGTACCAGAATGTCCTCCGAGAGAAACTTCTCCCAACCATCCAAGAGCAGTTTGGTGATCAACAATGCCTTTTCCAGCATGATGGAGCACCTTGCCATAAAGCAAAGGTGATAACTACTTGGCTCAGGGAACAAAACATAGAGATTTTGGGTCCATGACCTGGAAACTCCCCAGATCTTAATCCCATTGAGAACTTGTGGTCAATCATCAAGAGACGGGTGGACAAACAAAAACCTACACATTCTGACAAAATGCAAGCATTGATTGTGCAAGAATGGACTTCTATCAGTCAGCATTTGGTCCAGAAGTTGATTGAGAGCATGCCAGGTAGAATTGCAGAGGTCCTGAAAAAGAAGGGTCAACACTGCAAATATTGACTTGCTGCATTAACTCATTGTAACTATAAATAAAAGCTTTTGTTACTCATAATATGATTGCAATTATATTTCTGTGTGTGATAAAAACATCTGACAAACACACATAAAAACCAGATGGCAGCAGATCATGTGAAAATATAATATTTGTGTTATCCTCAAAACTTTTGGTCATGACTGTACTATGGATATCTAGATTTGTTATATTAACCTATAGTGGTTACCATTAAATATTTATATTTGCATTGTTCTTTGTACTGTAGTAATGTACAGCAAACACTTTTGGGTTTCTATATATTTTTTAATCTGGGACATCAACTGGTCGGCTTATTCAAAACATACATTAAGGGAATATACACTGCCTGCCCAAAAAAGTTGGAGAACAAAAAATAAAGACACAAAATCATCTTTAGCACATCACAAAGATTATCAATATGATTTGATTCTGGACTCTTTATTGGTCAACCAATGTGTGAAAATGATGTCTGATGTTTTGCATCTTTACCAATTTGACCCTTCTTTAAAAGATTAACATCTTTTCCATGACCACAAAATGTGTCTTTAGACATAGTTGCTAGTCACCTTTTTTTTTGGCCAGACAGTATGTGTTTGGATATTAAAGGCAGAATGTAATGCTGCAGCAATCAACATGCAGTCATGTGCAAAAAATATGGGCTATGACATGCACTGAAATGGTCTGAGTAATCAAATTACCAGTGACCAAAACAAAAAGAAAGCAATTGAGGACACATCATAATCTAATCGCTCAAGCTACATTTAGAGGTCAACTTTGATGCATTTGGCTCCATTTGTTAAACAGTTTAAAGAAGAATCTGTCTTTGCTCAAGCCCCCTTTACTCTGCTGATGTCCCCTGATATTTTTTATACTCGTCTGCGTGACTATCCAGGTTGCACTCAATTCAGTAACTATTAGATTTATTGTGGTCTCCGAGTTATGTTTGGTTTGTGTGATGAGGTCAGATAGTCTGCCTCATCCCCAAGACTGGGAAGGGGTGAAGGGAACAGGTTAGATCAATATCTGGATGCATAACTGTAAAATCCTAATTCATTTGATGTGGGGATCCATGGGGTGAAGGCGACGCCCTCCATGGTTTCCCCTATGGTCATAAATGGTCATAAACTAAAAGAGGAAAAGGGGAGAGGTAGCTATTGGGGACATGTAAAAGTTAAATATGAAATGTGAATGAATATGAAGTTATTGATTTAATGATTTTGTCTACCGTTAATATATGTAAGTGTATATGTGTTTTCCACCTAATTAGGGGAGGGGCTTAGGGGTTAAAATGAAAGGGTTTTATTATAAAGGGAAAAATTATGGCCTAGTGTTGGCATTACTCTCCTGAAGGGGAATAGGAAATGCAGCTTAATGGGTAATGTTAAACCAGCAATCCCACTGTATGTTAATTGTCAGTGTTTTGATTGTATGAACAAGTATACTGTTACATTTCATGTGGTGACTGCATTTTGTGTGACAGTTTTGTGAAGGATGCATTTACATGAGCAGGAGGACGCTGGAGCGTGACAAAGATTGGACATCTCTTCTTTCTGAAACCACTGAACATTAATGCATGGTCAGCAGCAGTGAATCCTGGTCCCTTGAGAGAGCTAAACAGGCAGTGTCTGGGCTTAAAGATGGATCTGTCACCAAGGCAGAGAAAGTGGAGATTCAGTGCAATGTGGGTTGTGGCAAACCAAAAACCAAGTGCAGAACACTTCAATTAAACATCTTTGTCTTTCTCACAGAGCTAATACTGTATTGATACTATTGTGTCCAACAAAGTTGCACTGTATCGATATTGGCGATTAAAGCATCAATCACAGGTGAATCAAATCATTGTCTGAAGTTGCAAAGTAAAAGGTATGGCATAGAACTCTCCAGTGGTACATTGACAATGTCAGCAATTCTAGTACACAAGAAAAATAGTATGTACAGGTTCTGTATAAATTACAAATGACTTAATGCTATTATCAAGCTTGAACTTGCCAGAAATAAATTATACAGTAGACAAGTTTAGTATCTAAGGAGGCTTCTGGAAGTTGCCAAATGATAGTTTGATCGTGTAATGTGCCACACAATTCAAGCAGCTAATAAAGAAGGTACTTATGGGTATTCCCAAAAAGTGTAAATGTTATTCCATGTACAAGAATTAAAGGCAAAAAAGAAACAGTATGCACTTCCACAATGATGTGGCACCTGAAGAAATGTAATTGGCTTTGACACTGAATAAGTTTTCTGGGACATTTTGTGTGTGAGATGGACTTAACAAAGGACCCAGCTAAAATCATTGCTCTAAAAGAGTCTCCCACACCTGAAAACATACATCAGCTGAGAAACTTTCTTGAACAGGCTTTCTACCACCGGCACTCCTTGAAAGACTTAAAGCAGCGTTAATTCACAAGGTCACTAGTACAACAGAGGCTTATCATTGAAGCAACAACAAAAAGAAGTAATTACAATTAGCAATGCACAAGATTGTCACTGCACCATTATTGGTGTAATATCCTTTTTGCAACCTGTCCTTTGAGCAGTTTATTGTGAAGCAAGTGACCACAGACTGGGAGATGTGGTCTTACAGTTTCAAGACATGCAGAAAAGAGTTCTTGCATACTACAGTCGAGCACGTACAATGCCAGAGTGTGATGCAGTGAGATCTGCTGGCTTTTAAACTCCTTTATCCTGTACGCTGCACATTTTACACTATGGACTGTTTATGCATCTCTTACTTGGCTGAACAGGAGAGTTACATGGTGCCCTGTAAACTTTGATTTCAAACTTCAGCCTTGAGTGGGTAGGCAACATGCCAAAGTGAATGAATTCTCTAAATAGCCTTGCAGCACATAGAAGTGTAAGCACTGTATGAAGTAAATGAGACACAAGCAGCAGCAAAGCATTGCAGTAGATCCTGTGGGTCTATTTCCAGAATTGGCAATTAGAGCCAGTTTGTTTCTAGAAAAGCTGTTAGGAATTTGCCTTTGCACAGAGGCTGGCCCAAAATTCATTTGTACCATGAAAGCTTTTTAATTTTACCACCCCTGGCAAATTTAGTGGAATCAACACTTTTGGTCGATGATAAATTTTGTAAAAGCATGCCACAAATATCTTTTCCCAAAATTCCAACCTTCTAGAATTAAGAAACTATAAAAAGACATAATTGTTGTACTCAGTAAAAAATGTTGTTTTTAGATGAAGTAGGAAGAAAATATGAGGACAATATTATGGAATCAAAATAATTCTGCTAATAAGACTGCAGTTAAAAAAAAGTTTTTTTTTTTGTTGCAGTAAGAAAATAGTCATAAATCATAGTTCTACATATGATGAATGAGAGGATTATAAAATTTAGAAAACAAACACATGAGATGATTATAAAAACATTTTAAAAAGGTAAATCATCACAGAATGTTGCAAAATTGATGGCTGTCCTTAGTTAGTTGTATCCAAAATCTGGACCATGTACATACAAAATGGGAAGTTTCAAGATTCAAGATTCAAGAAAATTTTATTATCATTAATATCACATTGTTAGATGAGATAGTAACGTAATTATGGGTCACGGACCCCGATTACCCTGTTATTTAAATTTAAATTTTGAAGAACTGAGAATTATACATATCGCTATGTGAAATATAATATAGTATATTATATATTTATTTGTATATATATACACAATATAAGTAGTATAGAATAGAATAGATATAAATATAGAATATAAAATATAAATATAGCAGCATGTAAAAATGTATAACGGTACATGTGAGATGAGATGATGATGAGGTATTTTGGTGGAGTGATGATAAAAATGTATGAATGTCTTGTTAGATGTAGTTTGTAAGTCTTACAGCTTCTGCTATGAAGCAGTTCCTCAGTCTGTTTATTTTGCACTTAATGCTCCGCAGTCTCCTGCCTGAGGGGAGCGGAACAAAAAGTGGGTGTGCTGGGTGAGTGGGGTCCTTCATGATGCAGGAGGCCCGTTTCCTGCATCTGGAGGTGTAGATGTCTGTGGTGGTGGGGAGATTGACGCCAATAATCCTCTGTACAGCCCTCTGCAGAGCTTTCCTGTCTGCAGCAGAGCAGCTTCCATGCCACACGTTGATGCTGGAGCACAAGACGCTCTTCACCACACATCTGTAGAACGAGGTGAGAACTGAGCTCCCGAGTCCACCTCTCCTCAGCCGTCTGAGGAAGTAGAGCCGCTGATGTGCCTTCCTGACCAAGCTGGAAGTGTTGGTGCTCCAGGTGAGGTTGTTACTCAGGTGTACACCCAAGTACCTGTAGCTGGAGACCACTTCCACCGCAGATCCCCCAACGTGTAGAGGGGTGTGGGCGTGTTTGCTCCTTCTGAAGTCCACAATCATCTCCTTTGTCTTCTTAACATTGATGCAGAGGTTGTTCTTTCTGCACCAACCCTCCAGGTGTTCCACCTCCTGTCTGTACATGGACTCATCACTGTCTGCGATACATCCAACCACTGGTGTGTCGTCTGCAAACTTCACAATATGACAGCTCAGATGGATAGGTGAGCAGTCATATGTTAACAGTGTAAACAGGAGGGGGCTGAGCACACAGCCCTGAGGGGAACCGATGCTGAGGGTTTTTGTGGAGGAGGTGGTGTTGTGGATCTTCACAGACTGCGGCCTGTTGGTCAGGAAGTCCAGGACCCAGTTGCAGAGGGAGGCGCTCAGTCCAAGTAGTGACAGTTTATTAGTCAGGGTCTGAGGGATCATCGTGTTGAATGCAGATGTGAAGTCCACAAAGAGCATTCGGATGTAGGAATCCTTCTGCTCCAAGTGGGTGAGGGCGGTGTGGACCACAGAGGAAATGGCAACTTCTGTGGATTGGTTGTTCCTGTAGGCGTACTGATGTGGGTCCACAGTGACGTCGATGGTGGCTTTGATGTGGGTCATGACCAGTCTTTCAAAGCATTTGGTGACTATCGGCGTGAGGGCTATTGGCTGGTAGTCATTCAGCCCTGTCACTGTGGAGCTTTTGGGGACCGGGATGATGGTGGCAGTCTTCAGGCAGGTGGGAACAGCTGCTTGTCTGAGGGAGGCATTGAATATGTCTGCCAGGACCTCGGAGAGCTGATCAGCACAGACTTTTACCACCTGTCCGGGAATGTTGTCCGGACCAGCAGCTTTTCGGGGGTTGATCCTACGAAGGGTCTTCCTGACCTGTGCTAGTGTCACACTGAGGGGCTCTTCTCCAGGTGACAGGGTGAGTCTGGTGCTGGGGTAAAAAAAAAAGTTTGTAAAAGATAAGCATTTCAAAGCGTCAGGATGAAAAACTTTAGCAAGATTTAAACATATCTGTGACTGTATTTACATTCAGAAAACATAAATGAAAGCTATCATTAAAACCCAAACGGACAAAATCAAGGTTACATTGGGCAAAAAAAAAACAATCATGGACTGTTGCTAACTGGATAAATGAATTTCAGGGACATGCCACAGCATGTGTCAGTTAACAACTATGCAAACTTTTACCACATGCACTGTGCTACGTAATAGCAATCCATCATAGTCAGACTGTACTTGTCTCTTAAAGAGAATGACAAGTGAAAAGCTGATTGGTAATTTTTCCATCATTATGTTAGCAAAGAGACACTAATACTCCTTAAATGAAGCTGATTGATGGTCCACAAAAGATTTCTAAAATAGGGTCCTCAATGCCAATGGCATATCCTGCAAACAGTCCAAATACAGTTGCAAATTTCTGCTGGAAATAAAAGAAATTGATCAATGATAAGGCTACAGCCTGCAAAGCTCAACTGGCAACATCAATATTAAGAGTATTTTGGGATTTTTTGCCTCCTACAATTTATTCAGTTGCATATTTTATATTGGTTGGTTTGCTCTTGCTAATTATAACCGTATTAAATGTAATGCGTTAATGTGTTTGATTAATTGTAAAAAATTATCACATTATTAAAATGAATCCAATAAACCAGCAACATAGGCGGCACGGTGGCTTAGTGGTTAGCACATTCGCCTCTCAGTGCTAGGGATTCCCGGTTCAAATCCAGCATCTGGGTGGAGTTTCCATGTTCTCCCCGTGTCCGCATGGGTTTCCTCCGGGTTCTCTGGTTTCTTCCCACAGTCCAAAAACATGGATCAAGTCAATTGAGTTCTCCAAATTGCCCCATATAGAGTGTGTTTGTGTGAGTGAGTGTGTGCCCTGCAACCCTAATAAAGGATAAAGCGGAAGATAATGGAAGGATGGAAACCAGCAACATTTTGAAAACTTCCTTCCCCTCAGGTCAAGAGTCTGGGTGTCATCCTCGACAGCACTCTATCTTTTCAATCGCACATCAATAACATTTCACGGTCTGCTTATTTCCACCTGCGAAACATTAATCGCCCCCGTCCTTCTCTTACTCCCCATACCACAGAAATTCTTGTTCACAGTCTAGTCACCGCTCGCCTAGACTATTGTAACTCTCTCCTCGCCTGTCTCCCCAACAAAACTCTCCATAGAATCCAACTAGCCCAGAATGCAGCTGCCAGGATTATTACGAGAACCCCCTCCACCCATCACATCATTCCAGTCTTGCAGCAGCTTCACTGGTTACCTATTAAGTTTTGTTTAGATTACAAAACCCTTCTGGTAACTTTTAAGATTATTCATAACCTTGCTCCTCCATATCTGTCCGATTTTGTTCAAATAGCCATTTCCTCCCGTACTCTTCGGTCATCCTCTTCCATTTATCTAACTGTACCTTCTTCTCGTCTTGCCACTATGGGAAACAGAGCCTTCAGTCGCTCTGCTCCCCGACTCTGGAACTCACTACCCTCTACTCTAAGAAATACTGAATCACTCTCAATTTTAATCTGGACTCAAAACTTTAATATAGCTTTTTCATTATAATCAATGTTATCTTAAGTTTTATCATTTTACTGTGTTCTTATTTTTGTTATGTACATGTCTTACTTGCTGTACGGTCCTTGGGTATTAGAAAGGTGTCTTGAAATAAAATGTATTATTATTATTATTATTATTATTATTATTATTATTATTATTAAAACATGTGCTGCCAATCAAAAACCACAAAGAGAAAAAGATATAGTACTTGTGTAAATCCCATGCAAGTTTGTTGTAGTAGTAGATTAAGCCTATATATAATTAGCACCTTATATCTAATTTAAATAATGAATTACTTGAATCAACATTTATAAAATTATTATTATTATTATAAAATTGAAGTGTATTAAACAAATCATTTTTGACAAACTTAAGTAAAAGTTAAACTTGATGACTTGATAATTTGCATCTGTAGTTCACAACAGTGAAGAGTCTGTGTTTACAGATAAAATATAATCTGTATTTAATTTCTTTCATATTTTTTGTTAATTATTTTATTTTTAATTAGAAATCCATTATTAAAGGATTAAGACTTTGAAAAAAATCAATAAATCAATAATTGCAATTAATTAAAGCAAAATGATGTGTATAAATGTACATTTGTTATTTAATTGATTTGATTGATAATTGATAATTGAAGGTTAGTGCTAGAATTACATATTATTAATAGATATTTTTCTTAGTTATTCTGATAATTCTGTCTTATTTAATTGCTCTTAGTCTCCTCCTTGTGGCAGGTCAGGGCTTTTATAGTTTACTGCATTTTGTGTATTTGTTTACTCACTGCAACTTTAAAAGCTTTGTCTCATATTAAACTTTATTTAATACTTTTAATATTTTAAATAATTGATAAGCTTATATTGCATGCTGTGATTTATTTATAAACGTAATATATGTACTGAAATGTGTTACATAAACTTACTTGCCACTTTATTAAGTACAGATAATTTTTGCTGCCCTCTGTCTATTCTTTAATTTCCATTACATTCAAGATGAATTCCTAAATTTTTGTTGTGAACACACGTAGTTAAAGTTGTCTATTTCTAATCTATGACTTTGTCCTAAGCAAACTTATGACAGGTTAAAAGTGGCACATGTACTAAAACCAAGCATAAACTGCACACGTGGCACACGTACTAAAACCAAACATCTTTGTAGTGGAGGAAGCAGAAAACTGTGATTTAGCTCTTAATAGCTGATGAGTTTTTAGTAACGATTCTGATACACATAACTCATTTTCTACATTAGCTTATGGCTTGTTCCCTGATAATCCATAATGCCACATGATTTTTAACCCCAAAAGAGCCTTTTTAAATTTTAATTAAGTATGATGGCATGGAGGGCGGCACGGTGGCTTAGTGGTTAGCACGTTCGCCTCTCAGCACTAGTGATTACCGGTTCAAATCCCCATCTGGGTGGAGTTTCCATGTTCTCCCCGTGTCTGCGTGGGTTTCCTCCGGGTTTTCCGGTTTCCTCCCACAGTCCAAAAACATGGATGAAGTCAACTGAGTTCGCCAAATTGCCCCATATAGAGTGCGTCTGTGTGAGTGAGTGTGTGCCCAGTGATAGATTGGCACCCTGTCCTGGTTGTATCTGCCCTGCGCCCGAAACGTTCTCCCCTGAATGTGCATGCGGAACCCCCCCGCGACCCTAATATAGGATAAAGCGGAAGATAATGGATGGATGGATGGATGGATGATGGCATGGTGGTTTTTGACAGTGAAACTAGTGCTGTTTCATAGTTCTACCTCAGATGCATGGTGCTTATATGTACAGAGATGAACTGAAACAACTGATTTAAAGATTAATTTCACCTTTTTTCTAAAGTTTGTATAAATTATTTGTATAATTACTTTTTTTAATGAAGTTCTATTTTTTAAATGATCTACTAGGAAATATGGTAGCGGGGGGCGGGGGGATTTCAATACCCATCCAGGGAACGAAGTTTCAGGTACCAAGCAGATACACCCAGGACAGGGCACAAATCCATCGCTGAGCACACAATTTCTCACACCGACACACTATATAGGAGTAATTTAAATAGGGCAATTTAGAGAAACCAATTTACCTTGAAACATAAGAAACCCATGCAGACATAGGGAGCATGTGGAAAATCCACCCAGAATGGGATTAAAAACTGGACCACCAGCACTGAGAGGCACACGACGTGCTAACAACTCCTCCTCTTGTCCCATGTCAGTATAAATATGTCGAAAAACATAACAACTACATGTTAGCGGACACACTTAAACAAACCCAAATAAAGCACAAATTTATGCTAAAGAGTGAGTAAATTACCAATCACGCTGGCAATGAAACAGAGTGCAACATATTAAGGAACGACCTCATATAGCTTAGAATTAGCTATGATTCTAATTTAACATGCAAGGTTTAATTGTTGCATTATGTTACATTATGTCTTCTGCATAGAGGTTTCAGCATCCTGATGAAATTCAATCCAATATTGGTGACAGATCCAGTTCCCATACAGTTGTTTTAAAGACAACCCTAACAGTACATTACAGTAATTGTTTCTATATTGTTTTTAAGCCCCACCAAAATGTAAGACCTACAGACTGGTTTCTTACCTTGAATATATTAACCATGGGCAAAAAGCTAAAATATGATAGAGAAAGGATTAGATGTTAAGTTAAGGTGGCTTTGATTTGTTTTGTAATGTGCAGGCATTGATGGTCCTGTGGAACAACAAACACAAATGTATTTAAAAGAATGAGATACCAATCTATATTTACACAATATAAGACACACAAATATATATATTCATTCATTCATTTATTATCTCCCGCTTTATCCTCTATTAGGGTCGCGGTGGGTTTCCCCATGCCCATCCAGGGGAGAACGTCTCTGGCGCTGGGCAGATACACCCAGGACAGGGTGCCAATCCATCGCTGGGCACACACTCACTCACACAGACACACTGGGGGCAATTTTGAGAATTTAATTGATTTGATCCATGTTTTTGGACTGTGGGAGGAAACCCACGCGGACACGGGGAGAACATGGAAACTCCACCCAGATGGGGATTCGAACCGGGAATCCCTAGTGCTAAGAGGCGACCCTGCTAACCACTAAGCCACCATGCCACCCAATATATATATAGTAAAGCAAAAATAAATCTAAGCTGATACCTCAGAGTGCACCCTACTCTTGTGCTGCATGGCCGAGATTGGGATTTTTAAACAACCTGTTTGACTCCTGTCACATCTGTTCCACCCTCTTTACCTCGACCCTGATTTATTTTCTGCTTGTGGTTGTTCACATTCTGCTTATTTGAGTATTAACACCTGCATGGCCTTTTAGCTGTAATTAGTCACTCTTCCCTCTCCTTTATTTATAGACCTCCGTTAACTTTGGTTCCTTCCATCATCTCATTTGTGTTTCAGTAGCAGATTGTTCTACTACATACAGACTAAATTCTGCTTAGGCTGTGCATTTTTCTTGCTTGTTACATTTCAAGCAATGGAACTTCATCTGGAGTAGTAAAATATATTACTTGGGCTATGTTTCTATGCATCTTCAGTTGCCTAGTCAGTAGTAGTCACCGGTGCACTTTCTTCTGTCTGCATTGCTTAAGCTTGCTTGGAGCTTATATTTAGATTTAAAGTTATATATAAAAGTATGGCATGCTCTTTGCAGTATTGTCTATTACAGAATGCTACTTTATTACCAGTTTGTGGACCTTGTCTCATTATGCCACTCTTAAAAGTATACAATAAAAAATATTAACAAGACACCTGGAAAGTCCAATAAGGATCCTTCATCTCTGATTTGAATGCCCACAGTAGCATGTTTAACCTTTTCCACCAGGGTTTTTCATGACTGTGCTGTGCCAGGGTTCTTGCTTCATGTGGTTCTTGAGTTTAGAACTCCTACTGCTACAAAGAGTAGTTATAAGTTACTCGTAGATCACCAACAAGAAATTTAGGTGTCGCTATAGTGTATGAATTGCGACATGACACTTACAAAATTTATTTGCTTTTGCCATTGGACTGGATCAATTCCTCACACCAAATTGCAGTTTTTTTTTTCTTCTTGTGGTTAAATATATTTCCTCGAACTTTTTTTTACTCTGAATCTCCAAGGCAGGTATAATCAATTCACTTAACCACTGGTATACATAATCATTTCATAAGATCCAGTTTGTGTCTAAACTAGCTAGCAATTATGCACTGAGTATCCCAGTCATCCTTTGCATCTGCAATTGACTATGGATATATAACTAGGAAACAACTGCTGAACCTGAATCTCTCATGGTAAGCACACACATTTAAGCAATTTATACTACTTCTTGATGTTCCTATTGGGGATGAAACACTCTGCACCACTGATTTCATTGAATTAAGAGCTAAAGGAAATTTTATGGACATTGCTATACTTTGGAAAGTGTCCACTATCGTTTTGGAGCAGGCTATTCAGGTTAGCTCAGCTTGCATCCTGGTTCCACCTCTTCTGTTATTAAATTAATATCTTTTTCTGTTGGTGGTTGTGGATCCTCCACTAGTCTATTGCAAATTTCATTGCATTTTTCATCCTTTGCTCAATGACCACACAGTTTCCTTTGCTCGCTTACTTCTAAAAGGAGTATTCAAAGGTTGTTGTCTTGTTTTCTGTACCTTCTTCTTACCCACTTATCATCCATGTGATCTTGTTGATGAAGCCATATGTCCTCTTGTTAGTCCTTAACCATTAACCATGTCTAAGTGTACTGCTACTCATAAATATATCTCTGAATCTTTGGCTAAAGGTATAAATCACACCACCAAGTCACCCACAACCTTCTTTTTTGTGCCCCAAAAATATAAAAATTCGAGGCCCAGTATTAGTTGCCACTCCCCTAATAAAGTTAATTGCAAATATGAGTGTCCCTTTTTTACCAGTCCCTTCTGCTGCAGAACATTTAAGGCAGGTCAAGTTTTTTTTTTGTGTGTTTAGGCCACTCAATTAAATGAGTGTAGGACCCAGCGAATAATATGCATGCATCAGGTGAAAGAGTAAATTCAAGCATAAAGGTTATTTAAACACATTAACATGCATACAAAACTAATTAAAACAATCTTCAATTCCCTAAAGTAGCTAATAACCCAGCATATGAAATAATTAACCAGCAACCTACCAGTACATTCAGTTACCATCACTTCTCTGCAGTTAAAACTGGATGGCTTTACTGGTCAGCACACCTAAATGTACTGAACACCTCCAGCAACAACAGTAACACCCTAAACAATTCAAAGTCTCATTGTTTGACAAAAGTGGAAGGGAATTTCCTGGGTCCACCATTCTTTTATCTTCCCCCTAGAAAACCATGCTCTCTACCTGTGTTACTTCTAAAGTGGGCGTGTCCAAAAGTTAGTAAACTCTTTCAACTCATTTTGGCAGTTCATTCAATCTATAGATTTTCTACAATTGGAATACCACAATTGGGTTACCACAATTGGATTACAATTTGTTACGCTTCAAGGAGGGTGTTGTGTTGAAGACCTATATGACTTCCTCGGGACATTTTAAATATTTGGTAATGATTTTGGATGTCGAAACCACCTGCTGTTTCCCAAACCTTTATTAACTATGTGTTCAGTACTTTGGTTTTATCTCTCATCTGTCTTCTTAAGGGGAAACCACGAAATCTCAGTTGGACCCTTGAAGTGGCTCTTCCAGCTGAAGGATTGCACCATCTTAGGTTCAATAATGTGTCATTCTGACTCGGCAATTTGCTTGTGGAGATGGATAATTCCTTTCACATGGTCGGCATGATGTTATACCAAACGTTTTTTATGCCTGCTAAAATTCTTCTTATAGCATTTCTTTTTTAGGGGATCAAGTCTGGCTACCACACACCCAGCAGCTTGATTTTCAGGGTCTGTCCGTGTATCTTTGCTATTGTCATGACTGGAAAAATGCATGGCATTAAAAAAATTGCAAAAGATTTGTACAAATTGTCTTAATTATTCATGGGTGTGTTTTGTGTGTAACATGCAATAAACCAATCAGCATGACACTTGCTACTCGCCTTAAGGAATTGCTCTGTATTGCTATATGCACTGAGCAGCTACCTGTAATAGATGTGCTGGCCCATAAGGTATTCCATTTTACTGTTAATCAAGAATACATAGTATAGTGTAGACTATGTATATGCATTCTTTGCAAAAATAAAGTGATTTGTAATAGCGTTTAATGGCAATTAATCATTTAGTAGCGTTGGACACGCACCTGTGTACATTAGCAAGATAGCACTGAACATCTGACTGTTGACGTCTACCTAGGTTGTTTTAAATCAGTGGCCCATCTGTGTATTCGTTGCCTAGATAGCAATAAGCTTAAAAATCACATGAACACAACTCACTTCAAGGCTACCATGCCCATCGGTGAAAATTTATTTGAAAGAACCACTGTTATTTAAAGGGTGCAGGGACAAGGCATGAAAATAGCCTGTTTATGAGGAGTACGCAATTCGCAATACGACTCGCGCAGGGTGTAAGATATGGCCTTTTGTTTCTTTTGGGCCAGATGTCACATGGAGGGTGAATTCCAGATCTCACCAGTCTTCCAATATCCTGAGGATTTATAATGTTGTTTCATAATGTCATTTTTGTTGCTGCATGCGCTGCCACTGCATATAAATGCAGCACGACAACCATTAGCAGAGCCTCCGGCAGGTGCATTAATTACCACTAATTAACATCCAACACTGTAAGCTCTGCATTGCCCCTCCTCCGCCCCGCCACAATATCGTTTAACTTTTGGCAGGCATTTGACATGTGAATGTTCTCCTGGCAGTAAAAATAAATAGTAAAACTATTGTCTTGATAAGGACCATGACTAAATTGTATGTTCGCCAGAATTCAGAAGAGACCGAAGAGAAGAAAAGCAACTTGTATGTGTCATGAGACCCTATTTGAAATGTTTAAAGAGCTTTGGATGTTAACAGGGCATTGTTTCACCTTGTACACCTTGTATTTTAAAATCCTTTAAATGTTTTCTAATCTATTTTGTCTTGGAAATGAACACAAATATTGTAGTTGAGATGGATATAGTCTCATAAAGAGAAGGATTTAAAGACTCAAAAAGGATATATCAAAACTTAACAATTCTTAGGTTACATATTCTGCAATTTTACTCACATGCACAATTACACTCTCAACAGAAAAATCCCAACTGGCTTAGTACAGGCCCTAGAACAAACACTACAGGCTGCATGAGGGAAGTGGCTGCAAAAACAGATCAATATAATGATCAAAAGAGAGAACATATCTAGGGTGGGGGCTTAGAACATATAATGTGGCTTCAAAAAGGCAAAATAAAAATGAAGGAGTGTCAATGTATGCAGGGGTGAAACAGAGACCCTCTTTGGTAAGAGACATTGTGTGTGCATGAGCGTGTGTGTGTGTGTGTGTGTGTGTGTGTGTGTGTGTGTAAGCAGGAGGAGGAGACAGATAGAGAGAGAGAAGCAAGGTGCACACATTTCTCAGTTTCCACATTGCAGCTACGACTAGCAGATTAAAAGAGGCTCACATTTAAACACTGGCAACAAGAGACTATACAGCATCTCTACAAACCAACCACATCATAAAAATAAAGACAAAGCAGTGGCTTTTTTCCAGGATCAGCGTGAAAGAGAAATACTGTAAAGAGCCAGACGTTGCTAACTGGGATTCTCTAAGTGGGTAAGCTCATAATTGAATATTTCATTTTCATTCATTCATTTTTCATTATAGGAATATAAATATATATATATATATATATATATATTCAAAATAGCTTTAAACCATGGGGTAACTGTAAGACTATGATGAATGTTAATTTCTGTTAGGTAAATTAATTGTTTTGTGAGCTTAGCAAAACCCTTAAAATATTGTTCAATAACCAGATCTCACACAGCAGGCACAAGACCACTAGTTTTATAATAGCTTGCATATTAAAGAGCATGTAGTTATAGTTCTTTCCAGTTTCTTTTTTCTGCAAAGTGAGAGAGAGAGAGAGAGAGAGATAAAGAAAACAATAAAATATAAGTTATGTTAATTTAAATAATAATCAGTTAATACACTATAGTTGCTATAGAAATTATAGATTTGTGATCAGTTTTCATATGTGATGATATGTATTTTTAAATATCCATCGACTGAATAAAAGTATACATTAATTAATTATTTATTTGTTCTTTGCCTTGTCGTATATATTTAAATATGCAATCACAGCTACCACAAAAGTGTAACAAGTAAAGTATTAAGGCCAGGTAACAGTTCAGTAGTATACATTATATACACTGCTTCACCAGAATAAAAGTTGCTTTTTTATTTTTTCTCCCTGATGACCAAAGTATTTTCCATGAAATCATTTAATAATTAAGCTCATTAAAATCAAACTATGAATGACTATTTCAGGGATAATTAAAAATCATTACAATATCTTGTTTACAGATTAATATTTCATAAAACTTTTAAAGTTTTAAAATATATTGTTAAAGTATATTGTGTACAGTTATTGAAATAATGCTGTGGTGAATGGACACAATAACCAAGTAACCAAGTAAAAAGAAGGAAACATTAGTGTTTAATTTTTTTTTGGCCAGGCAGTGTACAAATATGTTCATTCGGATTCAGTGTTTATTTTAATTGACTTTTGGATGAGATAATTTGTACAAAGTCAAATTATAAAATAGTATGATGAGAGTATGTATGTATGAATATCAGTCCTCTGTCAAATTTATTTTGGACCAAAACATTTTTTCTTCTCCTGCTTTTCTCTCTCGATGCTCTAATATGAAGTAAAAAGGAATAAAAGCTCTGCTATAATCCATCGGAATGTATAGATAATATTGTATCTCTTTCTCTCAAATGTTTCAAAGCACTGGATGTAATGACAACCATAAATAAAATTATAATTCATGGAAATTTACAAAGAGACAGATAGATGATTTGAGTTCTATATGAATGAATCAATTAATGCCTTTATTGTTGTAGTACATATGTGAAATGAGATTTGCTCACTCCTTAAACAGTGCAATGTGACATGAATGAAGAGAAATCCTATATTAGGATATATGGCATTATCAACTAATCAAATTTTTTCCTTGCAATTTCAGTCTAGCAGTTAATTTTAGCATATTTGTAGCAGTTATTTGTACCACTTTCCCTTTTATAAAATGTCATATATATATATATATATATATATATATATATATATATATATATATATATATATATATATATATATATATATATATATATATATATATATATAATGATGTTAATCTACAGTCTACATATTAGACTTGCAGGTCTTTCATCACAACAGCAGCCTTTTCTCTCTCCTAATTACTCTTATTCAAAATAACTCTGTGGCATATATTTCAACTAGAGCTAATATGCAAAAATAGGTTTGAAATGCTAATTGGTGTTACTATTAACATAATATTACAATATTATAGTTATGGAAAAGCTAAAGCCTAGGCAAGCTGCCTGTCGATTTCACAGCAGGCATGCAAACAATTTACAACCCTGGTCAATTTAGTAACCTTAGTTCTTTACATGACTTGTGGATAGGCAAAAAATGGAAATTCATGGGGAAATCCCTTCAGATGTGGGAAGAATATGAAACTCTAAAAATAAAAAAGACCCAGTCCATCCTGCCCAGAGATCAAATTCAAGATTTTGATGCGAAATGACAGTGACTCTGATGCTGCAATCCTTACTTATTCTAACACAGTTTTCTTTGTATATGTTCACATTAATAGTCAAAAAAATGTCATTTCGTGTGAGCAAAGTGCAAATAGATGTTCTATATTTATGCACTTACAGCAAACATTGATTATACCAGTACATTTATCTATGTAGCTGTACCGCTTCCACTTGTTTAAAATATCTTTTATAATTTACTCATCAGGGCGGCATGGTGGCTTAGTGGTTAGCACGTTCGCCTCTCAGCACTAGGGATTCCCGGTTCGAATCCTCATCTGGGTGGAGTTTCCATGTTCTCCCCGTGTCCGCGTGGGTTTCCTCCGGGTTCTCCGGTTTCCTCCCACAGTCCAAAAGCATGGATCAAGTTAATTGAGTTCTCTAAATTGCCCCATATAGAGTGTGTTTGAGTGTGTGAGTGTGTACCCAGCGATGGATTGGCGCCCTGTCCTGGGTGTATTTGCCCAGCGCCCGAGACGTTCTCCCCTGGATGGGCATGGGGAACCCCACCGCGACCCTAAAAGGGGTAAAGCGGGAGATAATGAATGAATGAATTTACTCATCAATTATTTATTTTCTTTCAAATATAATGTATGTATTAATAAAGACCCAACTATTGAACACTGCTTTGTCAAAACAACAATTTGTCTTGTATTGTGCTATTAATTGCTCCACTATATACTTTTGCAGGAAAAGATGTAGTAAGTAGGGCGGCACGGTGGCTTAGTGGTTAGCACGTTCGCCTCTCAGCGCTAGGGATTCCCGGTTCGAATCCCCATCTGGGTGGAGTTTCCATGTTCTCCCCGTGTCTGCGTGGGTTTCCTCCGGGTTCTCCGGTTTCCTCCCACAGTCCAAAAACATGGATCAAGTCAATTGAATTCTCAAAAATTGCCCCATATAGAGTGTGTTTGAGTGAGTGTGTGCCCAGCGATGGATTGGCGCCCTGTCCTGGGTCTATCTGCCCAGCGCCCGAGACGTTCTCCCCTGGATGGGCATGGGGAAACCCACCGCGACCCTAATAGAGGATAAAAGCGGGAGATAATGAATGAAAGATGTAGTAAGTAAAATGATTTGGGATTAAATGAAAAAAAATGTGCATTATGCAATATATATATAAACTGTTTGACCAGATGAATAAATTGAGAAAGCCGTTCTATTTACAAAAGAGCTATTGGTGCAGGTCATTTAAAATCATTTACACCAAAGCCATTTTTTTTTTTCAAAATAATAAAAAAAATGTTTAAGTTTAAACCTTAATAGACAATAAAGCTTTAAATGCTTCAAGCATTAACTTTAAATTGTGTTAGTGTTCAAGCCGCAACATGATCACACTAGACCTTGCAAATCCTGTCTTATCTCTTGGGAATTTGTGGTAATGGTGAAGTTTTCAAATAGTTGAATTATTAATAGTTATAGCCACCTGTCTTAAGCTGTTTTAGCATTTTTGTTAACATTATTATGCCTAGAGTGTTCCTTCCTATGTCTGAGTTTGATCTGCTCCCTCTGATATTTTTCTTGTCTTTTTAGCTGTTTTTCTAGCACTGGTTTGTACAGCCTACCCATAGACTGTGCTAACTTGTTATTTCTTGTTTTATAATAAATGATGTTGTTCAGGAGCATTTTTAGGGTTTAAAAACATCAGGAGATTTAGCCCAGATCCCTTATTCCCCCTCTGTTCTCTTTAAAATTGCCCATTCATGAGTGTATTTATCCATTTTTCAAACTGTTGTTACATTCATTTTGTTTGATTATACATTAGTTATATTGGATAAAATTAAATAACATATGAAATATGTCTGTCAGCAGTGGATAGCACATTCGGTTCTAATAAATGATGGTTTTGGCTGAAAACTTTTGAATAAACGAACCTGAGCTTCAGCAGAAAAGCATGAATCTGTTGAAACGAGTCAGTTGCAGATTAAACAGTTTTAACAAGGTTTTGCCTTGAAATACCATAACTTTGCGATGGTTAGTAATTATTAAAATAGGTCTAATAGGGTTAATAGTAGTGATAGTAGTAATAATAATAATTAAAACAAATGAAAACAAAAAATAAAAGAAAAGGGTTAAAAATAACATGCACTAATAATAATATAACTTAGTGCAGTGACAGTAATCATAGCAGTTTTATTGAATTCAACCAAGTAATAATTAAACATTGGATAAACATTGATTTTTAATTAACAATGCCCAACAGTCAGTTTCATTCTGCTTTCCCTGCAGCAATAGGTCAGTCAGATAATGTGATTGTAAATAAACTGGTAAACAATTCCACATATTTTCTGATAAGGAAACAATATTTCATGCTCTTTTTAAATCTTATTTTCCAATATAAATGGATTGGTTACAACAGTAACAATACTTTGTTAGAGACAGTTATTTTAATTGCTTGTAAAAATTGTCACTGGCTCATGCTAATATTTCAGCAGTTTACCCCAGCAATGTGGAGAAAGTCAAAACCATGTAGAAGTGTTCATGTTCCAGTTCCATAATTCTATTTATACTTAAAGAGTAGTTAGAATGGTAATACGCTTGCAAATTTTCTATGCTTGACAATATTATCCCATGTAGTCAATGTAATAATCTGAATGCAGTTAAAAGATTTTAGCTCTATGAAAACCAGTAAATATGAATATTATAATAATATGAATTATGTTTTAGATGGCTGTCTAATTAAAGTATTTAAACAAAACAACAAACTAAAGACACACACACACACACACACACACACACACACACACACACACACATATATATGTATATATATATATATATATATGTATGTACATATATGTAAAGTGTTAAAGCAAAGGGTTGAAAATTGCATGCACTAATAACAACATAACTTATGGCAGTAATCGTAGCAGTTTTATTGAATTCAATCAAGTAATAATTAAACATTAGATAAACATTGATTTTTAATCAAGAATGCACAGCAGCCAGTCTGAATCTGATTCTACTTTCCTTGGAGCAATAGGCCAGTTTCGGGTGAAAAGCCATATATATATATATATATATATATATATATATATATATATATATATTTTGATATATATATATATAGCACAGACACTAACAAAAGACTATATGCTAAAGCAAAGAGCTAAACATTGCTAAAACATTGCTTTATCCTAAAGGAAAGCGCTAAACATTGCAAAAAAGATATACTATACTTTTACCTAACAGGAGAAAATAATCTCTGTTCAGACTGTTCAGTTTTAGCGAAATATTTATTTTGTAATGATGACTCAGAATCAGAAAAATAACCTGACCTAACACAATTCATGTTTTCAAGACCAGCAAAGGGATTTAATGTTTTCTGATGTAAAACATGGTTTTGATAATACTCAAGAATTTTTGACCAAGTATATTTTAGGAACAGAATATTCTGTGTTAAGAATAATTAAGGATGCTGTTTATTGGCTTTGAGAAATTAAATATATAACATTTTCTTCCAAGGAACAACTCTTAAAGTTTGCTTTACCTTTTATTACTTTATCATCAGATATATCAGAAAAGAAAGAGTTCCTATTTTTATAGCATGCCAGGGGAGCAATTGCAGAAATTGATGCTTTCTGTTGCACACTGGATGAGCCTGTTATGAGGAGGAGGCCTCTGAAACTGTGAAGCCGCTTTTGTTCTGATCAGGCCATTTTTTTGGGTGAGCTCCAGCATGCTAATGTGTCGGCCAGAAACAGCTTTCTGCTTGCTCAGATTGCTTTTGGTTGGTGATGATTTTTTTCTTCAGGAAAACCAAAGCAAATTGTATGCCAATGATATTTTTAAATAATTAACATAAATAATAAACATAAAATTTGTTATTATTAACAGGCCTCATAGATTCTAAAATGAAATGTTTGTAAAGTTGGTCAAAAATGTTAAAAAATGTTGCTAAAAATCATTTTTATTATCCTTTAAATCATCATTTTAAGCTGAAAAAAAAGATAAAAAATGGTTCTCCCAGAGGCGATGTTCTGCCAAAATTTGCAAAAATGTAGCAATATTTGCACACACTGAAAAAAGCAATAAGCACATTCTATTACAGAATTTCAATAAATATTTAATGGAAATGTTTAAAAGTAATCAAAAAATCATGCTTGAGCAGTTATGCCTGAAATTATGTGGAATTACATATTTAAGCAAACAAATTGGAACATGGATGACACAGCGGTTTGTGGTTAGCACCTAGCACTGAGGATCCCAGGTCGAATCCCAATCTTGGCGGAGTTTCCATGTTCTTCCCGTCTCCATGTGGGTTCATCCAGTTTCCTCCCACAGTCCAAAAAACATGGATTCAAGGTAAATTGAATGCTCTAAATTGCCCTTTTTTTATCTGTGTGTTTGTGTGAGTGAGTGTACAGATCGGTGCCCTTTCCTGGGTGTCCTGGGTGTATTTGCCCAGGACCCGAAACGTCCTCCCCTGAAGGGTCATGGGGAACCCCGTCCACGACCCTAGTAGAGGATCAAGCGGAAGATCATGAATGAATAAATGGAATTGAAATGTGCATAATTACTGGACCTTATCTTAATGGTAGGTCCATATCACATTACGATACCATTAATGAAACTTTCACCATGAACAGGAAGCTGGGCATGTTTTAATTTATATGTGTGTTGATTCATGTAATGTGGTAATATAAGATTGGTCAGCCCACATTACTTTGTTCTTTTAGAAATTTGTTCTTCATATCAGGAGTTGTTCCTAATAACTTGCAAAAAAAATGCAATTATTCTTACTCATTATTCATTCCCTAACTGCACTGATGTCAGAAAGAAATGTTAAGACTTCAGAAAGAAGAGCTGAAATGGACCTTGGATTTGATGCAGCAACCCTTAGACAGGGAGGCAAGAAGGCAGACAGCCCCTCTTAAGATTAATACTTAGTGCTATGCCTGCTCGGACTCCAGTGGGAATAGTGCAGCAAACTGGCAGCAGATAGAGCATGATTTCATGCCTGGATTAACTCAGTGACCCAACACCTTAAATGAACAGATGAGGAGATGGTAGAAGTTCAACTGTTGCTTATCCATCCACGGTTAAAAGTGTTGCTAGATGTGGCCGAGAGTGAGCATGGGCAACTGGAGATGGTGAAGGTGACTTTGCAAAGGCAACTTGTAGCTGAAACCCAGATCAATAAACAGTGACGCACAATGACCAATATTGACATGAAGGTGAGAGAGTCGACAAATTAGCAGCAAGCTGAACACACTCACTTGTCACTCTTACCCACAGTGTGCACCAGCAGGGCAAGAAAACAGCCCTTACACAAAACAGTCAACTTGGAATTTGCCAGCTCCCTTGCTAAAAAAGATTAAGTTTACTGGGACTTTATGCTGTGATGAGACCAAGATTTTGAAGGTCATGGCTTCCAAACTGTATTGCATTATATAAAATACAAAGTGAAACAACGTCCTTTTGTGGGGACACATGAGTGCTGCTACTGTTGAGGAGCTGCAATTTATTGATGGTATCATAAATTTACAGATGTAATTTGATAATAAATGAGCTGAACTGCAGTCTTATCTATCCTGATTTTTTGCTAAACTGCATTAAGTGGCTTAAAAGAAGGTTTTAACTTTCAGGCATTTGGTATGGAGACACTTCTGTAACAAAATTCTATTCTAAACCATTTTGATGAAGAGTGCTACATGGCTGAGGTAGAAGTGTTGATATGACACACGCTTGACTACAGTTTTTGTGAATCTGTACAAAACCTCAAGCTGTGTTCAGTTAAATTAAACTTGTGAAATGTTCAAACTCAGTTGTTTTAAATGCTGGTTGTGGGTTTTTGTCATTGTAAATCTAGGGCACATTTAAATTTATTTCCCGAGGATCACATTTAAGTTAGCCTTGTGTTGCTTTAATGCTATGATCTATGCTAGATAGTATCAGATTTACCTCAAACGAAGAGCTAAAAATAAGAAGCAATACAAAAAAAAAACCCTTTTAAAGACATTTTATTTGAAAGCCTTTTTATTTAACCAATAGAATTTCATTTTCTTGTGTATAACTGGTGCCCCTAGTACAAGAGATGATTCTCACTTCTATACTGCTCTGTGTGCTTTCAATTGTTTTTACAAATCTAGTTACTCATCTGAGATAAAAAGAACTGTTTTAAACTATTAGAACGTCATTCATTTTAGAGCACAATCCTTGCTCATAGGACATTCCCGACAGGATGCAGTTTGCTATACATTTTAATTGTTGAATTATTCTTAGTCCAGCAGTGTCAATGCAACCCTAGCAGAATTGCTGTGTCTGATCTAATCACAACAATGCAGTGACACAACGCAGCCACTGTGGCACTGCAGTTCTGAGAATGATGTACCTTGGTGGTGTTAAGAGGCCTAGTAAAATATGTAAAGAAACAGATGCAATTTTAAAATTAGAGCATTAAACTATATTAAATATGAAACCTATAAATTAAACAATGACTGAAGAAGCAATGCGGTGTTCCTAATAAAGTTCCTTATGTGGTTACAAGCATGGGAGCAACATTAGTGAATAAGAACGCAAAAACAAATTCTCAAGGAAAATGGGGATAAACATGTTTTTTTTAGACATAATTAAAAGCACCATTTCTAATTTAGAGTTAAATACATGTGTAAATACATTCTATTGTATTAATAAATTATCCTGTACATGAAAACCTAGAAGAAAAACACAGCATTTCAAATAATTTTCGACCTAACAAGGAGGACCAGAGGAAAACCGTTAAAAAGAGAGAGGGCTGCAGGATGGTTAAGTGTAGTCAATTTCACGTCGGGAAACAAAATTTCCCAAGACACCAAGTTTTTCATTTCAGCAAATATGGTGTAAATACTGTAAAGCTTACCATTTAGAACAGATTTTTTTGGTAATGTCTGGGCCTCCTGCGTGAGTAATTCTTTAGATCAAAAGTTTCTCTTCTGTAACATCCTAACCTCCTGTTCCCCACTAGCATGTTTGTCAGGTAAACAAAGGAATGATGTGAATAGCAGTAAAGGTGTAAGGGCTTTGTCTTTCCACAGTATGTCCACTTGTAATTTTCAGATTTTGATTTTAGGAAAAAACTCAATAATTAAAAAAATATTAATTAAAAACTGACATCAATTAATATGTTAATTAATTAATTAATTAATTCATTCATTTATTCATTCATTATCTTCCGCTTTATCCTCTATTAGGTTCGCGGTGGGGTTCCCCATGCCCATCCAGGGGAGAACGTCTCAGGCGCTGGGCACATACACCCAGGACAGGGCGCCAACCTATCGCTGGGCACACACTCACACATACACTCACTCACACAAACACACTCTACATGGGGCAATTTAGAGAACTCAATTGACTTGATCCATGTTTTTGGACTGTGGGAGGAAATTGGAGAACCCGGAGGAAACCCACATGGACACGGGGAGAACATGGAACGGGGAGAAACTCAACCCAGATGGGGATTCGAACCGGGAATCCCTAGCGCTGAGAGGCGAACGTGCTAACCACTAAGCCACCGTGCTGCCTAATTAATATGTTATATCTGTAAATTCTCAGTAATTACTTTGACATTACTTGTCTACATTGTCTAATGACATTGTCATCTCACTTTTAGTTAACACAATTTAGATTAGACCAGCAAGGAAATTAGCCTAGCACCTGAGATTCAAATTTGAAGTTTCTAAACGATGGGCTATTTAAAGAAAGCACTGCATGTAATACTTTTCCTTAATTACTTTAAAACTGTTTGCATGCCCCCCCACACACACACCCACATAGATTCTTTAGGAGAATAATTACATGTGCACAATTATTGGGCTACTACTATCGTGCAGAATTATGCATCTTAAAAAAACACACATTTTCATCTGGGCAAGTGAGAACTACAAACAAACACAAAACTTTACCATATTTATATTCACAGGGGTTTCCTCCTGGTTCTCTGGTTTCCTCCCACAGTCCAAAAACATTGATTAAGGTAAGTGTGTGCCCGGCAATAGATCGGCACGCTGTGTATACATATATATATATATATATCAATGTATTGGTAAAAACAATTTAGTTTTTTTTTTTCTGTAACCACTTTGCTTTACTGAATAGGAGAAGACAGATTATTTCAAATACTCGCAGTTGGTTTCAAGAAAACATAGAGAGAATTTTATGTAGAATGCATTTGGTATTCTGACTGATAGTCGAACCTCGGATCCAGGAGGAGCAGTGTGGTTTTCGTCCTGGTCGTGGAACACTGGACCAGCTCTTCACTCTCTCCAGGATCCTCGAGGGTTCATGGGAGTTTGCCCAACCAGTCTACATGTGCTTTGTAGATCTGGAGAAGGCTTTCGACTGTGTCCCTCGGGGTATTCTGTGGGAGGTGCTTCGTGAGTATGGGGTACATGGCTCCTTACTATGGGCCATTCAGTCCCTGTATTTGCGAAGCAGGAGCTTGGTTCGCATGGCCGGCAGTAAGTCGGACTGGTTTCCAGTGAGGGTTGGACTCCGTCAGGGCTGTCCTTTGTCACCGGTTCTGTTCATAATTTACATGGACAGAATTTCTAGGCGCAGCCAGGGGATGGAGGGTGTCCGGTTTGGTGATCTGAGGATCACGTCGCTGCTGTTTGCAGACGATGTGGTCCTGTTAGCATCATCAGGCTGCGAACTTCAGCTCTTACTGGATCGGTTTGCAGCCGAGTGTGAAGCGGCCGGGATGAGAATCAGCACCATGGCCATGGTTCTCAGCCGGAGTCCTCTCTGGGTCAGGGATCAGATCTTGCCTCAAGTGGAGGAGT
This sequence comes from Corydoras sp. C115, assembly GCA_019802505.1. Lineage (NCBI taxonomy): Eukaryota > Metazoa > Chordata > Actinopteri > Siluriformes > Callichthyidae > Corydoras > Corydoras sp. C115. Next base: position 711,399 of record JAFMOC010000052.1, on the reverse strand, counting down.
TTAAGTATCTCGGGGTCTTGTTCACGAGTGATGGTAAGATGGAGCGTGAGATTGACAGACGGATCAGCGCGGGGTCAGCAGTGATGCGGACCCTATACTGGTCTGTTGTGGTAAAGAAGGAGCTGAGCCACAAGGCAAGGCTCTCGATTTACCAGTCGATCTACGTTCCGACCCTCACCTATGGTCATGAGCTTTGGGTAATGACCGAAAGAACAAGATCGCGAATACAAGCGGCCGAAATGGGTTTTCTCCGCAGGGTGGCAGGGCTCTCCCTTAGAGATAGGGTGAGAAGCTCGGTCATCCGGGAGAGACTCGGAGTGGAGCCGCTACTCCTCCAGTTGAGGTGGTTCGGGCATCTGGTAAGGATGCCTCCTGGGCGCCTTCCTAGGGAGGTGTTCCAGGCAAGTCCGGCTGGAAGGAAACCCCGGGGAAGACCCAGGACACGCTGGAGGGATTATATCTCTCAGCTGGTCTGGGAACGCCTCGGGGTTCCTCCAGTCGAGCTGGTGGAGGTGGCTGGGGCGAGGGAGGTCTGGGTCTCCCTACTTCGGTTGCTGCCCCCGCGACCCGAACCCCGGACAAGCGGAAGATAATGGATGGATGGATGGATGGATTTGGTATATTTATTAAAGATTTAAAGGTATTTTGAATAAAGTCTATAAAGTTGTAAGCATTGCATTATTAGCTGTTGGCCTGTGTCAAGATCACCGTGGCGCAGGGGGAAAAGGTGGAGTTGTCGTTGTTGGACTTTGATTACAGTTAATTATTGCATCTGACACAGCTCTACCTAATGAATGTGCACCCTTTTAAATCCAGGAACATCAAAAGCAGAGAGTAGAAAGACCACCCACAAGCTGTTGGGAGAGTGGAAACAGTATGTGTGCATGAGAATAATTCTGTAAAAGCCCGGTGTTTTTAAATGTACGCGTGTCATGTCAGCAATATAGCTTGTTCGTTGGGGTGCAATCCAGTCTCCGGTCCTCATTCCTTCCAGCCCCCTGTTTAAATGCCCAATATAGCCACTCTTCTTTTCAATAAAAGATCATGGAGTTCATGGGACATGAGCAAAAAAAATATAGAGAGGAACATGAGTAAAAATATTTTAAGTGGTGTGCACGACATCCTATTCACACATGCGACTGTGTACCGTATTGTGAATGTTTTATATTTGAGCCAAATCGGAAATGTGAATCAATTGATTCCCTGAAGATTCTTAGAAAACATCCGTTTTTCCATACCTGCGGAAGAACACTTTGGTTACTTTCATCTCATCCTAGACATGTACACTTCATCTCATCAAATACAGCGGACTGTCTTTCAAAATAAGATATTATTTTCGTGTTAGATAGCTAAAGTTGGCACAATAAAGCTCATGATTAAAGGCAAAAAAAATTCAAATACGGTTATTCAAATAAATCAGACTGCGAAATCCAGTCGTGTTATCACCACGTTTAACTTCAATGCTTAACTGTTTTGGGGGTAAAAGGAAATTGCCATGCAACAAGCAACGGGGAGAACATGCAAACCAGGTTCGGTCGAACTCAGCACTAGACGGCGTTCTGGAGTTACATTCCTAGAAAGATTCCAAGAAAGAAACGTTTATTTATATTTGTTTTCTTTACTTATCTGTAGATCTGTTAAACAGCCATAAGTCGGAGAGAGCATGTTCCAGTTTATCGTTGTAACAGCGCGTCATGTCTGTTTATTGTCAGATTGTGTATAACTTAATATCTCGTGCGTACCACTTGTGGGAGGAAATCGGAGAACCCGGTGGAAACTCACGCATACAGGAAGAACATGGAAACTCCACCCTGATCAGGATTCAAACCTGGATCCCCAATGCTGAGAGGTGAATGTGCTAACCACTAAGCCACCATGCCACCCAGTTCATTAGCCATTATGTCCATTAGCCTCACTTGCTTTCCATTTGTCACGTGGTTCTTTTCCATTATATATTTCCTTCCAAATGTCACTTGTTCTGCCGTTTCGCACTGCACAATTTTGTGTTTGTTTATTTTCACAGTTTGCGGTCATTTCTTCAACCTCATGTGTTTATGTTTACTTGTAATAGTCTTGTTTGGCGCTATTGGCATATTTATTCTGAGTTGCCTGAGCACTCATTCAGCGCTCTTTAGAGTTTATGTATGTCGCATTCTCATCTACATGTATTTTTATGCTTCTGTTGTCTTCTCTTTCTGTGTTAATTTGCATTCATAATTCCTTTCTGAGGTAATGCTGCACCTCTAATATTTGCAAGTGAATCTTTCAGGTTGACATTGATATTATGTCCAAAACATGAACTGGAATATTAATTCATACACAAATAACATTGCCTGCCCTATTTTAGCAATCAATATTTCAGACATGTCAGTGTGTCAATGCCATTGTAACAATAAAAAATATGCCTTGCACAGCTCAAAATGTGCAAAAGACATGTACTAATTACTAAACAAATCTTTTAATTATTCATGGGTGGTTTTTTTTGGAGTAACATGCAATAAACCGATCAGCATTTCACATGCCATTTCCTTTAAGAACCAGGTATGGTCTGAATTTGGCAGATATTTATTTTAATGGCACGGTGTGCAATGACGCAATTTTATATTGATGTAGAACAATGTTATTTTATTCTTTATTATGTTTATTGTTAAAGTAAATATTTGCTTAGCTGTCAGCCAACGCATGCTATCATCACTGCTATATTTTCAAGCATCATTGTTATTTGAACAATTCAAGCAGAAAGCATGCACAATAGATTTGTGATAGGGTGTAAGATAGCATAATTATTATTTTTTTTTATTTCAAAAGTATTGGCAAATTAGACCTAAACTTAAGGGTTTGCACCTTTTTATTCTCTTTTTAGTTCTGGGTGCCATTTTAGGTTAAGCTTCAACAAGACTGGCCACCTATAACAAGATTGAGCCAGTAATTAGTTCAGCAAAAAGTGCTGAGCTTTGCCAGCCCAGACAAGTCATTTCTAATTGAAGTGTTTTAGTAGGGCTGCAAAAAATGTTTCAACAATAATTCCTCATGGCAATCATTCAGTGAGACATAACAACTTCATGGATTGAGCCTAATGGTTAAAAGGTGCCTTTTAACTTAGCATTTATAAAGGCCTGGGAAAATGAGCTTGGTTCCAAACTTGCCTTTTGTAAATACCTTACTGCCTCTACCATATTGAGATACAACTGGTCTCAACCTAAGAGGCACCATTGCCAATTCCTCTAACAGCTTTTACAAAACTCTTGTTAGAGGCCCACCTCACGTAAACAGGTGGTGCTAGATTAAATGTAAAGGAATAATTCAGAAAGGGTTTTCCTGTGTCAAAATATGGTTTGGACTGGATGGTCTGTGGAATCTGCCAAGGATTCATTTAAAAGGTAATTTTATCAAGCCCCATGTTTCTCATGCAGATCACAGAGAGTTTTATCGACCCATTGCTGCCCTTATCAATCAAAATCCATTACCTCAATTGCTGGCAGGACTTTAGGTGGAGAAGTAATAACTCTACAGATTATTAACATTTTTCCCTCTAATGCTCTTGGTTTTTGCATTATCTTATGGCACCCCTGGTTTAAACTATATAACTGCAGCATTTTGGACCCCTTTTAAGCTTAGGGCCCATTTGCAAGGGGACATGTTTTTGCTTGCCATGCCGTTTGGGATAGCAATTATATTCCCTGTAAAATTGGTTCAGTTGCTTTGGGAGAATGCATTTAGAAAATTTAAGCTGAAATTTGTTGCTGCATTTTCGATTCAAACACACTATTTAACTGTTTTTCAGCACAACATCCTTATGTGTCACTCCACAATGCAATGAACAGCAGTACATAGTAAATTTTTTGTCACAGTAATTTATTAAACCCTTTCCCTAGTTGCTGGGGCTGTTTGATTTTTGTGGACATGTAGAATAGGGGACTGTGGCCTCGTAATGACTTTAAGGAGTAAATAAAATTACAATCAATGACTGACCCATACCACTAATAGCTTCAGTGTTTAAGGCTCTATGGTAAGCACTAAATTTCACCAAGCTAGACATTTGTATTGTCTATAACCATATTTAGTCCAAACCTCCTGGGCCAAACATTTTTTGTGGGTACAACTAAAAACACATTTTTAACATATCTTCATCTTTTGGTATATTCTTTGTAAATTTATGTAATAAATAATATAAAGTCTTTATACAAAATAAATCTTTTCAAATAAAAGATTAAAATAAAGTCTTTTTCACACATGCAATCTAAGTTTGAACTTCTTTGCTGTGAAAGCAAATATATGAATGGGACAGGAAGTTATCCTGTCAGCCATTTAGTATGACGTTAATTTTTAATTGGACATTTTTAATTTAATCAATTTAAATTGAGTCCATGTCTAAACAGAATGTCAGGCTATGATTCCAAAAGATGAATAGAGCACCAGCAGGTAATGACAAGCAGCACTTTATAAAGAATTAACTTTAACAGATGGCTTGGCAACACAAAGCAAGTGGCAGGTAAAACTAAATAGCAAGCAACAGTCAAGGTAACAGAAGATTTCAGACAAGCCAGCAAGGTAGAAGCTAGAAACAGAATAGAGCAGCATAATTCTAAAACAGAATAGAGCAGCATAATGATCTAATATATAGACAAGAGACAACAAACATGCAATGCAAAAAAACTATCTAAAAAAAGGAGTTGAGAAGACCTATAAATAGGAATGGAGAGAAATTACAAGGCAATTATTTATAAATAATTAATAGTAATAAATAATAAATTAATAGCAATGATAAATTAATGGCAAGTAAAGGCAAACTAAGACCAGGCCCTATTTTAGCATTCTTAATTAAGCCATCAACCACGCAATGCACATCTTATTTTAAAGTGTGTCACTGTGTCTTTATGGGTCTTTAGGGATTATCAGAATAGTAAGTTTTTTTTTTTTTTTTTAAAAAAGGCATATACTAACTCTTTAAGTATTCATGTATGTGTTTTGGGCGTAATATGCAATAAATGTGAATAAGTGTGTCAATTGCTAATCCTTTTAGAAGCCAGGTACAGTCTGACTTTGACAGAGTACTATTTTTACAGCACAGCTACCTGGACTCGATGTGCTGGCCCATGAGTTAATCCAGTTTGCTGCAAATCGAGCATACACAGTATTGTGTAGACTGTATGTTTTCTCTGTGCAAATTCAGTAATATTCAATAATGTATAGTGACTATTTTGCATTCAGTAGTGTTGGACATGTGCATGTGTTGACAATTCACTTCAAAGATGGAAATGAATGTCCGACTGTTGACCTCTGCTCAGGTTGTTTTCAGTCAGTGGTGCACCTGTGTTTTCCATTGCCAAGTAAAAATCCCATTTGCAAGCACCATTGGTATTTAAACAGACACAAGCGAAAGGCAGGACAAAAGACTGTTGGTGTAAGATAGGGCTACAGGTGCTAAAACTAGAGTAAAAGATTTTGAATGTGCATAACCGTGAGAGAGAAAAATAGAACGTGGTGACGTGGTGAATGATGAGTGGTGAATAGGACGTGGTGAATGATGAGTGGTTGGAGTAGGTGTGATACAACAGTTCTGTTACATTAGGGGATTCTTAGGTGGTAATATACAGACAAATATAGAATAACTGACATTTATAACACTGCAGACATGGGATTCAATATCCCTGATGGCAGGCAGTTTGTAAATAGAGTGGGGGCAGGAGGTGATCACCAGAGACATAGCACAGACCTTCTACAAAGGCCCTGCATCTACCATGCACTCCTTTTTGATGTTGTGTGTAGGAGAGTTACAGTGTAACGAGCTGTGTTTACCAAATAAATGCAGGGTTAAATACGTGCTTTCGCAGCTGAAAGTTGTCAACACTATTTTATACTTTTATTTTTAGAATATAGCTGCCACAAAACAAAAAAGTGTGGGGGGTGCAGGATCAGATAACGATCAGGTTTGATAATTCTACAGTGTAGCTGTTTTTTTCCATAACTACTGACTTGTGGTGTTCTCATTTGTAAGTCGCTTTGGATGAAAGCGTCTGCTAATAGATAATGGGGTATTAATTACTAGTTCAATATGGCAAGACATGCTGTTGTTGTTTATTAAACTTCAAAGTGGCCTGTGCAGAGGGGCACAAGACAGTCTTCTTCCTATAGGAACTAATACCACTATCAATTCAGATTTTTATTTTGAAAAAGTATTAGCAAATGTTATATTTGTATTGTACTATTACAAATACATTAATTTAATTGCTGTTGTACATGGCAGTATTTATTATTATTATTATTAGAAATATTTCAGAGAGCTTTGTGACAGTTATCTTAACTCTAATTTTAACTTTAGGACTTTTTGCTACAGGATAGATCAGGAGACTAACCTCTAATCATAACCACTCCAAACAGTATTGTCTTCTAGTGATTTCTAGTTCATTTTATTTAAAATGACTTGCCATTAGAGAAGAGGAATGATAATTTGCACATCACAGAAATCCACAAACATTTATTTTATCTTTGTTGGGCACTAAACATTAACATCAGAAAATAGCCCAGGAGACATGCAGATGACAAACACTTAATAAAATAATCTTCGCAAATGGCACAGGCATGGCACAACAATAGCTTTGTCTGAGATTAAGGAAAGAGAGGATGTGCAAATTTACTGTTCTCTGTACTTAATCAATGAAGCCTCTGCGCATTCAAAAGCCAGCAACAAATCAGTAAGGCCTTTTGCTTATTCAAATGTCGACACTCATAAAAGGCTGTTCATTAGGCTTGGCTGAACTACACTAAGGCTCTTTGTCATGTAGCAATAATGTGTCTGACCCACCAACAAAAGTTATTTCCAGCCACTGCCACATCATTGCAATTTCAGAAACATGAATTACTCCTCAACTAAAATCTCTTAACAAGAAAATTGGAACAATAGTGGATTGCATAATACCAAATTCCATTAAGTGTAAAATATATACACTTTTATATAATATAATACAATACAGGCATTTTAAAACTAGATTTAGGGTTTACATATTTTTTTTAATTTAATCTTTTTTACAAATCAGTCCATAAATGAGTCCATAGTAGTACACTGCATCCTACTTTAACATTAAATAAAAAAGGTGTATTCATTATAACGTTTAGTAGTTTAGTATGAATTAGCTTAGCTCTCCTGACAAATATTTTAGCAGTTTACAGTCCATTGTATGATATTCAAAACAATTTTTCATTCAGATTTAGGTTCATTCATAATTGAAGGGAATAAAAGCAGCTTGAAATGCTGGTTAAGTTACAAAGGGGACCAATCCTTGCAGTCAGTACTGCTGAGACTAGCACTAACTGTATATACATATTTGAGGAGTTGCACATCAGGCTAAGGCAAAAGCCACATAGAAGCTCAGTGCCTATGATGTAAAATCAATGCAGAAATCTTAATTAGCCTTTATGCAGTTACAAGTCAGTTATGGGCTGTTGAAATAAGTTACTCAAACATGCCAAAATGTGAAAAAAGTGATTAGATTGCAAAACTAAATAGACTGTTAACAGTGCTTGAATTTCAGCTTGAAAAACTTAGAAAAAATTGCTTTTTGTTATACTATACCATGCTAATCCTATTTACATTGTTCTGTAATGGCCAAGACCCAAATTGGATCACCACAGAGCAGGGATAATTTGGGTGATGGATGATTGTCAGCAATGCAACAGCTTCTCAAGAGTCTTCTCATTTGAAAAATACTGGCTTTCTAAATGCATCAACAGAACAAAGAGTGTGGTTAAAGCTGACAGGATCAACTGTAAAAAAAAAAAAAAAAAAAAAAAAAAAAAAAAAAAAATCAATAATAATCACAATAATTTATTTAAGTCTGAAGTCAATAAATGTGAAGATGTACTTTGATTCAGATTTATTTAGCCAATAGAATTTAAAAAGCTCTCTGTTCCATAATCCATGGACGCAATTATACCCAAAAGGAATACTATTCTCAACAGAAATAACACTTTTTAAGCTAAAGGATTCCAACTTGGATTCCATGCACATGTGGACTTCATGGGAGACACCATTGTTAAACACAAATCATAAAAAGTCAGACTGGAATTTTCCAAACTACATGTTGACAAGCACCAAAGCTTCTGGGAGAATGTCCTATGGACAGACAAGACAAAATGGAACTTTTTGCCAAGGCACATCAGCTCTATGTTCACAGACAGTAATTGAAGCTTTTCTGTGAAATATGGAGGAGGCTCTGTTATGTTCTTGGGCTACTTTGCTGCATTTGGCACAGGGTGTCTTGAATCTGTGCAGGGTACAATGAAATTGTTTTTATTTATTATTACATTTATCAGAAGTTATTTCTGTGACCATGTGGGTTTTTCTTTCATTAATTAAGGGGTACCAACAATTTGGTCCACATGTATATAGAATCAGCAGAACAAAAAATGCTCTCAAAGATTTTAATTGGACAAAAACATTTTTAAGCTGAAGGATTCAGGCTCATTTAAAAAGCTCTCTGTTCCATAATCCATGGACGCAATTATACCCAAAAGGAATAATATTCTCAACAGAAATAACACTTTTTAAGCTAAAGGATTCCAACTTGGATTCCATACACATGTGGACTTCATGGGAGACACCATTGTTAAAAACAAATCCTAAAATTCAGACTGGAATTCGCCAAACTGCATGTTGACAAGCACCAAAGCTTCTGGGAGAATGTCCTATGGACAGACAAGACAAAATGGAACTTTTTGCCAAGGCACATCAGCTCTATGTTCACAGACAGTAAAATGAAACTTTTCTGTGAAATATTGAGGAGGCTCTGTTATGTTCTGGGGCTACTTTGCCCACGATGGATTGTGCCCACGATGGATTGGTGTCCTGTCCTGGGTCTATCTGCCCGGCGCCCGAGATGTTCTCCCCTGGATGGGCATGGGGAACCCCACCGCGACCCTACTAGAGGATAAAGCGGGAGATAATGAATGAATGAATTATTCAGAAGAGCTCTCTGCACCCCTCAATTAAAACTCATGGAAATCAATAGTGCATTTACTTGAACAGGGGACCATATAGTTAAATTTGACACTCTCCAATATGAGAAAGTCAGTAATGCCTAACTTTGGTGGAGAATAAGTAAATCTTTTGATCTCCTATCAAACAACAGTCATGCGGGTATTCCTCCCTAATGTATGACACAGACATGCAGCTTCACCATAATCCCTTTTATACCCCAGATGTTACGTTAAAATAAAACATCACTGTGCAGATGTAATGCTCTCTCCCTGACATACAACACTGTGCAGCTTCAATTTCACAATAACACAGTAACATGCCAACCTGCCCTCCTTTGTGCACACACTAGCCATCTTTGTTGTCATACAGCTGCCCTTTATCTCTTTAAGTGCCATCAGTCCATCAATCCCCATTATGTAACAATAAACTCCATTTGATTCAGATACAGATTTGGTCTGGCACAAAAGCTTTCTGTATGTTCAGTCTTCCTCCTTACTCCTATATACACTGCCTGGCCAAAAAAAGGTTCACCACCTGGATTAAACTAAGCAAATAGGTAAGAGCCTCCCATTGAATAATTACTGCATGAGTGTTTCACCAGGCAATAAGTTATTTAAACCTGGTGAACTGATGGAGTGAGTAGCTTCTAATCTTTTTTAAACAATTGTGTCAAAAGACATATCCTGTGGAAATGAAAAATAAGATAATCTGTTTCAGAAGGGTCAAATTATTGCCATGCAGCAAGCAGGAAAAAAAAAACATCTTAGCTGAAACTAAAATTGGGATAAGAAAAGTCCAGCACCTCAGTCCTTATGTCAGCAGCAGAGAAAAGGGTGGCGCAACTCACAGATCAATGCCAATACAATTTATTAGATAAACACAAAAAAGAGTTCTCCAGAGAGAGCAAAAGCAAAACACAAAAAAACTGCAGCGAAAACGCCAAGCTGCAAAGAACAAAACGAACTGTGTAACCTGCAATGTAGACAATTGCCGACGCAGGGAATCCTCTGAGGGAGCGAACAATAACAGAGGTAAATCCTGAAGGGAGAACACAACAACATGTGAGCGTGATCCAACGCAAGGAAGAAAACTGGAAACAACGCTTAAAAGACATAGAACCTGAAGTAATTAACAAATAACAGAATAAGGGACAGGTGATTGAAATTCGGGTGATTTACAGCAGTTAGAGGTACCAGGTGACATTCCCTGACCCGAGTGCTAAATAGAGGGAGCAGGAGTGACATTACCCCCCCAAAGTTTACCACCCATTACCCCCGTTCCAAAGGGAGTAGAGAACCGAAGAGACAAACCTATACCTACCTTGACGATGTGGACGACCCCTGCCACGGGGTGCAGGCTTCTCAGGATATGTAGTATGGAAGTCAGTGATAAGATTGGGATCTAAAATATCAGAGGCTGCTACCCAACTGCGCTCCTCTGGGCCGAAAGCCTCCCAATCTACCAAATACTGAATGGTGGAACCACGGTGACGAGAATCTAACAGGGAAGAAACTGAATATACATTAGGAAAAGACGAAGTCTGAGTAACTGTTTGCTCTTGGAGAACTGAATCAAAAGGGCCTGAAACAAAAGGTTTAAGGAGTGATGTGTGTAAGACATGATGAACCCGGTACTGCAGTGGTAATTGGAGTTGGTAGGATAAAGGGTTGACTTGATGCAAAATAGTAAACAGACCTAAGAATCGAGGAAGTAGTTTACGTGTACCGGAGCGACAATAAAAATTGTCTCCAAAAGAATATACTTGAGCCACACTTCTGCGGCAGTCAGTTTCTACCTGCTGGTGAACCTGCTCCCAGACCCTCTCACTACATTTAAACCATTCGTCAATGACCGGAGAATTGGTTGGTTCAGGGTCCCATAATGCAAATTGTGGTTGAAACCCTAAAACGCACAAATCGTTGTACATCCGAGTTTAAAGTCTCCCGTCAATATTTTCTGCGAAGAAGATAAATAGTACGTTCTATCCCCAGATGACCAGAACATAGGGATGAATGAGCCGAAGTAATCGAGACGAGTGCGAAAAGACCCAGGTACACACAAATGTCCCTGAGGACAAGTAGGAGGAGCGGGTACTGACTGAAGAGATCTCTCAATTTCTAGATCAAACTACCACTGCAATAAGTTAACGAAGCACCTATCAGGGAGAATAGGGGAGTCAACAAGTAAGTCCTCCTTGCAACTAGGGTGAAGGCGAGAGAGAGCATCTGCTGGAACATTACTATGACCAGGCTGAAACAAGATAGTAAATTTAAAGTTGTTGAAGGACAATGACCTTCTCGATTGACGAGCATTTAATCGCTTAGCTCCCTTAAGATATTCCAAATTCTTATGGTCGGTAATGACCACAAAAGGATAATTAGCCCCCATGAGCCAATGACGCCATTCCTCCAATGCAATGTTAATAATAGAAAGTAACTCACGATCCCCAATGCTGCAATTCCTCTCTGCCTGAGACAACTTAAGGGATAAGAAAGCCACAGGTCGTCAACCTGAGTTGAGCCCTGTACCTTGGGACAAAACAGCTCCCACCCCAGTAGCAGAAGCATCTACCTCAACAAAAAAAATGGTCAATCGGGGTCAGGATGAGCCAAGGCTGGAGCAGAAGTGAATTTTGATTTGAGTTCAAGAAAAGCTTGATTAGCCATGGGATTGCACACAAAACGATATGATCCACCCTTAAGTAAGTTGGTAAGTGGAACTGCATGAGTACTAAAGGAATGAATGAACTTACAATATAAGTTAGCAAACCCCAAAAATCACTGTAATTCCTTAATGGTGGTCAGGACTGGCCAATCCAAAATAGCTCTAACCTTACTAGGGTCCATCTGTAACCCATCAGCAGACAAAACATAGCCCAAAAAGGATATGTGATTCCGATGAAACTCACACTTGGACAAACAGAGTGGACAAACAGATTGTGCTGTAAAAGACATTGAAGAACGGATGAAACATGTTGGCCATGAGTCTCTAGATCGGTAGAAAAATGTATATATCATTAATATAAACTAGGACAAAATCCTTCAGAAAATCCCTAAGTACCTCGTTGATAAAAGACTGGAAAATACCAGGGGCGTTAGTGAGGCAAAAAGGCATTACAAGATATTCATACTGGCCTGACGTGGTGAAAGAGGTCTTCCATTCATCCCCCTTCCTAATGCATACCAAATTGTAAGTATTACGCAGGTCTAATTTGGAAAATATGGTGGTAGACTTGAGCCTCTCCAAGGCGTAAGAGACGAGGGGAAGAGGGGAAGCGATTTTGCGGCTAGCTTCGTTACATATTCAATAATCTATACAAGGCCTGGGGACGAATCCTTCTTGGGACCAAAAAAAAAACCCTGAAGACACAGGAGATTTGGAGGGCCAGATAATACCCTTAGCCAGTGAGTCAGAAAGGTAATCCCACATGACCTGGCTCTCTGCGGCAGTTAATGGATAAGGACCAACCCGAGGTAGCTTGCCACCCTCAATGAGATCAATGACACAATCGGAATTACGGTGAGGTGGTAGAGAAACGTAATTAGATTAACTAAATACCAGAGCGAACTCTGGTATTCCACAGGAACTCCCTCTGGTAAACAGGGAGTAAACGGACTCTCAGAGCATGGCAGGCGGACAGGGTACTGTAGGCAATGAGCAGAACAAAATGGAGACCAATGGATAATGTCCTGAGAAGCCCACGAGATGACGCTCGAGATGGGTCGTGCCGCTGAAGCCAAGGCAAACATAGAATAAGGGGAAAAGAGGGAGTGGAAATAAGCAGAAAGGACAAAATTTCATCCGCGATTGGCGCCCTGTTCTGGGTGTGTCTGCCCAGCGCCTGGGGCGTTCTCCCCTGGATGGGCATGGGGAACCCCACCGCGACCCTATTAGAGGATAAAGCAGAAGATAATGGATGGATGGGATGGATGGACAAAGTTTTGCGCCGATAGAAAGAATACAAGAGATGCAGTGTGTGATGCAACCCGGGTGCAGGGGACGACCATCCGCTGAACTGACCCGAATGGCCCTTTGTAAGGAGGTTGTGGGAATGCCCCACCATTCAGAGTCGTTTCATTCACTGTGAGCTGCCAGGGTTTAAAACTCCATAGCATAATCTGGCACACAGTGACCCTGACAAAGTTTATATAGCAGATCTCCCCTGACGCGGGTGGAAAAAAGTGCTTTTAAAACGCACCAAAAACAAAGAAAAATCGCACGATTCGGCTCTCAGTTGCCAGCGCGTCCCCGCAAGCACGAGATTATGAATGAAATCTTTTGCTCATCGGACGATTGGCGAAATACATGGAACATTGTAGAAGAAAAAGCTCACAGGACTCTGGATTTCCGTCATATCACTGTGGCTCTGCCACCGAAAGCAAGGATGCTGCTGAACTGGTGACGGCTGAAATCCCGGAAGCATTGGAAGACTCCGTAGCAGCAGTGCCAGTGGGTTGCTGAAATCCACGTTCCAAATGGTCTTGACGCTCCAAAACGGATCCCATGGACTTAGAAAGTTCCATCATTTCTTGTCGAAGTTCACATCCTTTCTCACAACGTGCGTGAAGCTGATCAGTTGATTGGGACGCGTCCATAGTCGATGGCGTTGGATCTGTCAGCGGCAGAGAAAAGGGCGAATGCCGAATCAGTTTATTAGATAAACACAAAAAAGAGTTCTCTAGAGAGAGCAAAAACAAAACACAAAAAATTGTTCAGAGATAATGCAATGAGAACTATCTCCAAGCTGTGAAGAACAAAACGAACTACGTAACGCGCAATGTAGACAATCGCTGACGCAGAGAATCCTCAGAGGAAGCATACAATAACAGAGGTAAATCCTGAAGGGAGAACACAACGGCATGTGAGCGTGATGCAACGCAAGAAAGCAAACTGGAAACATCACTTAAAAGACTGAGAACCGGAAGTAATTAACAAATAACGGAACAAGGGACAGGTAATTAAAATTCAGGTCATTGACCATGGTTAGAGGTACCAGGTGACATTCCCTCACCCAAGTGCAAAATAGAGGGAGCAGGAGTGACACCTTTACTGTTTTGGGAACATCCCACTGTACCATGTGCCATTATTTAGTAACCAAGGAAGAGCAAATCTTGAAGAAAAAATATTACATTTATTTGCAATATATCTAGTGTCCAAACTCAACCCTCACCAAATAGACGTAACATGCTTAAAAGAGAGAAAGAGAAAAAAACATACATATATATATATATATATATATATATATATATATATATATATATATATATATATATATATATATATATATTGGACAAGCAGTTAATTAACATTATAATTATTTGTATGTACCACTAACTGCTGGTAACTGTTTGCCAAATATTGTGGAAAATAAGTTCTTATTAATATATGATAGTGGAAAGTATTATCTTTTGTTTTTAGTTTGCATACATACATGCTTTTTAAGGCTTCCTGTCCAGCCGTAGTGGAAAGTTGCTGTCATCGTTTTATTTTGCTTCCTACCCAGCTCTTAAATCCAAACTTGCAGGTTATCCACTTGAGGGCCAGTCTTAACTACTGTCCTTTATATGAAATAATTCTCATCAGCTAATCATTAAAACATTGCATAAAATTTTTAGTTTAAAGTAAGAAAAAGTTTTACTTGACTTTAAACAACCACAGTCTTTAAATAACACCGAAGAAGAATAACACTAAGGACAATTTTTTTTATTTACATATTTGACTTGCAAATAAAACACAAAAAGGTCACAAATATATCAGTCTCACCACTAAATCTTCTACTAAATTAACTGCTATACCTCAATCTTGATTAAATTGCGTAGCATAATCAAAATATGTAGACCTAGCCAAGAGAAAAAAACAGAAAATGTAGTTTTTACATTATTCTTTTATTCTGGACCTGGACCATAACCTTATTTCAGGTTTTGATTTGTTTCTCATCTTTCAACATAACTTTTCAGAGAATAACTGAAATCTTACCCCTTTAGACTGGGACTCTAGTACCATTACTTATAATCCATAGTAATAGTAATGGCTATTAGTCTAACACGAACTCACATTTAGCATTCACTCACAAAATGCCTGGCTCACCCACATTATACTGCTTAAATATTGTGCTGGAAAGAGCTGAGCAATCTAGTGTACTCTTGTATAAAGAAATCTGCATCTGGACAACAGTAAAAGCAATTTTGCAGCTGTTGCTGTTAATCGTCCACACAATCACTGGCATTGATGTATCCTGCAATGTTTTATTATGCACATGTGTGTCTACTACCACCTGCAGGCAAAAGATAGAGAGTGATTCTTAAAATAATAGCGCTTTTTTAATTAAGGCAGGAATGTTGTCCATGTGGCTACATATAATTCTGCTAAAAAGTAAAAAAAAAAAAAAATTTTAATGTATTACATTGATGGTTTGTTAGACTGTGAGATAACAAACATATTCTTCCCATCTTAATTTATTACAGTATTAAAATCTAAAAGCATTTTATTTGAGCACAAACCTTTATTCAGAGGTCTGTTTGTGATATTTAGATATGTTTGTGATATGTAGATACAGCTCTACACTAGGAGGTGTATGTAATAAGTTTTCAACACATACAAAATCCAGTGGTTTTGCATGAACTGATGCATAGCCGCACTACACACTGTTTTTATTGTTTGATGTAATTTTGCTAAAGAAAATTAAAAAAATGATTTAAAATACATTAATATATATATATATATATATATATATATATATATATATATATATATATATATATATATATATAAACTTTATTATATAGACTATTTTTTATATAGACTATTAACTAGTTGTAATATTAATTCCTAATCTAGTTGTTTCAAATGATTATTGACACCTAGCTGTATAATACAAGTTTATTTTAGTGTTGTATGTGATATAAAAGCTATTAAAATGAAAAATACAGAATAAATATTTAAAAAGTTATAAACAATATCCAAAATTCAGTGGCTGTGCATAATTATTGACACCAACCTACAGTATATACATTGGTGTTATAAAATGAGGTTTGAATTTAACATTTCAAAATGTTAAAGTCTGATTGTAACTATTGAACTACAGCTAAAATCCAAATAATATAGTCAAAGCAAACAAAGCAATCAAACAGATACGTCTAAACATGGTGGTTATGTTTATGTATATATATATATATATATATATATATATATATATATATATATACATATATATATATATATATATATATATATATATATATATATATATATATATATATATATATATATATATATGTAACGAGCACCTGCGGCACCTGTCCCTCGCTTTCGGTTCTCATTATCTCACTTGGGTGAATCAGAATCAGAATCAGGTTTATTGGTCACATACGTAGTTATACATAGTACAGCCAGCAGTGAAATTTCTTTTTTGACCTCTCCACAGAAAAATAAAATTTGTTTAAAAAGGATAAGAAAGAAAGGTAGAGTAAGATAAAAAAAGATAAAGATAAAATTTGACTATGTATTTACAATGTGCAATGGAATTATAAAGTGTGTTAAAGTTAAAGTGTGTTGTGCTTTTCGTGCAAATATTGCAGTGCAGTGTTACAGGTTAATGTCCTTTTAGTCCTGGTTCAGGGTCCGAATCGCCGTAGGGAAGAAGCTCCTCCTCATCCTCTCTGTGTTTGCCTTCAGGACACGAAAATGCCGTCCTGATGGCAACAGAGTGAAGAGCTTGTTGTCAGGATGACTGAGGTCTTCCACAATCTTTTTGGCTTTGGACCAGCACCGCTTCTTGTAGATGGTCTGGAGGTCTGGAAGTGCTACTCGGATGGTGCGTTCGGCCGAACGTACCACCCTTTGTAGTGACCGTCTGTCCAGATGGGTGCTGTTCCCGAACCAGGTTATGATGTTCCCTGTGAGGATGCTTTCGACGGTGCAGGAGTAGAAGTTCTGCAGGACCTTGGAGGGCAGCCTGAAGTCTCGTAAACGTCGAAGGTGGTAGAGACGCTGACGAGCCTTCTTTGCCAGTTTGTTAATGTGGCAGGACCAAGATAGGTCCTGCGCGATGTGAACTCCAAGGTACTTGAAGTTGTTATACTCTTTCTACTGCAGCGCCGTTGATCCTCACAGGGTGGAAGCTCCCCGTCTGTTTCCTGCTGTAGTCCACTATCAGCTCCTTAGTTTTGCTGACGTTCAGTTGGAGATTATTATCCTGGCACCAGGTCTCCAGGTGAATAATCTCCTCCATGTAGGCCCGCTCATCGTTGTTGGAGATCAGGCCTACTACAACGGTGTCGTCAGCAAACTTGATGATAGTTGTGGAGCTGAAGGTGGCCACGCAGTCATAGGTGTATAATGAGTACAGCAAAGGACTCAAAACACACCCCTGAGGAGCCCCAATGCTGAGAGTGAGGGGGGTGGAAAGATGCTTGCCAACCCGCACTGCCTGCCGTCTGTCCGTCAGAAAACTGGAGATCCAGTGACACAGGGATGGGTGAAGTCCCAGATTCTCCAGCTTGGTGTTGAGTGTGGAAGGGATAATAGTGTTGAATGCTGAACTATAGTCCACGAACAGCATTCTAACATAATTATTCCTCCCAGTGTCCAGGTTAGACAGGGCAGAGTGAAGCAGGTGTGAGATGGCATCATCCGTGGAGCGGTTATGGCGGTAGGCGAACTGTAGGGGGTCTAAGGAGTCCGGAAGTGAAGAAGTGATGAAGCCTCTGATCAGTTTTTCAAAGCACTTCATCACAACTGATGTTAGGGCTACAGGGCGGTAATCATTCAGGCAGGCTGGCTGAGATGTCTTCGGAACCGGGACAATGACAGACTGTTTAAAGCACGATGGTACGACGCCCAGTGACAGAGAGAGATTAAAAATCCTGGTGAATACCGGAGCAAGTTGGGATGCGCAGGTTTTCAGGACACGCCCGCATAACCCGTCTGGTCCTGCAGCTTTCCTGATATTCACTCCTCTGAACACTTTCCTGACGTCACTCTCCGAGATGACGAGTGGCGGCTGTTCGTCGCGAAGGTCTGCGCATGCACGGCCAGCTGCGCAGCGAGCCGTGTTGGATGGAGCGCCGAAGCGAGCATAAAAGTTATTTGGATTGGTTGGGTTTGTCACGTGTTTAGTTGGGTTTCTATTTAGTCTGTTTTCTCCCGTAAGTCTGAGCACGTCTTTGGTTTGTGGTTATCTTACCCATCGTTACATTTGTTTGTTTATCCCCGTTATGTTGGTGCTTCGGCACCACTTTTTAATAAATTCAGTTTGGTTTTTATCCCGGTGTTCCAGTTGCCTCCTTCCCGCATTTCTGCCACGGTGTGTCGCTGCGCGGGCGTTCCGCACAGGTCACATTCGTGGGAGCGTCTCCCTCTGTCTAGACCGGCGGACGCTGTGGTCTACGCGTCGCCGGATCCCGGGAGACGCTCATTATGCGCAAGCGGCGTCCGCGACTTCCCGGCGGAGCCGCTCAACTCTGGGGGACTACGGACATTCGTGACAGAAAGACGTGCCATACATCGGAGGCTACTGGACACCTGGGGTCACCCATCGTGAGCGGAGGACCAAAAGCTGAACCGCCGATCCGACCGAGTCCAAGTACCAGGGACTGCCAGCGGCATAGCCTGGCTACCGGGGGGCGGCCGTCGTCGAGTCGGGACCAACTGAGGCCGTTCACCGTCGATACCGAGCACCAGAGGCCGCCCATTTCGGACTCGGAGCACCAGGAGGTGCATGCTCCAGCCTCGCAGCGAGAGGGCGTCGATTTGCGCTGCGAGAGGATGCGTTCTTCGTCGTCAGCTGGGAGCAACCGGCTGGAGTTACAGCCCGAGGGACTTGTTACCCCCCCCGTTTGTTATTTTCTGCATGTATTTATTATTGTTATTATTTTTGTTTTTTTGGCTTGGGTCGCTTTCCCTTTTGCGCGACCCTTGGGGTGGGGGTATGTAACGAGCACCTGCGGCACCTGTCCCTCGTTTTCGGTTCTCATTATCTCACTTGGGTGATTGGTTGGGTTTGTCACGTGTTTAGTTGGGTTTCTATTTAGTCTGTTTTCTCCCGTAAGTCTGAGCACGTCTTTGGTTTGTGGTTATCTTACCCATCGTTACGTTTGTTTGTTTATCCCCGTTATGTTGGTGCTTCGACACCACTTTTTAATAAATTCAGTTTGGTTTTTATCCCGGTGTTCCAGTTGCCTCCTTCCCGCATTTCTGCCACGGTGTGTCGCTGCGCGGGCGTTCCGCACAGGTCACATTCGTGGGAGCGTCTCCCTCTGTCTAGACCGGCGGACGCTGTGGTCTACGCGTCGCCGGATCCCGGGAGACGCTCATTATGCGCAAGCGGCGTCCGCGACTTCCCGGCGGAGCCGCTCAACTCTGGGGGACTACGGACATTCGTGACAATATATATATATATATTAGGGCTGTATTCATCTAAGGATTTTCATAGTCGAATCTGATTCGTCAGATTTTCCCTATAGTCGACTGATAGTCGAATCAGTTAAAATTCCACCACAAGATGGCGCTATAAGCGTGGTTTTAAAAAAATATTTTTAAAAATATTTTACTTGTTTTTCTAGAGCACCGTAAATGGGTTAAAGTGCACACATCATTAAAAAATATATATCTTAACAGAAATTAGGATGTGTAACAATCACCAGCGGTACCTGTCCCTCGTTTGGTTTCTGATTATCTCACTTGGGTGATTGGTTGGGTTAGTGCACGTCTTTAATTTGTGGTTACCTTACCCGATGTTGCTTTGTTCGTTTACCCCCTTTCTGTTGGTGCTTCGGCACCACTTTTTAAATAAACTCTAGTTTTGGTTTTTATCCCGGTGTTCCAGTTTTTCTCCATCAGCATTTCTGCCACGGTGTGTTGCTGCGCATTTGTTCCGCGCAGGTCACACTCTGTTTAGACCGGCTTACGCGTAGCCGGATCCCGGGAGACGCTCATTATGAGGCGTTCGCGATTTCCCCGCGGAGCCGCTCATCTCCGGGGAAAGACGGACATTTGTGACAGGATGATTTTATTTGACAAAAGGCTATATATATAACGAAAACAAAGACATTTCATGTAAAAACTAATGCTTAGCAGCAGCCATGGACACCCCCATGTGGTCAAAATGGTACATTCGACTATGAGGTTCATCGTCGACTACGGTTCTCCGAATCGAATCGTCGAATCAGCGAATATTGCAGCTCACCCCTAATATATATATATATTTTTTTTAAAAAAACACCCATTTTATATTAAAGTAAGCTGTAAAATGTAATTATTAATGAAATGTACAGATTTAAGTGTGGTCTAGAAGTGCAAGGATTTTATCCCTATGAGAAATGCAGTCATTTTTTATATAAAAATCAAGATGTGGAGGTGTGTACATGTGCGAGAGTGTGTGCAGCCCGTTATGTTAAAACCTTTTCATATTTTTAGTTAGTAACTTATTGAAGCTGTGCCCCCTGTGCTAGTAGAGAGAGTTTTTTCACTTTGAAATACTTTTTTCACTCGCTGCGGCACAACAACAACATGGCTCTTTTATATGCAGCCGGGAACAGCTGATCGCGTTGAACCCAGCTGGCATAACAAACATAACAACAAAAATCCCTGTGGAGTTATGAAGATGGACACACAGAGGATGCAGAGTTGGAATTAACCAGTGCACAGCTAAAGTGAGGGCGAGATGACAGCGAATTATGGAGAAAAAAGGATATAAGCCACGCATCCCCTCTGTTATTATGGTGCGATCTCTGGTAAATAAAATGGACAAGACCGTGGTCCAGCCATTACTAGACTCTCTCCAGTTTGCATACCTGCCCCACTTGGGAGTAGAGGAGGTCTTCATCAACAACTGAGTATATGCTCACCTAGACAGCCAGCAATGTGAATATCATGTTTTTTGAATGCTGTTCTGGGTTCTGGATAAGAAGCTGACAGCGATGCCTCGTGTCCTGGACTGACTACCTGACCGGCAGACCTCAGTACGTGCACCTGCAGCATGCGGAGGGTGAGTCAGACAGAGTGATCAGCAATACCACGGCACCAGAGGGACCTCTCTCCCTTCTTTTTACCCTCTACACCACGGACATCGGCTATTGGACCGAGACCTGCCACCTTCAGAAATTACCCAGAGAAAGACAAAGGAGCTGGTGGTGGACCTGAGGCGGAATAAGGAACAAATATTTGGAGGTGTACGTAGAGAATAAACTGGACTAAGAAAAAAAACATAAACACTCTACAGGAAGGGCCAAAGTCATATCTACTTTTTGAAACGTCTGATGTGCTTCAACATTTAGGTGATGGCAAGTATCCCTTATGCTGTTGCATGGTGGAGCTGCAGGCTGAGGGTGGCATATGCTAACAGACTAAATAAACAAATTTGTAAGGCCAGTCATGTTGTGGGTGAGGAGCTATATAAAATATGTGCAATAAAACATACTGAAATATCATATCATAACTTGTGCAATATATTTCACCACTGACATTGCCACTTTACTTTTGTTATATTGTTATATTTTATTCTTAATTCTAGTGTTGCATTTTTATTTTGCTTTATTAAGCCCTTTTTATTTAAATTGTCATTATATAATATGACAATATATAATTTAAATATTATAAAAATAAAAAAATATATAATTATTTTTTCTTTATTTATTTATTTTTTGTACATTTTTTAACTTTAACATCTGCAATTTCCTCCTGGTATCAATAAAGTATTCTGATTCTGATACTGATCTGATTATAACCCAAAAAGTAAAAGAAGGATCCTGTTTGTGAATGTCTTGTTACTGACTACCAAAACTATTTAAAAGTTACTAGTGGCCAAAAAACCCTAAATACAAATTCAAAAACAAAATTTAATATGATTTAAACTAATTGATAAGTTGTAATGGTGTGATAAAATACATTTAAAAAAAAAAAGAAAGTCCAAACAAAACCAGAAGAAAATTATATAAAATGGTGAAAAATCTGTTCACTGTATTTTAAAGTAAAAAATAACCCCCCTGGAATAACTCTGGAAAAAAAAAATGTTTGCATTGAAGGTATGAATGGTAAAATGTAAAAATCCCAATATATTTTTGAGCTTGTTTTTATATAGAGAAAAAAATTTCAATACAATTACAAAACTTACCATATACCAAACTTACTATACCATATACTGGGTTACTGGATCAGATATAAAAAAAAAATAAAGTTGTTAACTTTTCTTATGAGCCTGTGAAAGTGTTTTTTATGTAAATATAATTATGTTCTCTCATGCACAACAATTACATTTGCATTTTTTTAGGAGTTTAAGATATTAGTACCATCAGTGCCTATTTCCCCATCAGAAACAGTTAAAAGCAAAACAGTAAAAAAGGGGTCAAGCAGTTTAGTGATTGCAGTTTAGCTACAGTATGTCTTTGTAATGTGGGGAAAAACCACAATGCCCAAATGAAATCCAAGCACATGCCATACAGAACAGACCTCTAACTGGGAGTCAAACTTAAGACTTTCTTACTTTTAGATGAAATAGCGATCGACTATGTCTCTGGTTGACACAAACTTTAAGCCAATTTGTACCACCCTAGTCCTAATCTTACTTTAACTTCACATTCTGCTTATGAATTGGTAATTAAATCTCAACAGCAAATGAATTGTAATTTGACCCAAACACAACTGGCAAAATAAAACCTAAAGTTGGCCTTCATCTTTGCTGGTTCTGTGTAGACATAAAAGATTAAAATATTTTTTTACTGTCATAATTTGGCAGAGCATGTGCACAGATGTGTATGTTTTGCTTTTTTAATTTAAGTTTTAATTTGTTAATTCAAAAGGCTTTACAATTTAATAGTTGTAAATGACTTTTCTATTTCAATGGACAGTGGTGTTGTTTAAGGGTCAGCCAAAAGAGAGTCAGATATCCAATAGCCTTTAACTACCTGGCTTTATGGAGGCTGTAAAAGTAATAGCCACTCAGCAATTCTGTCTAACAGATGGATTCTGCTGATAGCCTTAGCAAAATTGTGTGTGTGTGTGTGTGTGTGTGTGTGTGTGTGTGTGTGTGTGTGTCTGTCTGTGTGTGTGTGTGTGTGTGTGTGTGTCTGTGTGTGTGTGTGTGTGTGTGTGTGACACACACACACACACACACACACACACACACACACACACAGACACACACACAGACACACACACACACAGACACACACACACACACACACAGACATAGCTAATGGAAAGAACACTGGGTTAAAGCATTTTAAAATCTACAGATAGATCCTATACTACAGCCAGCCAAAATCATTTTTTTTTATTTTATTGTTTTTCTGTTGTTGTTTATCAATAAATTCCAAAACATGATTTTTGCACTTAAGCAAGTGCTTAAACAGTTTTAGTATGTAATATGCAGTGAACTAATACGTACACATTCATGTATTTCAATAAATTAATTAATAAACAAAAATATAAATAAAATAACGAGAGCATGAAGTATAAATAGAAAGGCCTCAGACTTATAACACTGACAATGTACTGTTGTAAAACGCGCTATATAATAAATGAACTTAAACTTGAACTGAAATTTGTTTCAGGTTTACTTCTAATTCTGTTTCTTGACATTAGACTCAAGGCTGCCACTGTTTATAATTACAGAGCCAATGTTTATAATTACTTTCTGCTTTTGTTATGTTAATCTGTTTCACATATGTGCTTTATTCATATATTCATATATCGCTTCATTGCTTTCATTAATTAAGTGCAGATTTGGCCGCAGCAGTCATCAATTATATTCCTTGACAATGGAATGTATGTCCGTCATATAGCAGTCAGGGCATTTCATTTCATTGCAATTCATGTGGTGGTTTGTTCAAAATCGCAAACAACAGCACAAGGTTACAATTTCGATTTGAAAGTTAGCTGATTATTTAGGCTGTTTCAGATGTTTAGTCATGGACATCAGACTCACATTTACTTATACTAGCTTGACAACAATTTATTCAATTGTTTAGGTGTTAATTATATTATTGCCCTGTAATCAAGTGTTAAATTAATTTATGAATCTTCTCAGATTTTTCAAATTAGTTCAAACTTTTTAAAAGACTGAGATTTTCCCAAAAGCATCTTTAATGCATCTTCTGACCCAACATAACGCTCCAAAAAGGTATGATTCACATATGATTCCCTCGTTTTGTGTCCTGAAATTTGTCCTTTTAAAAGTTTACATGAAAGTTAAGTAGAACTAATAGACATAAAAATGTTCAAGTAAATCCCCTGTGCTCACAAGAAAGGTGTTTTAAAAAAGCAAACCTATTTTTAACATGTTGAATTATTTTCATTAATTAAGACATCTTTGGCAGAAAAACTCAGTAGCATCAGCGGACATGCAGCTGGAGGGATCCGTTGGTGCCATAATGTAGCCTTGTAGCCTATATGAAGTACTGTCTCTACAACAAAAAACTACAAATCATAGCTGGTCTATTGGCATGTATTACCTGTCACAAAGAAAAACATACAAACTGCATCTTCAGCATTAGGTTTTTCCAATAAATATTGGTCTGTCACTTGTTCAGTCATTTAAAAATAAGTAATGGTCACAAAAAAACAGCTTTTATTATCTCAAGATTATGTTAATAATATGCCATGATCATGAAATACCATCAAATATCTTGTCATTTCTGGACATAGTTAACATGGGGCTTACCATTGCACTATAAAGTTTTAAATGGAATTCGAGAATATGAAGCATGACTTCATATTGCAGTAATTGGCAAAGTTTGCCACGAAATAAGAAACCTGATAGTAACAGGATACACTTCTACTTCTGAGGTCACAGATCAATAATAACATAGTATTTGTGAACCCTTTAGAACCCTTAAGATTTAATTTCTGTATAAATGTTAAGAAAATCTTAAAATCTGATTGTTAGTAAGTAAAGAGTCAGCTAAATAAAACCAGAGAGGTGACAATTATGTGTAAGTTTATGTCTGACCTCCACAACACCAAGGCATAAACAAAAAAAAAGGTTTTTAAGGACATTAGTAAAAACAAAATTAAACCACCTGTATAAACCATAAAGCATTGTAAAACATATTGCAAACAAATGTATCAAATTTTTGACCCCTATGATCCTCCACTGAGTGCTTTACCAACAATCTTCACTTCAAGTCTAAAAGGTACAATTGTCTACAGCATCATCAAGAACGCAGGTTAACTCCGATACAACTAAAAGCTCCCCGTATATTGTTACGCTGGTTATGTTGGATCAACCAGGAGAACCCCAGAACCAGTAAATTCAGTAGTAGGGGACCCGAGTAATGTAAAGGAGGAGCACCTCTCCAGCATGGGAATAGATACAGTAGCTGCAAAATTTCGACAGTGAGATCGAAACCTTGAACCTTATCGATTATGTTGTGAGTCAAGGTAAACTGTCATTTTGGCTTGTGACTTGGGCCCCCAGAAAATGTCTCCCTCCAACAAGATGCGGACAGCAGTCCTATGAAGCCTGCCAAGACCCATCTCCCCATACTGAGTCTAACGTTTGCGTTTTACCAGAGGCATAAATTCTCCCTAGCTGAATTGGCACAAGTATCCACAGAGCGGGTGTGAGAGGGACAGGAAGACTTAGTAGTGGACCCTTTATCTCACCGTGCAGCCCACCCAAAAAGCAGCCTTTATACAATAATGAAAAGGAGACTTCCTTCCTGAAGCCTACATGATTGGTTATGGATACTAGGTGCAATCGCCGTAAGCAGAAGATCAGAGACATTAAGTAGAGTTTCTAAAAGAGATAGCTTGACACAGTAAAAACCCAGCACTTAACAGAAAAAGATCAGAAAGAACTGAAACCAAAATACTGGCTGTACAATTACTGGAAAAATACAACAATTCAACACAATGAACTGGACGGATGAAAAGCTATATATAGGGAATAATTAAGGTTGAACTCAGGACAATAAAAAGGTGCAGATGTTAGAACTCATGTGAATTACAACAGCCACAACCAGTAAGATAAACAAACAAGAGAAACAAAAGGTAAAGCATGTGTGATACATGTGTGATATTTATAAGTCAAACAGGACCTTTTTGTGGTTGGCATAATTATTTTTAAGCTTGTGATATGTCCAGTCCAGTTTCAGTCTCAAATCCTCTGCTGTGATGATTTTCTTCTTTAAAGAAGTTTCTTCTTTAAATATCCAATGTTTGTCTTTCTCAATTTGAGTCTGTTTTAACTTCAGTAAAACTGGAAAATTGCAAAGGCGATAAACATTCATAAGGTTGGATTTCTAACTGTCTGTCAAAAGTGTGTAATTACTCTGGCTTGAATTCTTATCATAATATTTGTTAAACATGTTATAAATTTGTCATACATGTATCTTTTTTGTATTTCAGATCCTAACACATTATGTGGTTCATCATATCATTGAGTCCATCACTAATAAGCTTGGTGCTACTGCTCCACAATGTTAATCTTTTGCCTGTCCAAGATGGGAAACTCACATGGACAGCTAGGCTCAAACGACAAGCTTCTGACAATAGTGGTGGTATTACCACCAACCAGAGTCAACCGATGATATTTAATCATGTGTACAACATTAACGTTCCATTGGAGTCCTTGTGCTCAGCAGATCTTGACTCCACAGAGAATGAAAAAAAAAGGGATGAGTACAAACAGCAAACAATGGATTCTGAAAACCAGGTTACCTTCACACATCGCATTAACATCCCCAAGGCATTATGTTTGTGCCCAGCTTCAGCCATTCTACAACAGCTGGCCAGCCGTATTGAGATGCTGGAGAGAGAAGTTTTATTACTAAGAGCACAGTGCACTGGTTCATGCTGTGGAGAAAACATTGCCATGGGTAAGTTCAATTCAGACACAGATACTGTGACTTACATATGTCCAATACATTCATTATTTTCTGCCTAATCCTATATTAGGGTCACAGGGGGGTTCCGCATTCCCATACAGTGGAGAACATTTCAGGATCTGGGCAGATACATTCAGGACAGGGCGCCAATCTATAAATGGGCACACTCACTCACACAGACACACACACTACATTGGGGCAACTTAGAGCATTCAATATACCTTGAATACATGTTTTTGGACTGTGGGAGGAAATCGAAGAACCTGGAGGATACCCACGCAGACACAAGCAGAACATGGAAACTCCACTCAGATTGGGATTCAAACCTGGATTTTTAGAGCTGATAGGCGAAGTTGCTAACCACAAAGTGACCCTGTTTGTCCCATTTAAGATCTTAAAATAAATGTATACATTTTATTGGTTTTCTGTATCTTTTCTTTTTTGGAACAGATTCAAATATTACTTTGATTAAGAGCAGTAAATTATGTATTCACTTAATTGATTCTTTTTATTTTATGTTTTTATTATTTTGCTTTTAATTTGTAATTTAATGTAAAGCACTCACACTCTTGGCATACTGTGCTGCCCATCAATGATATCTTAGTGCGTCCTCAAAGAAATAGTTAAGCCTGAAAAATTTTTGGAATCTTTCTTTAAATTTGTATATATTCATGACTGATTCCTGTGGCTTTTTGATTTTGATAGAGACCTTGTTAACACTCAATCTTTTATTTATTCTCCAAAACAGATATTATATATATATATATATATATATATATATATATATATATATATATATATATATATATATATATATATATATATATATAAATAATTTTTTTAATTACATTATTAAAAAATGTGTTAACAGCAACATCTGAGCATACTTTAAAATATGAAAAAAAAAATGGACAAAATTACATGTCTTGAAGTGGCAAAACCAGGAAAATGTTATGAAAGAACAGACAGAGCATTTCGAATTATTTAATAAGTATTACTGAAGAAAATATAATTAATATTAATATGTGATTCTAATATTACTGCTTTCTACAGTAATTCACATAACCAAAAAAGCTAAGCATTGCCTATCACATGGTTGGAGAAGGAATATTTTGGGTTCTGCACGTGGCAATGTGATGTAGTAGCAGTTTGGAGCAAGTATGGCATGTTAGCTCAGTGTCAGCAGAGAGAAGCATGTTGTCTGCAAATAGGAGCAGGACCCACTAGGGGGCTGCCTAAATGCATCTCTTATGACAGTGGAGAACACAGAGAATGAGTTAACAAACCCTTAAGGAAGGTTTGTCCATGTGAAGTATTGCCTGTCTGAAATAAAAGAAAATGTTTCCAGTAAAAAACAACAAAAAATTTACTTGTAAAATAAACATGTAAAAAGAGTTTGATGTGCTGTAATAGATAGATGTAATAATAGGCACATCTGGAACAATGAGTGCAACCAGGATGATAAAGTCGTTTACTCAAAATAAGTACTATGTAAATCACCATCCTTTACCCAAATGATTCCTGTTGTGGGTATTTTTCATTATTCTTTGCTCCCTTTTAGAAGCATTTATGTTTCATCCTCTTTCTCTCAGTCTGTTTTAGTCAACATGCATGAACCATGTTGCTTTTTGTGATAATAATGACAATATACATTAGTTTAGGAAGCAGTGGGATGCTGTCCTTTTTCCGGGAATCTAACCTGCAGACTGAAATTCATGCACCCAAATTTCACCCTGTAAAGCTTAAAAAATCAACTATTTTAAAATGGCTACATGTTATCAGGTGTATGCCAGTAGTATACATCACCAGAATCATTGCCAGTGTTGGAAATCTGCTGTTCATCATAGCCAGTTAATTAAACCTAGTTCTTGTAGTGGACTAAGTGAATTAAATACTCTTAAATAATCACTAAGTAGGTTTAATTAGTGATTCATTTACGAGTATTTAATTCACTTAGTCCGCTACAAGAACTAGGTATACTTTTAGAAACATGCTGTAGTTTGACACAGTCTAACAAAGGCTGCTGAAACGTTGCTAGATGCATTTTTTTCCATATCATTTTTCCATCACTTAATAGGATACTCAATAAACGTTCCAGAACAGCATGAAATGCTGTTGCTAATGTGCAAACAATAATGCCAAGTATCTATTTCTAGGTCGTCTGGATTTTGATTCGAACTGCAGTGGCCATGGAACTTTCAGCATGGATGTGTGTGGCTGCATTTGTGATGAAGGTTGGATGGGTAAAAACTGCTCTGAGTCACAATGCCTTCGTAACTGCTCTGCCCCGGATCTGTGTGTTGATGGCGAGTGCGTGTGCAATGGTGACTTCAGTCCTGATAACTGCACAGAACACAGGTGCCCCAGGGACTGCTCAGGCCAGGGATTGTGTATTGATGGAGAGTGTGTTTGCGAAGAATCCTACACTGGAGATGATTGTTCCATGACCCGATGCCTGAATGACTGCTCTGAGCAAGGACTTTGCCTTAATAGCACATGCCAATGTAGGCCAGGCTTCCTGGGTGAAGATTGCTCACGCATTTCTTGTGCCAACAACTGTAGCCACAAAGGAGAATGTAAAGATGGATTCTGTGATTGTCAAGAAGGCTATACTGGAGATGAGTGTTCTTCAGGTAAGTCATTAAACCAAATTGTTGCAAGGTTTTATATCAATTATATCAGTTAAATTATTTAGCTTAAAAAAACATAAATATAAGCAAAAAAATAAATAAATAAAAAAATCCAAAACATGTGTTGTGACCAGCGATAAATTGGTGCCCTGTTCAGGGTAAGTCTTTCCAGTGCCCGAAATGTTCTACCAACATATACTCCCCAATGCCCCTCCCCTTGTTTGTCATTGAAATTAGTCATATAACTACAGTCCAGGCTTTAAACTAGCTTGCAACATTTTAATAAAATTTCAACTATCAACCATCATTATTTGAGAAATTTGCAAAAAATATGCTTACTGTGTTAGCATTTTTTCCCTTAAAATACACAGTTATACTACTGTATATCCTACTGTAGCCCTTTAGTACTTATCCTACTGTAGCCCTTTAGTCCAAACCTATAAAATTGGTGATGACCTAGAGTTTACAACCATCCATTTATCTGAAGTCACATTCCTATCGAAAGATAGATAACACCAGGCAGGCTTGGGCACCATCTAAATCAGTTATATGTGATTTTCCTTTTTCTGGAAAGAGAAAACCTCATTGCTGAATACAGCTGTCTCATCCCTCATAAGAAAAGCAAGACCTAGTTGCAAAAAATTTCTATTATGTGCAAATGGCAGAATTGTGTTGGAAAAGTACAAAAAAAATTGTCTGCTCATATTGCTTTGCTCAGGGCTAGGAATGACATTGTAAATTCAAACATGTGACAACAAAATACTGAATAAATGTAAGTGAGATATATGCCAAACCATCAAGAGTAGATTTTGTGATTATGTGCAGTTCTGGAAAAACACCTAAGAATTGAATTTTTATGTTTATGATCCAACACTCACACCTGCACCAGATTATAAAGATTAACAAATAATAATACCAGTACCCAATATAGTGCCATTCTAGAAGTATTGGTAATCCATCCATACATTATCTTCCGCTTTATCCTCCAGCAGGGTCGCAGGTTCCCCATGCCCATCCAGGAGAGAATGTTTCGGACACTGGGCAGATACACCAAGAGCAGGATGCCAATCTATCGCTGGGCACAAACTCACTCACACAGACACATTCTTTATGGGGTAATTTGGAGAATTCAATTAAACTTGATCCATGTTTTTGGACTGTGGGTGGAATCCCTAGCGCTGAGAGGCGAACGTGCTAACCACTAAGCCACCGTGCCGCCCAAGTATTGGTAATACCACCAGATATATTCACAATAATGTAAAAAAACAATAATCTCAAGTGCCTTATTGCTTTTATAAAAGTTACAGTTTAATTCATAAACGCATGAAGTGGTCAGAGGTGTGTGTTATCATCAATAATATCATGTTTAACAAACGGCTCAGCAAGTCAGAATCAGAATCAGATTTAAAGACAAGACATATATGTATATACTTATAACACCATAGTACTTAGTAACAACCGCATTATTAGACTTTTCCACTGTATAAGATCAAGATGTGCTGTGTGCATGAAAAAATATGTACATGCTGCGAGTTTGAGATGTACTGCACAGCCAGCATAAACTTGAGCAAAGATGATGCAAATAGACTTAAACCTTAACAGGCTTGGGGCGTGACATAATTAACTAATTAATTTAGCAAATGTTGTAGATTGCCAGCATGAACTCTTTTTTACACTGTTATAATCTTAACATGGAAATTTGGAACAAATCATGTAATCAGCCCTGCAGTTAGACACAAAGTGGTTAACACATATGCATGTTCTAAAAATAATCATGATCCATTCCACAATTCTTTAAAGCCCTGCTGGTGACATCCATTCTACTTTAAATTATGGCTTATCACAATCGCAGTTTAATAAAATGTGGGAATGAGATCCTAATGCATTCAAATCAGTTAGAAATCATTTGAAACAAGATCAATAAAGTGTGGGAGCAACATCATTAAGTTATGAAATGAGATGGTTTATGAAAATTAATAGATGGTAATTTAAACACATTACCAAGCTAACTGTAACAAAAAAAAAGTTTTTTTTGTCTCTCCAGTTTCATTTTGTTTATGCTTGTTTTTTACAGCTAGCAATTACCTCAATATGTTAATATGCATAACCTTTGGTCCTTATCAAACCGTGTTCTAATTATATCCACCGATAGATGTGTGTCCTGCAGGGAACATGTCATTTTACATTGGTGTTTAGACCTATGCCATGTCATCCATGTGTTCGTTCATTTTCCCTTCTTGTTCAGTAGTTTGCTCTCTTTTTTGCACTTTTTAAACATTTTGCATAATTTAAGCATGGTGGCACGGTGGCTTAGATGTTAGCATGTTTGCATCTCAGCACTGGGGGTCCAGGTTCGACTCCTGATCTGGTTGGAGTTTCCATGTTCTCCCAATGGCCGTGTGGGTTTCCTCCAGGTTTTGTGCCACAGTCCAAAAACATGGCTTCAAGGTAAATTGGCTGCTCTAAATTGCCCCATATAGAGTGTGTTTGTATGTGTGTCTGTGTGAGTGTGCTCAGCGATAGATTGGCGTCCTGTTACCCGTGTGACCCGAGTAGAGGATTAAGTGGAAGACAATGAATAAATGTATGAATTTATACCTTTCTCTAGGTGCACCAACTTTTGTTTTTTTGCTTTTACCCTGGGTCAGTTTCTGCACCTATTTTCAGTGTGCAGAAATGTGCAGCTTTAAGTTTCTTAGTTTATATATTTATTTTATTAGGTTTTATTTGCTGTGTTTCTATTAGTATGTTTTCTTTTTTGATTTTTATTTTTTTTGTTAATCATTGCATTTTCTTTTATATATTTTTGTTTGTCATAAAATATTTTTTGCCACTTAATCTGGCTGCCCTTGCCCCCTTACAACTAAAACAACAGTGAAGGCCTAATTGTTATAGGGTGGATTCTGATTAGTTTTTTTAATGTTTCTTGTCATTTGTCTATATTATTTTTTATAATAATATTTTTTTCTTACTTGATATAATATAATAATTATTTTTTCTTACTTGAAAATAGATTGAAGTGCTTTTCTTTGGCAATGTAATATGTTATGCCAGCTCCATGTGATGTACAGATTTTTTTTTGATTTTCTCAATAAAAAAAAAGTTAATCAACTTATGTTATTAAGCATTGACATTGAGTGTGTTTTCTTAGTATGCCTAAGTGGGTTTTCTCCTTCAGTTAAGAAAATACCAATGAATAAATTGGGGTCAGGAAGCAAAAGCAAATTTTAGAAATAAGATCAGAATTAAACTCTACAGTCTTTATTTTCGAATGTCAATTAAAAAAAAAAAAACATAAATGAAATACTGGAATAGTATTAAAACATGTGTGGCATATGAATAGTATGATCACATACTCCTCAAAAAGAAAAGACAAACGAAACTCCAAACTCGACAAAATTCAGTGCTAGTGCAAAAACAATAAACACAATAATAACAGGTAGGATAGATTTAGGTGTCGTTTATTTATATAGATTGATCTGTGGTATTGAACCAGTCTTGCAAGTATAGGAATGCCTGCTCAGCTACCTTCTAAGGTACTTATTGTGCTGATTTTGACTTCTCTCCCCCCAGCTGGTTTTCCAAATAAATTAAAGTTAAGAGAAGGACTAAAGTTAATATTAGAAACAAGAAAAATCTTAAGATAACATAGGCTCAACTCTTGTAACATAGATCTATAAACTAATCTGTATGCATCTCAGCAATAACCACTCCATTTTTAAAAAAGGATAATAAAGTATGCCTCCTTGTGTCTTGTGGCTACTTTGCTAGAAAAGTCCACACTAACTGAATTCATGTGCTTTCCAATGTTGTTTTCTCATTTATATTCACGTTTAAGCTTATTATTTTCATAACTTACAAACCCAGCAAAAAATGTAACACAATGTAAGTTAAAAGTAAATAAAAACAGCATGCAATGATTTCTACAATCAGACACAATTTATAACTGCTTAAAAGATTAATAAGAAACAACTATACTGTATTTAATTATCATTGCATTGCCTTTTGCAGATTCACTTATCTTTTGCTCACTGTAAACTTGCTCTTTTCTGTCTAAGTGTTAATGATGACTTTCCTTTGGCTTTTCTTTATGTAAATCACATTTGTTTTAGGTGATTAATTACATTTCAGTCACAGACATTGATTACAGGTTTCATCGACTTGTATCTTAATTGTTTTGTTGTTTATTTTCTGTTTTTATGACATATTGCTTTAAGTTTACTTGGTGTACCAGTATGATTTTTGTTTAAAACCTTCCAATTCTTATTGGATTTGGATTAGATTTTAAGAACATCATTCAATACTGGTGACAATTATTTTGGCCAGGAGTTGTATATACACCAAATGCATAATTCCTCTCCACTTCTTGTTCCTAATGAGTGTTGATTGGCCTGAAGATGTTTGAGCTGCTAGCGTACCTATTAATCAGAATTTATTAACATCTCACACAAGCCCTTGTCACCTACTGTGATCATGGATTAGTGTCAGGGAGTCTCTGTAATGATTAACTATTACTTTAGCTTAATTGAAAGTACTGCATCCTGTCAGTCACTGAACATTGATTTGCATCAAGTGAGATATTTACACAAACTTTGCCTGCTATACGATGATTGTTATAATCTTCAGGTGTTTTAGCGTTAACACACCAAATAGTGTACTCTTTCGCTTTTAAAAACTAACTTAACTAACTAGCTTAAACTTAAAAATTCTATCTGGGTTTTCAAGCATAAGTAACTTAAGTAGACACATTATTTACTGAAAATAATCAGGGCATCAGTTTAATTTAATAATTTAATTTATGTCATCAGGGCCTTCACTTTTTGCTTTATTTCCAGCCATTTGCTATAATAATATCTATTTATAATTATGTATGTAATATTATATTTTTTTTATTTATTTCTCTGTTTTCACAGTTGCCTCACCAAAGAACTTGCAAATCCGCAGAGTAACAGAGCATACCATTGACCTTGAATGGGAGAGGTCATCAGTTGTTACAGACTATTTGATCACTTACATTCCCACAAGCCCTGGAGGAGTACAATTACAATTGAGAGTTCAAGGGAATGTAACCAATACCACCATCAAAGATCTTGAGCCAGGTGTAGAGTACAGCATTAACGTGTACACAGTCATCAATGATTTCATCAGTGTGCCAGTTAGTGCACTTGTGTCAACCTGTAAGTTATTTTTTTCTTTAATAGTGATGACATTCTTAGCTAAAACTATGTAGAAATATTAAACAAATTTACAAATGATTTCATTTAGTCAATACAAAAATATACATAGAAATATACAGAAGCTGTTGTGTTTTATTGCATAAATGTGTTTTTTTTTTTTTTTAAAAAAAATAATTTGACGATTGCAAAATAATTTGACGATTGCAATCCAACCTATTCAGTTGTATTACTGTATATTCTACATGTCATTAGATCTACTTGATTAGTGTATGTTACTTAATAATAATAGTTAATAATAGCAGATAATAGATAACAGAGAAAACCACAGCAACATTTGCTTCTAGTTGTTCTGTATATGCAATTCTGCAATTTAATTTTTAAATTAAGGATAAGTATCAAAAATAATAGTCAGTGTCATTTTGTGTGACTGTCCTACTAGATTTTAAATCTTAATGTTGATAGCCATATTTTTTGTAATGCGCAACAAAAAAAGTTTATTTGTTTTATTTAATGTTGATTTAGTTCCTTCTTCATTATTAGTGTTTTTTATAGCATGCCTTTTTCATTTCCTGGGTAAAATTCTTTCAGCTCACACACGGGTTTTTTTGGTTTCTGGTCATTCTCTTCTCTTCATAAGTTGATTGTTTGTCCTGGTTGTATCTGCTTTTTTGGTGATTCTCTTTTCATCCATCTCTTTCCATATTGCTCTGCTCTTAATCATGTTTGTTTTAGCAATTTTGCTCCGGTGGGCACTTTTTCCATTTCATTATGCCAAGTCAGCTCAGCGAACCAACTCCTTACTTGACTTATTCACAACTCAGAGTTGTATATTGTAGGTTTATTTTTTTATGTGCTTTTTTTACTCTGCTTTCTTTAGCTTAGTTATGTGCCTTCTTATAGTGCCTTAATATTAGCTCCTCATTCGTCATGGTCATTATCTTCTGTGCATTGTAAATATTTATCTTGTCATAATTGTTTTTTATTTGTTTTGACTAGCAGAACAATTTGATTTTGCATTTAGTCAGTGAGATCACCATTAACTCCATTCCTATCTCCACCATTGTTTGCCTGTGTTCCATAAATGACCACTTCTTTCATTTTTCATTTTTTGCTGATTCAGAGCCTCAGCTGGCCCTTCCATTTTATAAAAGCAATAGATAATCACATCTCACCTCCTTTTAATTTTTCTGCTAAAAGTGACAGGCATAGTTGCAGTCCTGAAGTGTTCCCTCGGAAATGCTGGGACATTTTACATCACATTCATGACTCTCTACTCTCTAGTAGAGAGTACTACCTGGAGCAGGTAGAATTTTACTATTCACGCTAGCACTTTCAAAAGGGCATCTCCAAATCTGTTTGCACACCAGA
This sequence comes from Corydoras sp. C115, assembly GCA_019802505.1. Lineage (NCBI taxonomy): Eukaryota > Metazoa > Chordata > Actinopteri > Siluriformes > Callichthyidae > Corydoras > Corydoras sp. C115. Next base: position 675,422 of record JAFMOC010000052.1, on the reverse strand, counting down.
GGGTTCCTTTTGGACCTTGTCCTTTACCTACACACCAATGGCTGTTTGCCTCATGCACTTAGACTTCTTCTTATACTTTATTGCAATGAATTTTTGTGTGTTAAAAAAGTGCTTCTGAATTGTGTTTATAAGTAATTTCTGTCTGTATTTTGTTAATCTCTAATTATGACTTACTTTTTTTTAATTGTTGGTTGTTTATATTGTTTTAAACACCCTCTTTTCTGTTTATCTGGAAAAGCTGATTCCTTTAGAATAGTCTTCTGAATTCCTTTAGAATACTCCTATCTCCTGAATTAATTAATGATTTTTAAATTTAAATCATTGTTAAGCAATGGGTTGCTTGTCTGATAGTTTTAAACTAGGTTAATGGGTAAACAGATAAAACCAAACAGATAAAAATCCAAATAATAACTGATGTGAAATAACAAAAAAATACACTGCTTAAATAGACAGGTCCAGAAGAAAGGAAGGAAGGAAAGTAAGGAAACACTAGCATAAAAAGACTTATAAACATAAAAACTGAACACAGATATTACTAAAAATCCAAAATGTATTAAGATTATATTGGTTTTACTGCATGCAATTAGCGAGATGTAAACTAACAAGTCTATACATTATAATTGAATTTAAGGCATTGTCTATAATTTACTTATACAGTAGATTTCAAAAAGTATTTAGACCTTTTTGCACACTTTACTTTATATATAATTTTGAAGCCACTTAAAAACAAAACATTATACTCACCTATCAATATAATGAATAATTTAATATCACATATTCATAAGTGGCAAAAGACTTTGTCAGTAGGATTAGTGATTGAATGCCAGAGTCTGATGTTTTCCATAATAAAACAGGGTCCCTATAAAATTGACTTATTTCAAATTCAGTTTATTTCAGTAGGTTTCAGTACTTGACACACTTAAATGATAAATAAAGCAAGTGTGATGTAATTGCTTACAAATTTATGTACCAAATGTGTCTAATACAAATTTAAAGAGTGCTTAAAGTAAAGAGAATACGAATAGCAATGATTTGTCATGGCTGCTAAAATATAAAAATTTTCAGTGCAAAGTCACAAAAGAAGTCAGTAATTCATCACCCTGTGTTTTTCAGATCTCTCATATCCAGATGGTTTACTTTTTAAATCAATCAAGGAGACGTCTGTGGAGGTTCACTGGCAACCCGTTGACTACTTTTTTGACGGCTGGGAAATAAGTTTTGTTCCCAAGGTAAAGGTTTTTTTCTAAGGTGCCACTTTAATTCAATTTCCACTTTGACTAAGTTTTAGTATGGATAAAATAGAAATAAATGGGCATTTTCTATCATTTTGAACATTTTAAGTTTAAAGAAAAAACTTTTAGGAACTGTGTGCAATGAAATATCTATAATTTTCTGCAATCTTAGCTGTCTAACTTTTTAAATTTAAAATGAAAAACACAGCAATGCATGCCGAGCCATCAAAAATTTTTTGTTTTGTTTTTTTGTTTAATGTCCTACCTGCCATGTTCATTTTATTTCATTTCCCTATAGCTTAGGTACTCATTGACCTTGCTATTCTGCATTGCATATTCATAAATTATGCTTCAATGTGGATAGGTAGTCAAGTTGTATATTAAGCCTAAATTCATTTACTGATTAGACGTTTTGCTGGCCACTGGAGAGATTCATCCAGGTCAGAGTGCCAATCCATTTCTGGGCAAACACTCACTCACAAAGACACATAAAGTACAAACACTATGGGGCAATTTAAAGAAGCCAATTTAACCTGAATCCATGCTTTTGGACTGTAGGAAAAAACATGAGAAACATGGAACATGGAAATTTCACACAAATTGGGATTTCAACCTGTAAACTTAGTGTTGAAAGGCGGAGGTGTTAAGTCAATGTGCAACCCCTAATTATGTATTTTATATTATAATATATTTTTTATTATATTATATTATTTTCCAAAAGACATTTTGAAACAGTAACTCAGTTTGTTTTCATGTGTGTGTATATTATCTATACACATGTCTATTTATCAAAGGAGAGTGATGGAGGAATGACTACCCAGTTGCCAAGCACACTTACATCTTTCCACCAGACTGGCCTAAAACCAGGAGAAGCATATACAGTAAATTTGGTGGCACTGAAGGATCAGGGCCGGAGTTCGACTGTCACATCTGTTGTTACTACATGTGAGTCATTTACAGGCATCATCCACTGAGGCTAGCCCTTTGAGTAGAAAATGGCCTTTTTTTTTTTTCTTAGTGTGAATGCAGTTATATCTCAAAAACATGCTTATCGCTACTCTCTGTGTACTAAACACTACAAACAAAAAAATAAATCACCTGTAAAATATTTAACCTTAAAGATATAATTTATTGTATTAAATACTTAAGTACAAATATTTAATGTCATTTAAACTAATCTACCAATGTAACCAATGTAAATAAATAAAATAATAATAATAATAATTTCAAGCCCAGAACACTTGCCTATGTCTCTTGGGCAAAACAGTTTCAGGCTGCATTTGCAGTGTTAATTGACAGATTTTCATATTTGAACAGATGAGGGCCAGGTTAACAATGTCCACAGCCAGTATTGTTAGCCAAAACTGTACTGGTGGAAATTGGGCTTGGGGGGAAGAATGTTCTACAGAAGAAAGAGTGGCAGCAGGGTAAGAAGATAAATGTGTGAGTAGGAATATTTAATGTAGGCACAGTGACTGATAAAGTTAGATAGTTAACTGATGATGGAGAGGAGAAAATTAACATAGTACAGGAGACCAGGTGAAGGGGAAGTACTGCTATTAACATTCGTGGTAGGTTTTATCTGTACTACTAAAGGATTGATCGGAGAAGACCTAAGGTAGAAGTTATCCTGTAAGAAGATTACATCAGGAATGTGGTGGAGGTGACAGGAGTGTCTGATAGAGTTATAAACATTTATATGTCAGTGTAATAGGAAAAGTTTACAAGACAGTTATGATGTGCATAATGTTGAAGATGAAGATGCTGGAATCTTATTAGGAGTAAGCAGCTGAACAAAATTAGGAATTTATTAGAGTGACAGTACAGGTACGATGTTTTGGAGAAAATGTTCGAGAGGAAAGATTGAGTTGGTTTGGGCAAGTGCAAACCAGGAGTACAGGAAGGCCAAAAAGGAGGTTTATGGATGTTGTAAAGGAGGACATAAATGTTGTTCGGGTGATGGAGGAGGATACTGAGAACAGGCAAAATGAAGGATAATGATGCATTGTAGCAACCCCTAATGAGAACAGTATGTCATTAAGAATGCAAAAAATCTTATTTTTGTTTGTTTGTTTTTTGTCCTAGTTAAAATTTTGGGAATTAACATAATACAGTTCTTATTATTTTTATTGCATTATTAATTGGTGTGCTAAATTTTCTGGAAATAGGGTTTGTATTAATACAAGTCACACCATGTTACTGGACAAATAAAAAATACAATATATTTATAATGTCAAATTATTTTTACTATGTAGATAAAATACTAGTACAGGGTGGAATGCACGATACGACCATTCATAAATGCTTAAAATAAAATGTTTATTTCTGTAAAAAAAATATTTTTTTTAAACAAGTTTCATAACTTTTACCACCAGATTTTGCAATTGATAATCATTACTTTTTTTTTTGTTTGTTTTTCAGTATTTGACACACCTACACAGCTTATAGTGCGAGATATTTCAGATACTGTGGCATTTGTGGAATGGGTGCCACCCAGGGCTAAAGTGGATGGGATTGTCTTGCGTTATGGAATAGTGGGCAACAATGGACCCAAGACCACATTCCATCTTGAGCCAACTCAGAGCCAGTACTCACTACAGGTTCTAAGACCTGGCTGTAAATACAATGTGTCAGTTAGCAGTGTTCATAAAGGCAATGAAAGTCGTGCTGTTTCTGCGGAGTTTACCACAGGTGTGTGCTAATGAGTAATATAATTTGTATGAATCAATTTAATTTGCTTGTAAAATGAAATCAAGCCTGGCAAGATGATAAGGTAAATATGTAGAATATACAAGTCTATGTATATTTGTTATCAAACCAATGTTCTGATTTATTAAATTTAAAACTACTATAACTTTATGTTGGTCTATAAATCTAAACAGCCATGATTATAAATTTTATACTTGTTGTTCTGCACACATTTATGGAATTTGCTATGAATTGCAATAATACTGTACAAAAACACAAATTCTATTGTTCTAAATTTTCATAAGTTGAATTGAAAGACTTTTTATGTACACAAAAGGCCAATGTTCAAAAATTCTAGTAAAAATGTTTTAAGAAGCACCTTTCTTTTGCCAAGATAACCCATCCACCTCAAAGTCGTGGTATATCAAGATGCTGATTAGACAGCATGATGATCATGTGCCTATAGGCTGGCCACAATAAAAGGCCCCTCTTAAATGTGCAAATTTATTACACAGACAATTCCACAGATGCTAATTTTTTAAGGAAGTGTGCAATTGGAATGCTGACTGCAAGGATGTCTACCAAATGCTGTCTCCAAAAACGTTTCAGAGAATTTGGCCACAACCACAGACCATGTATAACCACACCAGCCCAGTAACTCTGTATCCAGCATCTTCACCTCTCATCTGAGACCAGCTACCTATACAGCTGCTGCAACAATGGGTTTACATAACCAAAGATTTTCTGGATACATTGCAAATTAAAGGCTCACTAACACAGATTTATACAAATATGAGAATAATATTTAGAGAAAAGAGCCCTTTGTGTCCATAAAAATACTCAAATCTTTAAGTTTAGTTGATAAAAAAAACTGAAGCAAAAAAGGTGTTGCATTTATATTTTGTACAGTAGATGTTTGGGTGTTGTAAACATTTTTTAACAATTTTATTATGTTATGTGATGACGTTAGGTACAATGTTTCCCTTTCTATAAAAATATCTGAAAACCACTACACATAGGGCAGAATAGTATTTTTAATTTTTGTAAAGGATAGCAATATGTAAATTCAAGATCTATAAATGTTCACAAGCACTCTTAATTGACTTATACAGACTTTGTAGGAAGTCAGCAAGTCTAATTAGAAAGTGTCAGTTCATGAATTATGTATTAACTTTAGATTGTGTATCTAATTATCTGACTTTTCAAATATTTGACAACAATTAACAAATATAGGCTTTATTAAGTACCCAAATGGTTATTAGTAAAAGAATCTGTACCTAGTGAATCTCACAAAACAGAATATGGCTATTCTAAAAAGTATAATAATATTAATGTGAAGATTTAGCTGTGTTAGATTTAGCTTAACAAATGGTGTTTAGGACCACTATGGCAGTCATGGTGCTCACACAAAAGTGGTGAACACATTCCCATGACCAGACATTTTATCAGACATTTATTTTGCTGTGGTGTAATGTTTTTCATAATGTTGTTAACAGTACCCCAGGAAAGTTTTTGCTTTATTGGTATTATTTTACAGAGATTGATGCACCCAAGAACCTCAGAATTATGTCCAGGACATCCACATCTCTAGAGTTGGAGTGGGACAATAGCAAAGCAACTGTTGAAAGCTATCATGTTGTGTATAGCACACTGGCTGGAGATCAGTATGACAAAATCACTGTTCCACGTACAGATGGAGCCACAACTAAGACGACACTTAACAGTAAGCTCTGTTATAATCTTCTATTTGTTTCATAATTAACAAATAACATGTATTAGAAAGTGTTGTTTTGGTTTATTTACCTAAACTTAAAAAGGTTTTCTGCTTAATATTGATATGCTCTGTTATATAAAAAAGTGCTAAATTTGTAACAACCAATTATTTTATTAAAATATTGTTGTGGGCGGCATGGTGGCTTAATGGTTAGCATATTCGCCTCTCAGCACTAGGGATTCCCGGTTCGAATAACAATCTGGGTGGAGTTTCCATGTTCTCCCCGTGCCCACTTGGGTTTCCTCTGGGTTCTCCAGTTTCCTCCCACAGTCCAAAAAAATGGATCAAGGTCAATTTAGAATATAAAACTTCATATTTGGTCTAAAAAATGTTTTAAAGTATGTTTCACTCCTACTTTTGTTGAAAATTTTATGCAAATCAGAAAAAGCGTCTTCACAAATGTAATATTTATTGACAATGATTTGTAGCAATTCAGATGGTACAGGTAATAGTGACTGGAGCCAGGGAAGTGTTAATTTCAAATTTGATTGGTCTCACTTAGCTGTTCTTTATAAAATTTGTTATGTCTGTGTGGTGCTTAAAGAATACTTTTAAGGTAATTAACACTGCAAGAAACAAAAACACACACAGATGAACAGGACTAACTTAAATTGATGCTCGACCGCTAACACGCAGGTAAGGCAGGGTTAAAAGGACATGAAGGATGACATGTGATGGTAGACACACAGCTGAAACAAGGGATTTACCAGTCAGTTAGACAATTAACAGCTACAAAATAAACCTCACATGTACTGGATGAGACTGAAGAAGAACACATAAAAACATTATTTTATTGTTTTATCTGAGAATAACATGTTCTTTGTTTGTTCATGTTTTAAAATGGAAAATTTTCATCAGTCTGAGGTTAGGAAATTGGATTAAACTGATCCTACAGCGGCATAAATATTTATTTTCTTACTATATTTTCTGAATATGAGCTTTCAATGTTCCCCATGCCCATACAAGGGAGAACGTTTTGGGTGCTGGGAAGATGCACCCAGGGCAGGGCACTCAGACAAACATACTCTATATGGATCAATTTAGACCATCCAATTTACTTTACATCCATGTTTTTGGACTGTGGGAGGAAACCATAGAACCCAGAGGAAACCCACTTGGAAACGGGGAGAACATGGAAACTGCACCCAGATTGGGATTCGAACCAGGATCCCCAGCACTAAGAGACAATCATTCTAACCACTAAGCCACCATGCTGTCCACCTTTCAACATATGTTTTTTATAATTTAACTTTTCTATATTTTACATTGTTTTTTCTAAAAAATACAATATGATTTGTTAGTATTTCAATAGGTGCTTGAGATACAAACAAATTATTCAAAAATGTATTTTTACTGACTCAAAATGAACTGTTTAAAGGCTCTTATTCAAGTTCCTATGTGTGATGAATCAATTTAAATTAAACTTGAATTATGTTTTATGCTGCTAGTCTTTTCACTCAAATAATTCTTTGTATATTAACAAAATATGCTTACTAAGTAAAAATGAGCCCAGCGATGGATTGGCGCCCTGTCCTGGGTCTATGTGCCCAGCGCCCGAGACGTTCTCTCCTGGATGGGCATGGGGAACCCCACCGCGACCCTAATAGAGGATAAAGCGGGAGATAATGAATGAATGAATGAAAGTAAAAATGTTTTTTTTTACTATTCAAATTACTTTCTCACTTAGATCTGCAGCCTGGTACAGAATATGGTATTGGAATAACGGCCATTTTTGGTAATAACCAGAGCATTCCAGCCACAATAAATGCCAGGACAGGTAAGTCAATTTAAAAAAAAAATCTATATCTAAGAAGAGTATTTTGTACTGCTGTATGTGTGTAAATGCTACTTACAGATTTCTTTTGTTTTGGCTTTTTTTTTCATACTTACATTTTCCTGATTATTATACAAATTTAAAAATAGGTAAAATATATTCTCATTGGATACAGAATTTGATTTTATGTTAATAATTTTACTTATTAAAGGGATAAAAATCTATCTAAAGGCCATCCTGGCTGATGAGTAATTGCTGATAAAACTGGTTGTGCCACTCTTGGTGTCATCAACTGCAATTGATTGTTTGCATTAACTGGCAAGTGAGTCGTTCACATTCAAGATTTTCTATCAGAGAGCAGAATTCATATATTTATCAATTACAGTAAGTAGGGCAGGTCTTAAAACAGTAAAGCAGCCAAAACCACCATATTTCACTGTCTGTATGATGTGCTTTTATGAAATGTTGTATTAGATTTATTCCACATAAAAGCATTTCCTAAAAGTATTTAAGAACAAAATATTTTCTGGCAAATGTGAGACAGGCCTTTGTGTTATTTTTGGTCAGCTTAATTAAGACTCCTTTTTGTTTAAATTCTTTTTAAATTTGTTTTCCAGTGGTACAGTATATTTTACACACTTTAACGTTTCAGCATATCAAAACATATATATTGATAAAATGTCAGATTTTTTTTTTTTTAAAAAGCCTCCTATTTATCTTCATGCAGGCCTTGATATTCCCATGGACCTGATGGTCACAGCTTCCACAGAGAATAGCATCACATTACAATGGGGCTTAGTTGATGGACCAATTGAGTACTACAGAGTAAGCTACACTTCAGCTAATGGAGTGACCACTGAAGCAACTGTCCCTAAAGACATAAGCAGCACCACCTTGAGTGGACTGGATCCTGGAACTGAATACACCATAACAGTTATAGCACAGAGGGGAAGACAGCAGAGTGCTGCTGCAACAATTGATGCTTACACAGGTAAACAGCTATAAATTAAAATATGCATTATTTGTTATTCAATTATTCAAGTATTTTATTTGTCATTCCACAATATAAAGTACAGTACAGTATATGTGGAACGAGTCAGCGTTCCCCAGTAACAAGGTGCTATAAATAACAGCTACTACACAATCAACATAAAGTGCACGTGTGCAAACACAAGGATCACAATAAATACAGGACAATACACAGTACAGTAAACATTAAACATTCAAGTATGGTATTGAAAGTAAACCCTGAGTTTGGTTATTGTAAACAGTCAGCATTAAGTGGAGAGGTAACAGTGCTGGTGGCCTCCAAGTGATGTGAGCCACATGTTTCAGGAAGAAAATGTCCTTGATTTTAAAAATTCTTAAGAGTTTATAATTGTGGCAGCTCTTCATAATGTGCAAAAAGTGTGCTAAAGGTGCAAGATGTGCATAAAGGTATGTGCAAACATGCTAGCAGTGGATATGCTAATGTTTGGTCAAATTGTTCAAGAGTCTGATGGTCTGAGGAAAGAAACTGTTTCGCAGTCTGGAAGTGTTGGTATTCTTGGTGATGGTGCTGGTGTTGAGAGACCAGGTGAGATTCTCTGCCAGGTGAACTCCAAGGAACTTGGTGTTCTTGACGATCTCCACAGCGGAGCCATCGATGTTCAGTGGAGAGTGCTCACGCCTTATCCTCCTGAAGTCAACAACCATCTCTTTGGTCTTGTCTAAGTTCCGAGACAGGTTGTTGGTTCTGCACCAGTCCGTAAGCCATTGTACTTCTTCTCTGTACGCTGTCTCATTGTTCTTACTGATGAGACCCACCGCAGTCATAAGAACAGCAGTGGACTGAGCACGCAGCCCTGGGGGTCCCCGTGCTCAGTGTAGCGGTGCTGGAGATGTTTCGTCTGATCCAGACTGACTGCGTCTCCCGGTTAGAAAGTCCAAGATCCAGTTGCAGAGAGAGGTGTTGAGGCCCAGTAGATCCAGTTTCCCAATCAGGTGTTGAGGGATGATTGTGTTGAATGCTGGGCTGAAGTCAATGAACATTTGAAAATAAGTGTCTTTATTTTCTAGGTGGGTGAGTGCCAGGTGGTGGGTGGTGAATATGGCGTCATCTGTTTGGCCGGTATGCAAACTACAGTGGGTCCAGTGTAGGTGGCAGCAGGGTCATGATGTGCCTCATGACAAGCCTCTCGAAGCACTTCATGATGATGGGAGTCAGTGCAACGGGGCGGTAGTCGTTGAGGCAGGATTGTTAACTAATTACCCTACATTTATTTTTCCTTGGGCTTTAAAATAGAAAAAAGTTCCCAATTAACATCAAACTATTTTATAAGAGATTACATTTCTTTAAAAAAATAATACAATTGTTGCTTGGATCCAATTATGATAGGGTAGTAACATGAAGATCACACAAACTAATGACCTGCGAGTAATGACCTCGAGAACCACTGAGGTCACAGACAGAAACAAATGTGCTGGGGTCACATATAGAAACACTAGCACAGGGGTCACAGACACAAACACTCACTTGCACTGGGATAATAGACAGAAACACTTGTACTGGGGACACAGTACAAAACACTTACATAGAAAAGCAAGAAAGTTGCAAACTGCCGAAAAAAGCATCATAGAAACCTGACAGTGGCATAAACTGAGAGGTAGCTGCATTAAGGTCCCCTAAACTGACCTGCGAAAGTATATATATATATATATATATATATATATATATATATATATATATATATATATATATATATATATTAAAAAATAATCACTGGGGTCACAGGCAGAAGCACTCACACTGGGGACACTAAAACACTAGCAGTGGGGTCATGGACAGAAACACTCGCACTGCGTCCTCAGATTCACTTGCATAGCATGACTTATGGAGCTTTGCTGCCAGCAAGCACCCAGGTCGGATAGTCATTGGAGCGCATACATGGGTGCTCTGCATAATCAGACAAGAACAAAATCGATGATTGACTTCCATTTAGGAACAAAAAAATTATAATGCTAAATAAAATAACTTTAAATTAATAAATGTAAAATATAAATAAAATAAACTGAAAATGAAACATTGCTTTTAAATTACAGTGCGACAGAATCATTTTAAAAACTGTGGACCATAATGATGTGATATATAAATTTTTTTGCACAACTGTAACTCTCAAATAGACCTCTGCATTATTCAACAGGTATTTTTAGTCCACAACTCATGAGCAAACTTTTCCAGGATGTTTTAGCTCCTTTCACAGATTTTAGATAAAGGTTAATAGAAAGTCACTTCAGACTAGTCCAATATTTGGATTATAGCCATTTTGGGTATATTTATATGTGTGTTTTGGGTCATTATCCTTTTGGAGGACTTATAGAATAGAATAGAATATAATAGAATAGAATAGAATAGAATAGAATAGAATAGAATAGAAAGCCTTTATTGTCATTATACTTCTTCTTATACTTCTTTATGACCTGAAACATAATTGGAGCTTTCTTTACTTTTTACTCCAGAATGCCTTGATAGTCTTACGATTTCATTTTAGAATCCATAAATTCAAAACACAGTGTCAGATCAGTGTCAGATCAGTCAGATACAGCAAAGCAGCTGCAGACCAAGCCTCTTAATCAAGCCTCTTCCATGTTTCACAGTAGATAAAGTGTTATTTTATGCATTTTTGCATCTGTAAACTTTGAGCTAATGTCCATCCATCCATCCATTATCTTCCACTTGTCCGGGGTTTGGGTCGCGGGGGCAGCAACCGAAGTAGGGAGACCCAGACCTCCCTCGCCCCAGCCACCTCCACCAGCTCGACTGGAGGAACCCCAAGGCATTCCCAGACCAGCTGAGAGATATAATCCCTCCAGCGTGTCCTGGGTCTTCCCCGGGGTCTCCTTCCAGCTGAAATTGCCAGGAACACCTCCCAAGGAAGGCGCCCAGGAGGGATCCTTACCAGATGCCCGAACCACCTCAACTGGCTCCTTTCGATGCGGAGGAGTAGCGGCTCCACTCCAAGTCTCTCCCGGATGACCGAGCTTCTCACCCTGTCTCTAAGGGAGAGCCCAGCCACCCTGCGGAGAAAACCCATTTCGGCCGCTTACAGTGGGTTGCAAAAGTATTCATACCCCTTGAACTTTTCCATATTTTGTCACATTACAACCACAAACATAAATATATTTCACTGGAATTTAATGTGAAAGACCAACACAAAGTGGTATACAATTGTGAAGTGGAAGGAAAATTATACATGAATCAACATTTTTTTTACAAATAAAAAACTGAAAAGTGCGACGTGCAAAAGTATTCAGCCCCCTGAGTCAATACTTTGTGGAGCCACCTTTTGCTGCAATTACAGCTGCAAGTCTTTTAGGGTATGTCTCCACCAGCTTTGCACATCTAGTGACTGAAATTTTTGCCCATTCCTCCTTGCAAAACAGCTCAAGCTCAGTCAGATTGGATGGAGAGCGTTTGTGAACAGCAGTTTTGAGATCTTGCCACAAATTCTCAATTGGGTTTAGGTCTGGACTTTGACTGGGCCATTCTAACACATGAATATTCTTTTTTTTAAACCACTCCATTGTAGCTCTGGCTTTATGTTTAGGGTCGTTGTCCTGCTGGAAGGTGAACCTCCGCCCCAGTCTCAAATCTTTTGCTGACTCCAACAGGTTTTCTTCCAAGATTGCCCTGTATTTGGCTCCATCCATCTTCCCATCAACTTTGACCAACTTCCCGGTCCCTGCTGAAGAGAAGCACCCCCAGAGCACGATGCTGCCACCACCATATTTGACAGTGGGGATGGTGTTTTCAGAGTGATGTGCAGTGTTATTTCTCCGCCACACATAGCGTTTTGCATTGTGGCCAAAAAGTTCAATTTTGGTCTCGTCTGACCAAAGCACCTTCTTCCACATGTTTGCTGTGTCCTCAACATGGCTTCTGGCAAACTGCAAACTGGACTTCTTATGGTTTTCTTTTAACAATGGCTTTCTCCTTGCCACTCTTCCATAAAGACCACATTTGTGTAGTGCACGACTAATTGTTGTCCTGTGGACAGTTTCCCCCACCTGAGCTGTGGCTCTCTGCATTTCATCCAGAGTCACCATGGGCCTCTTGGCTGCCTCTCTGATCAGTGATCTCCTTGTTCGGCCTGTAAGTTTAGGTGGACGGCCTTGTCTTGGCAGGTTTACTGTGGTGCCATACTCTTTCCATTTCCGGATGATGGATTGAACAGTGCTCCGTGAGATGTTCAAAGCTTTGGAAATCTTTTTATAACCTAAGCCTGCTTTAAACTTCTCCAAAACCATATTCCTAACCTGTCTGGTGTGTTCTTTGGACTTCATGATGCTGTTTGCTCCCCAATATTCTCTTAACCAACATCTGAGGCCGTCACGGAGCAGCTGTATTTGTACTGAGATTAGATTACACACAGGAGGACCCTTTTGAGTCATTAGCACTGATCAGGCAACTTCTGAATGCAATTGGTTGCACTCAGGGAAAAGGGGGCTGAATACTTTTGCACGTCGCACTTTTCAGTTTTTTATTTGTAAAAAAAATGTTGATTCATGTATAATTTTCCTTCCACTTCACAATTGTATACCACTTTGTGTTGGTCTTTCACATTAAATTCCAGTGAAATATATTTATGTTTGTGGTTGTAATGTGACAAAATATGGAAAAGTTCAAGGGGTATGAATACTTTTGCAACCCACTGTATATTCGCGATCTTGCTCTTTCGGTCATTACCCAAAACTCATGACCATAGGTGAGGGTCGGAACGTAGATTGACTGGTAAATTGAGAGCCTTGCCTTGTGGCTCAGCTCCTTCTTCACCACAACAGACCAGTATAGGGTCCGCATCACTGCTGACCCCGCGCTGATCCGTCTGTCAATCTCACGCTCCATCTTACCATCACTCGTGAACAAGACCCCGAGATATTTAAACTCCTCCACTTGAGGCAAGATCTGATGTTGAGCTAATGTGATTTGCCAAAAAGATACAGTATTATCTTATTGGTCAATGAACATTCTTCAAACTGGCTTGTATTGCATTTTGGCAAATTCCAGTCTCACATTTTTATGATTTGATTTCAACAGTGGTGTCCCATAAGTAATTTTTTATTAAGTCCACTTTGGTTCAAACAGTGATGGATGGTGCAATCTGGCACTGATGTACCTTGACCTTGGTGTTCAAAACTAATCTCTTTTTAAGTTGAAAGCCTTTTGAAAGCAGTCCTTTTGTGATCATTTATATTATTTTCAATTTGTCATCCAGAAAGTTTGGCCACAGTTCTTTAGACCTAAAACTTCTATATAATAAGTACAACCAGAGTCAGAGGAACATCAAGCTGCTTGGAACTTAAACCTTTCATTTTAGCATTCTTGTCTGTGGTCGATATTTAGTCTCCTACACAACATGATGGCAAATAGCACAATGAAACAATGACAGACAGATTGACAACTTTTATGTTAATAAGAGGCTGCATCTTAGTTAAACATCGTCAAAAATATATTTTTTTTCCATAATGATTTCTGTCCAGACCAGTTTCAATTGTTTTTTTTTTTTTACTAAATCTGTTGAACTAAAATATTAAAGCTATTTTTTTAATTTAAATATATAAGTTTTTACAGAAGGGTACCAATGATTTTTTCCACATTTTTATGTTACTGGTAATGTGACTGCATGTGCTTCACCGGCATGACTACAGCCCCCTTCGATGTTTTATTAAAAACAATAACATATAGTGTAGAGGCAAATAAGACAACAGCAAAACAGAAAATGTTAAGCATCTCAAACCTTGTAGACAGTAAGAACAGGAAAAAATCCCACTTTAAAAAAAAAAAAAAGCAAATAGAAGCTTCAATTCCAAAACTGTTAAAAAGTATTATTAATTATGCAAAATGACACTGATAAAAACATCTCAGTTTTAAGTTTTTATCGTTGCAAGCATAATTTTTTTAATTTTGTTTATAGTCAGCAAATATTGAGGTTTGTCATCCAATACATGGCATTTTGACAACACAAAAGTTCAAGTGAATTACAAATTACAGATTTAAATTTTTTAATATTTAAAAAAAAAATTCTAGAAACTTATTTGAAATTTGTGAATTTTAAACATTTTTTGAAGATTTATTTATAAAATATTATGTTCTTTTGACATATCACTTATCTTTTATGTCTCATTTATTTAAATTTATTTTTAGCATGTATCAAACTTACATTTCTTTTCTCATCACATGCTTTAGACTTATAATTTATAAAAAAAATAAAAAAAAAATTCTTATCTTGTCAACTTTATTTTTTTCCAAATCTCATCATATATGAATTCCCTAGCCTATACTGTATGTGTTAGATAGGTCCGTCTTTCCCCGGAAGAGGGCGGCTACGCGGAGGACTAGCATACGACCGCTCGCGCCTGATGAGCGCTTCCCGGGTACCGACCACGCGGGGAATAATGCGTGCGTCGGTCCAGGAAACGCTCCCACGAATACGACCTGCGCGGAGAAGGTGCGCAGCGCTGTACCGTGCTTGAACGCGAAAGGAAAGTCCAAGAGACACCGGGATAAAATCCAAAACTCGAATTTATTGAAAATTGGTGACGGGACACCAACGAAAAGGGGGGAACAGAACAAACAAACTAACATTGGGTATGATACCGCAAAACAAAGACGTGCGCAGAACCGAGGGGAAACGAAGACTAAATACAAAACCAACTAAACACGTGCCCAACCAATCACCCAGCTAAGACAATTAACACCCCAAACGAGGGAGAGGTGCCACAGGCACCTGTAACATTCCCCCACCCCAAGGGTCAAGCAAAAAAGGACTGCGACCCAACAAAAAAAAAAATCAATAAATAATAACAATAAACAGTTCTCGCGAAAACAAAAGGGGGGGGGAAGGTCCCTCTGATTGTGAGGCATGCTGGATGCCCCCTGCTGACGGCATGGAGCACGACCTCTCGTTGCGGGGGCGCAAATCGGCGCCCTCTAGCGCCCCAGGTGCTCGGAGTCGGCGGCGGGAAGACCCTGGTGCTCGGGATCTGACGTGCAGAAACGGCGACGGGCGGCCCTCGGTGCCCGGGCCACGCAGCGGGCGGGCTCAGACACGGAAGCGGGCGGTCCCTGGTGCTCGTACTTGGCAGTGGGCGGTCCCTGGTACTCGAATTCGTCAGCGGGCGGCCTCTGGTAATCCGACTCAGCGATGGGCGACCCCTGGTGTCCGGAACTCTCCAGATCTTTGGCACGTCTTTCTGTTAGATAGGTCTGTCTTTCCCCGGAAGAGGGCGGCTACGCGGAGGAATAACGTACGATCGCTAGCGGCTGATGAGCGCTTCCCGGGTACCGACCACGCGGGGAATAATGCGTGCGTCGGTCCACGAAACGCTCCCACGAATACGACCTGCGCGGAGAAGGTGCGCAGCGCCGTACCGTGCTTGAACGCGGAAGGAAAGTCCAAGAGACACCGGGATAAAATCCAAAACTCGAATTTATTAAAAATTGGGACACCAACGAAAAGGGGGGAACAGAACAAACAAACTAACATTGGGTATAATACCGCAAAACAAAGACGTGCGCAGAACCGAGGGGAAACGAAGACTAAATACAAAATCAACTAAACACGTGCACAAACCCAACCAATCACCCAGTAACAGTATGCTCATGTTATATATACTATTGTATTCAGCATGCTTCAAAATGCTCCTTTAACGTCTCAGATTTTTTAATTTTTAATGATTAAAATCAATAAATTCTGTACATACATCTCACTGAGGTTTAATTTTTTTAATTACAGGCTTCCGTCCTGTCAGCCAGCTGTATTTCACAGACATCACAGATGACTCCTTGGCTGTAGCATGGAATGCCCCAGCCCCACCTGCCAATAATTTCATGCTGAACTACACTACCCCTGATTCCAGTGATGAGGGAAATATTGTTCTTGATGGATCCAAGACTGGGACTGTTCTTTCAGGTCTTCTTCCTTCAAAAAAATACACAGTTACACTAGTTGCCATGCATGGAGAAACTACTTCAGAACCAGTAGCAGGCACCGTTATAACAGGTATTGTTGCTTTTTTAATCTATAATTAACAACCAACTTTTTAGTTTGAGACAACAAAAATTTAAACACAGAATTATTGTTATTGTTTCCATTTTTCGAGAGCCGAACCTTTTTATGTACAAAAAAGGCATTTTTTATCTCAAATAATGTTTATAAATTTCCTAAATCTGTGTTAGTGAACACTTCTCCTTTGCTGAGATAATCCAGCCACCTCACAGGTGTGGCATATTAAAATGCTGCTTAGATAAGATGCTGCTGCAGAGCTGTTGCCATTGAACTGAACTTTCATCTCTCTACACAATGCCATATCAAAAGGCATTCAAAGAATTTAGTATCACATACATCTGACCTAACAGCCGCATACCGCGTGTAACCACACTAACCCAGGACCTCTACATCCAGCATTTACAGCATTAGAAACCTTCTAAGGGAAGCTAAACTGCATTGTGTAAGGCACATTGAAGATATGTGTGTCATGATGTCCCGAACCCAGAGATCAGACCAAAACTGAAGTATGCTGATACGGTGCTTTATTCAGCAGTTTCGTTAAAAAATAAAAAAGACAAAACGAAATCCAACTGCGTGGAACGAAAAAACAAACACCCGCGAGACGCCGGGCGAAAAACCAAGGAGAAGGCCTCAAGCTTCGTGGGACAGCAGGGTGCTGGGCCGGGAGGTCTCTGACGCAGTCGAGGAACCTCCAGTACACGGATTAAGGCTGGGAGATGCGAAACAAGCATAGGATTACGTGCAACGATCGTGCTAACGGCGACGATCCAACGCGCCGACTCCTGTACCTGTGCACCTTAAATATAGGTGTCAATTAGAACGCCGGCAACATCCCATGCCCCTCTTCCAGTAAGAGGCGTGGTGAACGCAGGCTAGTAGACGCGGGAGTGTCATGTCTTACATTACCCCCCCCCCCCCCCGACGACCCGTAGGGTGGACGAGCCGAGACGAAGGAAAGAAGCGACTGTACTTACCCCGGTGAGGCGGACGACCCCTTGGTCTCCGGGCAGGGCGGTCTGGGTGAGCTGCGTGGAAGTCTGCAATGAGCTGGGGGTCTAAGATGTCATTGGCCCCTATCCAACTGCGCTCCTCGGGGCCAAACCCAAAACTGTAATTTGCCCCCCACCCATCTGGAATTGAGTAATTTGTCCACTCTGTAGACCTCGGGCACCCCTCGGGCAGAACTGGTACCAGCGACCTCCGCCCACCCGCTGTCCAGCGGCCCCGACACAAACGGCTTAAGGAGGGAGGTATGAAAGACAGGATGTACTCTCCAAGCCAGTGGAAGCTCTAAACGGTACGTGACCTCATTAAGACGCTTGAGTACACGGTACGGGCCAACATACTTGGGCAGAAGCCTACGTGAACCCGTGCGGCAGCGCAAATCCCTAGAACTAAGCCACACTCTGTCTCCTGGAACGTAAGTGGGGGCCTGTAACCGACGTCGGTCCGCGAACCTCTTGACCCGGCGCGTGGCGTCCTCAATGCGCTGATGGACCTGTACCCACACCTCCTCGCTCCGACGAAACCAATCATCAACCGCCGGTGCTGATGACGGCTCAGGGTCCCAAGGGGCGAAAGGAGGTTGGTACCCAAACACGCACTGGAACGGTGTGATGCCCGTCGCCGAATGCCGTAGAGAGTTCTGCGCGATCTCAGCCCAGGGTAGGTACCGCGGCCAATCCGACGGATTACTGTGGCAGAACATGCGCAGGAATTTGTTTAATTCAGGGTGTGAACCTGACGAGAGGCTCACTGATGTGCCCAACTTTTCGAAAAATGATCTCCACACCGCGGAGGTAAACTGTGGTCCGCGGTCAGACAGAATGTTCTCCGGATGCCAAACGCAGTGAATATATAACGAAACAGTAGTTTGGCTGTATAGAAGGCTGACGGGAGTCCCTTGAGTGGTATAAATTTCACCGCCCGGGAAAAACGATCACTCAGGGTTAAAATGGTGTTCAACCCCTCTGCTGAGGGGAGATCTGTTACGAAGTCCACTGCCACGTGGGACCACGGCCGGCTAGGAATGGGCAACGGAACCAGCTTGCCCACGGGGATAGATTTTGGCGTCTTGCACGCAGCGCATACAGAACATGACACGACGAAAGCGTGCGTGTCCTTGTGAAGGGTCTCCCACCAATACTTCCTGCGCAGGATTTGTACGGTACGTGCGACCCCAGGATGTCCGGTGCACAACGCAGTATGAGCCCACGTAATGAGTTGATTGCCGAACAAGGGGGGCACATACAACAACCCCTTGGGACATTGGGTGGGACGACGCGTGTGGCGTGCCACTCTGCGAATGTCCCTGTCCACATTCCAGCGTACCACGTTCACAAAACAAGCGGGGGGTAGGATGGGGCGGAGGCGATCGGGGTCCGGTGTATCCTCCTCATAAATTCGCGATAGCGCATCCGCAGCTACATTAGAGCTCCCTGGTCTGTACGAAATCGTGAAATTGAAACTGTTAAAGAACAGCGACCAGCGAGCCTGACGTGCGTTTAGCCTACGCGCCCCCTTTAACAACTGGAGGTTTTTATGATCCGTGATCACGGAGAACGGTGTGATGGTGCCAATTAGCCAATGCCTCCATTCCTCTAGCGCTAATTTCACAGCTAAAAGCTCCCGGTCCCCGATGGCATAATTGCCCTCTGCCGCCGAGAGTTTTCTTAAAAAGAAAGCCACTGGACGCAAGCGGGACCGGCTCCCCATGGGTTGAGAAAGTACTGCCCCGACCCCGTGTGAAGACGCGTCTACCTCCACCACAAACGGCTTCTCCGGATCAGGGAACGCCAACGCCAACGCCGAAGAGAAGTTGCTTTTGAGCGTCGCAAAAGCCCGATCTGCCTCGGGTGTCCAAATTAACCTCTTTGGGCAGCCCTTAAGCAGAGATGTGATGGGCAGTACAACAGAACTAAAAGAACGAATGAATTTGCGATAAAAATTTGCGAAACCCAAAAAACGTTGTACCTCCCCATGTCCATGGTCGTGCCCCCTGCTGATAGCTCAAACCCTAAAAAGGAGATTCTGTCCCGAAAGAACTCGCATTTCTCCGCTTTCAGAAACAGCTGGTGCTCAAGCAGACGGCTCATTACAGTGCGTACGTGGCGACGGTGGGTTTCCCGATTGACCGAATAAATAAGGATGTCGTCAATGTAGACAATCACGAACTCCTCCAAAAAATCCCGAAGGACGTCGTTTACGAACACCTGAAACACGGCAGGAGCGTTGGAGAGTCCGAAGGGCATTACCAGGTACTCGTAGTGGCCCGCGGTCGTCACAAACGCAGTCTTCCACTAATCCCCCTCCCTAATCCGCACCAGGTTGTACGCATTCCGAAGATCAAGCTTAGTGAAGATGGTGGCTTGACCTATGCGCTCAAGTGCCGAGGGTACCAGGGGCAACGGGTAGGCAAAGCGGCGCGTAACCTCGTTCAGCCCCCTATAGTCAATGCAGGGGCGCAACTCTCCATCCTTCTTTGGCACAAGGAAGAATCCCGAGGCCACGGGTGATTTAGAGGGCCGAATGAAACCCAGTTCCAGGGCTTCAGCGATATACTTTCGCATAGCCCTGCTTTCAGACACAGCGAGCGGGTATGGGTTGACACGGGGGAGCTTAGCGTCGGGAATTAGCTCAATGGCACAATCGTACGCTCTGTGCGGGGGCAACTGTTTATAAGAGAAGACCCCCGCAAGATCCCGGAATTCAGCGGGAACCCCAGCGCGTAGAGCCTCCCCCTTATGGTAGGACGGGGTAACAGCCAGCGCACGTACCTTTATGACCGGATGTTTCAAACAGTGTGAGTGGCAAAACTTAGACCACCGCAGAATCCCCCGCTCAGACCAGGAGATCACAGGGTCGTGCCGCTGTAGCCAGGGTAAGCCGAGGCTGATGGGAGAGCTAGGAGAAACAATAATGAAAAATTGAATTATTTCCCTGTGTAACGCACTAATTTGTACACAAATAGGTTCCGTAAGGTGCGTTACCACCCCCTGATTAACAGGCTGCCTATCTACCCCGCAGATGGGTAATGCTTTAGACAGGACTCGGCACTGTACTCCCCACCGCAATGCCAGGTCCTGGTCCAAAAAGTTTCCTTCTGCCCCAGAGTCAATGAGCGCCGTGGAAACGTGTGTGCTGTCTCTGACGGCAACCACCGCGGGCAAACGCCAAGGTCTAGGATGTCCACTACGGTGTGTGCTTACCGAAGGCGGAGCCTTAGGAACGAAGCGGCTCTCTGACTGAGCCCGAACTGGACGATCCCCCTTCCGGGGCTTGGCATCACAGGATCCCAATAGGTGATCGGCGCGGCCACAATATAAGCAGAGACCCAAACGGCGGCGGCGTGCTCGTTCTGCGGGTGATAGCCGAAGAGCATCTACTTGCATAGGTGACTCCTCGAGCGTGTGATGATGCGGATCACTCCGGGCGCCAGCCACACGAACGGAACGAAGTTGGTCCAAGCTGAAGGCAGTTGTGATGAGGGCCTCCAGGCACATCTTCGCGTCACGACAAGCCAGGTCCTTGCGGATCTCCGTCCGCAGTCCCGCACGAAATGTTGTGATCAGCGCTGGCTCGTTCCACCCACTCCAGGCCGCCAGTGTCCAGAACTCCAATACATACTCCGTTACAGGACGATCCCCCTGCTGCAGTTCATGCAGCACCTCGCCGCATGGGCGTCCGCGGTGGGAGTGATCAAAAGTGTTCTTAAAAAGCTCGATGAACTGAGCATAATCCTGCGTCTCGACCGCCTTCGAATCCCACAGCGCGGCGGCCCACTCACCCGCTCTGCCCACCAACCGAGACATAATGAAGATGATCTTGTGCGTGTCCGACATCGGAGGTCGATTCGCCAGATACAGCTCACAGTGGAACAGGAAGGTGCGGCATGTCTCTGAGGACCCCTCGTACCGCTCTGGCTCGGTGAGTTGTAAGAAGGGTGGAGCACCTGATCCGGGGCTCGGCGGTGGTAAGGGGGCAGGCGCGCTCGCAGGAGCCTGACACTGGAGTGTCTGCATGGCACGTTCATGGGAATCCTGTCGTGAAAGGACGTTGTGCATCATAGTCGACATGCCCAGGAATTCTTGATGGAGTTCACTCAGTCTCTGTCCTAATTCAAGCAGGAGTGCCTCGGGGGAGCCGGGGGTGGCTTGTGTGGCGTTGGAGGTGCAGCAGGTGCGTCTCTGACGCAGTCGAGGAAGCGAACGCCGGACGGGACCTCCAGTACACGGATTAAGGCTGGAAGATGCGAAACAAGCATAGGATTACGTGCAACGATCGTGCTAACGGCGACGATCCAACGCGCCGACTCCTGTACCTGCGCACCTTAAATAGAGGTGTCAATTAGAACGCCGGCGACATCCCACGCCCCTCTTCCGGTGAGATTCATGGTGAATGCGGGCTAGTAGATACGGGAGTGTCATGTCTTACAATGTGTTGCACTGTGTGTGGCAAATGGTGCTCACAATTGATTCCAGGAGGTATTCGAAACCTGGTGAGTTGTTCTGGTGAGGTGTTCTGTTTTAATAGAAATGAGACCCTGGGAAAGTGATCTCCCATTCAGGACACATCTGAACTAGCTGCCAAAATCACCTCAGCTAGCTTATATTTAAGTGAAAGAGCAGTGGCTGTACTTTGAACTAGACAAGATGGAGAGATTATATCTCTCAGTTATAAGAGAGATATAGAAGTAGAAGAGGTAGCTGCGGATGGGGATGTCTGGCCATCTTTGCTTAGGCCACTGCATCCGAGACCTGGACCAGGATATGTGGTGAATAATGGATAGATGGAGGAAACTTTGAGTTTGACTAGTGATAAAACTTTGATACTATAATTTTTGTAATAGTCAGTATTTTAATTATTGCCACGTTTCTATGTCTGTCTGTTGGTTCATATACACTGCTCAAAAAATAAAGGGAACACTTTAAACAACACAATATAACTCTAAGTAAATCAAACTTCTGTGAAATCAAACTGTCCACTTAGGAAGCAACACAGATTGACAATCAATTTCACATGCTGTTGTGTAAATGGAATCGACAACAGGTGGAAATTATTGGCGATTAGCAAGACACTCTCAATAAAGGAATGGTTCTGCAGGTGGACCACAGATCACTTCTCAGTACCAGTGCTTTCTGGCTGATGTTTTGGTCAATTTTGAATGTTAGTGGTGCTTTCACACTCGTGGTAGCATGAGACGGACACTACAACCCACACAAGTGGCTCAGGTAGTGCAGCTCATCCAGGATGGCACATCAATGCAAGCTGTGGCAAGAAGGTTTGCTGTGTCTGTCAGCGTAGTGTCCAGAGGCTGGAGGCGCTACCAGAAGACAGGCCAGTACACCAGGAGGAGGCCGTTGGAGGGCAACAACCCAGCAGCAGGTCCCCTACCATTACCTTTGTAAACTGACTGGTTTGACAGTGGGTCAGAAATGGTGTGGGGTGGCATTTCTTTGGAGGGCCGCACCGCCCTCCATGTGCTCGCCAGAGGTAGCCCGACTGCCATCAGGTTACGAGATGAGATCCTCAGACCCCTTGTGAGACCATATGCTGGTGCGGTTGGCTCTGGGTTCCTCCTAATGCAGGACAATGCTAGACCTCATGTGGCTGGAGTGTGTCAGCAGTTCCTGCAAGATGAAGGCATTGAAGCTCTGGACTGGCCCGCCTGTTTTCCAGACCTGAATCCAATTGAGCACATCTGGGACAGCATGTCTCGCTCCATCCACCAACCTCACATTGCCCCACAGACTCTCCAGGAGTTGGCAGATGCTTTAATCCAGGTCTGGGAGGAGATCCCTCAGGAGACCACCTGCTACCTCATCAGGAGCATGCCCAGGCATTGTAGGGAGGTCATACAGGCATGTGGAGGCCACACACAATACTGAGTCTCATTTTGACTTGTTTTAGGGACATTACATCAAAGTTGGATCAGCCTGTAGTGTGTTTTGTTCACTTTAATTTTGTGTGTGACTCCAAATCCAGGCCTCGATTGGTTGATAAATTTGATGATTTTTCATTGATGATTTTTGTGTCAGTGCTGAATTTTGTTGTCACCACATTCAACTTTGTACAGAACAAAGTAGAATATTTCATTCATTCAGATCTAGGATGTGTTATTTGAGTGTTCCCTTTACTTTTTTGAGCAGTGTATATATTCTATGCTGGATTGTATTCTCTAGCCTTTTTTTAAGCATTTATGTGTGTTTTTGATATAGGTATGGACCCTCCCAGAGAAATGGCCGTGACACATGTTACAGAGGATTCAGTAACTGTGTCATGGGCTCAACCCATCTCATACTTTGACTATTACAAACTGTCCTATCAGTCTGCCAGAGGTATTGTCCTTTACATGTTGCCTATTTTCATTCATTCATTATCTTCCGCTTTATCCTATATTAGGGTCGCGGGGAGTTCCCCATGCCCATCCAGGGGAGAACGATTAAAGTGCTGAGCAGATACACCCAGGACAGGGCGCCAATATATCGCTGGGCACACACTAACACACACAGACACACTCTATATGGGGCAATTTGGAGAACTCAATTGACTTGATCCATGTTTTTGGACAGTGGGTGGAAACCGGAGAACCCGGAGGAAACCCACGCGGACACGGGGAGAACATGGAAACTCCACCCAGATGGGGATTCGAACCAGGAATCCCTAATGCTGAGAGGCGAACGTGCTAACCACTAAGCCACTGTGCCGCCCTGTTGCCTATTTTTTGCACAAAAAATGCATTTTCAACAATGAAAATAATAAATTAATTTTATACAGGTCGAGTAGACAGTGTGGTGATTGACAAGGACGAGAGAAACTATACTCTGACCAATCTCCATCCTGCAACAGAATATGAGATCATGCTTAATACTGTACATGGAAACCAGGAAAGTAAACTCATCAGGACTAGCGTCTTTACAGGTATAAATAAACTTCACAGTACAAAATATTATAGTATGATATATTGTTTTAAATACATATTTCTGTATACTTGTAAAATATGTGTTTGTGGTACATACACATATACACTATACATGTAAATTTTGGATAATTATTCAGAATAACATATGTCGGACTCTAATTTTGAATTGTGACAGTTAGCATTGTAGCATATCACATTTTTTACTGACTGTAGTGTATAAAGCCATTGGGAACATGAAGTACTCCCTCTTCAAATTCTATTTTGTTGCATTTTAAAAGGGATCATTTTTAAAGATTGTAAAAAAATTTTAAATGCAACCTCAACCTTGCATTGTTCTGATAAACAACAGAACAATGCAAATTATTATTATTTAAAAAAATAAATAAAGGCAAAATAGCAGTTAGGTGCTGCTAACCATATTCCCTTGATTAATGACCTATCAGCAAGTGTTACCATCCATATAAAAGCAGAAGTTTTGCTAATGATCTGGAAGAAGCAATTGCTGCTGCCAATCAATTTTGGAAAGTTATTTCCAAAAATAAAATATGATCTCATAAAGAGAGTAATTATTAACGAGTAGAAAATATATTACGCTTGACAGTCCTCCCAGTGTAGTCATCCCAGGAAATCCACCTCATTGCAAAAATGCTAAATCTAAAACTTCACAAGCTAGATTTAAATATTCAGGGTCATGACAGTACATTAAGATTGAGAAAGTATCATTGCGTATATGCCTGTGTATTATATGTGATTCATTACAAATATTGATCTGGAAGATACAGTAAGCTTTTAGATAGTACAGCTTGTGTGTTAATAATAAACACTAAAATTAAAATCTTAAAATGATTTATTTGTGACAGAAGTAGTTGTAAAAACTGATCCCCCTTGCTTGAACAACAATAATTGTTATGAAATAAGTATACAAGGAATCCAAAGAAGCTAATAATTTCAAAGTATTAATTTTAAACAAATGAAAGGTAATTGTAGTGTTAAGCTGTTTGCTTTTGTATGACTTGTGAAAAGAAGCACTATATAAACCTCTTACTCTATATAAACCACTATATAAACCTCTGCTTGGATTGAGAGTAAATATTTTCTAGAGGGTAACCACTGGGAACCATCCTTAATGATCCGTTGCGCTGCTGACATAAATCGCCTATAAACTAAGCTGCATTGTCCTTGTGATACGCTTGGAACACCGCCTCACTCTGTGGAGCTCCTTTTTGTCCTCTGACCTGCAATTTCCAAACCTTGTAGTGATTTTACCAGAAGAGACAGATCCAATTTTGCACTGCCATTGACATCATGAATTTCCTCAGCTGTCTGAGTTAATATATGTGCTGTCCTTTTTACTTTACCATAATGGAAGTTGTCCATGTCAGGTGCTAAAATATATGGACTCCAAGGTACATCCAAGGCCCACTCTGTTGTGATACCACTGTTTTCTTAAGACCCTTTTTTTTAAGACCCTGTCCCTCCGGAATTCTTCGATTATCTTCTTTGTCTTTGTCTGGAGCAATAACCCCCCACCCCCCCCCCCCCCCCCCCCCCCCCCCAGGTTGTTGTGGGCACACCATGAAGTTAGCTGCATCACCTCATCCAAGAAGGCCATCTTGAGTTTTACAATGGTGTTGAAGTTGCAGGTGGCTCTGCAATCATTACTTCTTTAAAATAGTTTTATCCCTTGCTCAGTAAGTAGAATATATATTTCAAGACATTGCACCAAAGAAGAAAGTTGTTTGATCGAGAAATTTATTGGAGAGGAAAACATAAAGAAGTGCAAAAAATTTATTTAAGTGCTTCAAAATGGCAAACAAATTTCAAAACACCAGGTAGAAAAAGAAAAATACCACACATGTAGGTCATAGATTAACTAAAATCTCATCCAGTGATCAAAATCAAAGCATATCTTAAGTTAACAGTGAGTCCTGCGACAATCAGTAGACACTGACATGAAACCAAACTATGGCTGCAATAAATACACACCAGCACATGAGCAACATCCTGGTTCCAGACAAACAACATTGATGTTCTAAAGTGGCCAGGCCAATACCTAGACGTCAATCACATTAATAATTTGTGGATTGACATCACAAATGTTGTTTATGACACAAAACCCAATATATAACCCAGAATACAGTAGATTACCTATGCCACAGAAATGTAAAGAAGTTATCAGAAATAAATATTAGTTAATTGATCAACAAAACAGCTAAATCTATAAACAACTTTCAGTCTGTAATAGACACTGCTACTTATTTTTCATTTTTCTTTATTTTCAGTTTAAAAAATTATATTTCATTCAAATTTTTATTTGGAATTGATTGTGCTTTGTTATATATGGAAATAAATGTTATCATAAGCATTGAGATTTAAAAGTCTCATTATTATTTTCTTCATATTTTCTTAAACATTTGTTTTTTTTTATCTAAAATCACATTCTTCCCTCGACAGCATTTGCCATGTGTCATATATATATATTTATATTTTTTACATAAAACTTATGTAAAAAATGTATATTAATAGAAAAATTATTAAATGTTATTACATGTTTTTTATGTGCTACATAAAAAGAAGAAAATCAAAGAAAGAAAATTGCATCTTTTTGGTTGTCAAATATTAAACGGACAAATTTGTAATTTTGTTTTTATCTCATCCAATATTTATTCAGTGTATAAACTCAGAAGTATACACATTTGACTTTCAATCTTGATAAACAGTTGAAATTTACGCTGCTGTTGAAAAATTTACCACAATGTATTGCTCCAACAGCCATGGACATGCCACTGGATCTAATAGCACTAAATGTCACGCCACAAGGGGCGCTGCTTCGCTGGGTCCCTCCTCTCTCAGATGTGGATAACTACATACTTACACTTACTCATAGTCAAGGTAGGTCAAATCAAATTTTGTCCAAAATGGCACAAGAAAAAAGACATTAAATATAAGAAGCTGAGATACTGAGAGAAGTGAGGAAGCAAAAATATATATACAATATATACATATATACGAAAAATATAGAAAAATAGATATAAAGTAAATGTTTAAAGTACAGCTAATTAAATAAAAAGAAGTAAGCAGAGTATGCATGCATGCATATGTGTGTACTAGTATGTTTGTAAAACTTATGTTTGTAAAACTCAATTTAAATTTTAAATTGTCAGTAAGGTAACAAATACTCTATGTTAACAAAATGAAAAGATTCACATGCCTACAAACTGGTGATAAGAAATCTGAGTCTACCAGGAAAATAAACATGCTCTACACAGCAGATCAGATATCTGCAAATCCATGAACCTAAAGAGGATAAGCACAGGGAAAAATGGCAGAAGTATTAGCAAACTAGAAGTTAGAGAGGTACAGTTATTGAATCATGCAAATAACAAACCTTCAAATGTAAGAAACTATTGCAGTAAAGATATAGGCCTGTGAAAGAGCTCAGAAGATAAGGTGCAGCTGAGACTATTAAACAGAAGATAAGCAATAAAAATTAAAAGGGATAGTGAAAGGGAAGTGAAAGGGAAGTTGTGGTTAACCAAATGAACAGCCATATTAAATATCAGTTTGCACCTAGGAGAAATCAAAAAGTAAACAAAGAAAATCACAGGAAAACACAAAATAGAAAATAATAAAATAATAATAATTAAAAAAATAAAACAGGACTTTTTTAACATTAACAAAAAAAGTAACAAAATGGCTGAACAAAACTTTGGTCATATACATATGATCATAATTTTCGGTCAAATAAATGATCATTAAACTGTCTAATCAGGTCTCCAAAACAGCCCATTACTGCACATTCATTTTGTACAACACTTTTCTTAACTAAACATGCTACTCAACTGTTACTCCAAGCCCTCATTCTATGCCGTCTTGATTATTGTAATGCATTGCTTGCCAGTCTCCCGGATTGCACAATTAGGCTGCTACAAATGATTTATTACTTTGCAGCCCGTCTTGTTTTTAACCAGCCCAAGCGAAATCGTGTCACTCTACTACTCATCTCTCTCCACTGGCTATCTGTATCTCTAGATTTGCCCTTCTTACATTCAATTTATATTACTAAAATATACTCCAACTCATTCACTTCGCTCTAGTGATGAATGTCACCTGGTTATTCAACTACCACACCGTGGTGCTAACTCTCACTAAAGCATCCTTACCTTCACCAGTGGTTCAACAGCCATGCAAGTTGTTTATGGCTTTTCAGTGCCATAAACATAATTCCGCTTCCACTTCAACTCCCATTATTGATGGCTGGTGTAAGGTTTGATTCACTGTAATTTTAATAAAAGAAATAATGTGTAAGATGCAGTTGGACTGAAGTGTCCACTTATGCTACATATACAGTCATATGCACAAGTTTGGGCACCCCTATTAATCTTAAAAATTTTTAGTTCTAAATATTTGGGTGTTTGCAACAGCCATTTCAGTTTGATATATCTAATAACTGATGGACAGTAATATTTCAGGATTGAAATGAGGTTTATTGTACTAACAGAAAATGTGCAATATGCATTAAACCAAAATTTGACAGGTGCAAAAGTATGGGCACCTCAACAGAAAAGTGACATTAATATTTAGTAGATCCTCCTTTTGCAAACATAACAGCCTCTAGTTGCTTCCTGTAGCTTTTAATCAGTTCCTGGATCCTGGATGAAGGTATTTTTGACCATTCCTCTTTACAAAACAATTCCAGTTCAGTTAAGTTTGATGGTCGCCGAGCATGGACAGCCCGCTTCAAATCATCCCACAGATGTTCAATGATATTCAGGTCTGGGGACTGGGATGGCCATTCCAGAACATTGTAATTGTTCCTCTGCATGAATGTCTGAGTAGATTTGGAGCGGTGTTTTGGATCTTTGTCTTGCTGAAATATCCATCCCTGGCGTAACTTCAACTTCATCACTGATTCTTGAACATTATTCTCAAGAATCTGCTGATACTGAGTGGAATCCATGTGACCCTCAACTTTAACAAGATTCCCGGTGCTGGTATTGGCCACACAGCCCCAAAGCATGATGGAACCTCCACCAAATTTTACAGTGGGTAGTGTCAGGAATTTTAAATTCCTTATACATTATGAGAATTCCAATATGGCCGAAAGACAAACAAAGGACCTTGGATTTCCCGCCACTAGGAAATACTGGGCTGGGATTGGCTGATTTAAAAACTAGGGCGGTAGTTTGTGATTGGCTTAAAGCAGTTAAGGGGCGGGATCTAGACGTAACGCATATACCCCGAGGTAAACACAAGGGAGGGGGCTTTTTCACTCAGACGAGGAGGGAGACAGCATCAGAACGCTGAGGAGGAAGACCGCTGGCCAGCGTGAGTTACTGTAGGTGTCCATGAAGTATTCTCTTTGTCCTAAATAAATGAGTTGAGGCGACCATTTTGCATCAGCTCGTTCTTTCTGCCTTTTTCAAAATCAAAAGATCCTAACAGTAGCAAGTGTTTTTCTTGGAATGCTGTTTTTTTGACGCCATGCCTAACGCCTTTTTGTATGACCAAACAACTCAATCTTTGTTTCATCAGTCCACAGGACCTTCTTCCAAAATGAAGCTGGCTTGTCCAAATGTGCTTTTGCATACCTCGACGGCTTCTTTCGCATCACTCTCCCATACAGCTTCTCCTTGTGTAAAGTGCGCTGTATTGTTGACCGATGCACAATGACACCATCTGCAGCAAGATGATGCTGCAACTCTTTGGAGGTGATCTGTGGATTGTCCTTGACTGTTCTCACCATTCTTCTCCTCTGCCTTTCTGATATTTTTCTTGGCCTACCACTTCTGGGCTTAACAAGAACTGTCCCTGTGGTCTTCCATTTCCTTACTATGTTCCTCACAGTGGAAACTGAGAGGTTAAATCTCTGAGACAACTTTTTGTATCCTTCCCCTGAACAACTATGTTGAACAATCTTTGTTTTCAGATAATTTGAGAGTTGTTTTGAGGAGCCCATGATACCACTCTTCAGAAGATATTCAAATAGGAGAACAACTTGCAATTAGCCACCTTAAAAACCTTTACTCATGATTGGATACACCTGGCTATGGAGTTCAAAGCTCAATGAGGTTACCAAACCAATTTTGTGCTTCAGTAAGTCAGTAAAAAGTAGTTAGGAGTATTCAAATCAATTAAATGATAAGGACACCCATATTTTTGCACCTGTCAAATTATTAGTAATAATGCATATTGCACATTTTCTGTTGGTACAATAAACCTCATTTCAATCCTGAAATATTACTGTGTCCATCAGTTATTAGATATATCAAATTGAAATGGCTGTTGCAAACACCCAAATATTTAGAACTAAAAATTACTAAGATTAATAGGGGTGCCCAAACTTTTGCATATGACTTTACAGTAGATGAACATATTTGGGAGCTTGTCTGTTTTGCCTTTCCTAAAATATTAATATGTCTCTATTTTACTAGTTACAGCAGACACATTTCTAGTGGAAGGAAACAAGCAAGAGCATCAGCTGAGTCAGCTTCTTCCTAGCTCGACCTACTCAGTGGCTCTTTATGCTACCAAGGGTTCTCTGACTAGTGGTACTGTTGTTGCCAACTTCATCACACGTATGTATTATGATTCTTTAAGTAATTTTTGAAGTAATCAGATACAGATAACCATCATTATGGCATTATGTCAATAACTAATATACTAATTACTGACAATGTTTTTATATGGTTAATAGCAACCTTAATAAAAATCTTAATAAACTCATCATTTGGAATAACTTAAAGCAGGAACTACAGAAAATAGTTCAAATTGTGATTTAAATATGCAATTCTCATCTTTCTGTCCACATTTAAAATGGGGGGGGGGGGGACTCATACTAATTCATATGATGGTTCAGTGCTTTATAAGTGTGAGCACCAAGTGTGGGCAGCATGGTGGTGTAGTAATTAGCAATTTTGCATTACAGAAAAAGATCCTGGATTCAAGTCATGGGTATGGGGTGCATTTTGAAGACATACCTATAGATAAAACTGGAGATACTTAAGTGCACCATAACATAATTGCTTGCAACTCTTTTGTCAGCTTTTCATGTTGTTCAGATAATAACAATAAACCAGAATAAATGCAATCAAGAGGATTTGCCAATGCATTTTAATATAATGAAGTTCAATTACTAAAACTCCTAAACTGGTGGGGAACTATTATGACTTTAGAGAGAAGGGAGGGGTCTACAACTAAATGAACAAAAAGTACATAGGCCATTTCAATAACAAAACTGCTGCATGAGTAACATATTGTTACAGGGCACGGTAAAAAAGTACCCAAGCACATTGACTTATCAGAAACAGAGAACTATGCTAATGATATACATTATGGGTGACAACAAACACAACATGGAGACAGATTGTTACAGGCAGTCATGGTATCCCCAGGAGCAGAGTAAACAGTACAGCACAGACACTGTTGAATCAAGTGTCTGAAGCTTAAGTACAGCTCTTTTTAGAAGACTTGGCAGAAAAATCCCAGTTCTGCTCTCTAAACAACACTAAAAATCTGATCATCCTGTTAGGAGATCAGAAGGACAGCAGCAACATGGCTTTACGGTACATATCAGCCTAACATTATTTTGGACTGTTCTATCTGCCCAGCGCCCGAGACGTTCTCCCCTGGATGGGCATGGGGAACCCCGCCGCAAGCCCAATAGAGGATAAAGCAGGAGATAATGAATGAATGAAAGTGAGCGACCGTCCCCGAGGGGAGCCAGACAGACAGAAGAAGTGAAAGCAAGTGAGAGATAACAGCTGAATTAGTGAGCACAAGCCAGAGAAAGAGAAAAACAGTGAACACAAGTGAGAGAAACCGAAAGACAGTGTCTGCGTGGGTTTCCTCCGGGTTCTCCGGTTTCCTCCCACAGTCCAAAATCATGGATCAAGTCAATTGTATTCTCAAAAATTGCCCCATATAGAGTGTGTCTGTGTGAGTGAGTGTGTGCCCAGCGATGGATTGGCGCCCCGTCCTGGTTCTATCTGCCCAGCGCCCGAGACGTTCTCCCCTGGATGGGCATGGGGAACCCCGCCGCGACCCCAATAGAGAATAAAGCAGGAGATAATGAATGAATGAAAGTGAGCGACCGTCCAGAGAGGGGAGCCAGACAGACAGAAGAAGTGAAAGCAAGTGAGAGATAACAGCTGAATTAGTGAGCACAAGCCAGGGAAAGAGAAAAACAGTGAACACAAGTGAGAGAAACCGAAAGACAGTGCAAAAGAGAAAAAAACAAGTAAGTAGGGACAAGCAAGAGAAAGAGAGATAGTGACAGATCAAGAGAAAATGCAAGCGAGAGAGAGAATCTTAGTCTATAAGAGAATCTTAATCATAATCTAATAAGAGTTTGTTTACACTCTATAAGAGGGTGTTTACAGTCATGTAGGACTCCCAGATTATGCAATCAGGCCTCTACAAATTATTCAGAACTCTGCAGCTCAACTTAAGTTCAACCAGCCCAAGCGAAGTCATATCACTTCACTCTTCACCATATTCATTCACCATTGGCTACTTGTAGCTGCTCGCATTCATTACAAAGCACTGTAGTGAATGCGAGCCTTCAGGATCTTGTCTTTTAACTTTCTATCTATATTTCTAAAATACAATCCAACTCGTGTATTTTGCTCTAGTGATGAATGTCGCCTGGTGATTCAACCTCACTGTGGTGCTAATTCTCAATCAGTATCGTTCACCACTGCAAAATGGTGGAACGATCTTCCCAACTCTGTGTAGAACAAAGTTACTTAGCATCTTTAAGAAACAACTTAAAACACATCTCTTCCATAAACACCTGATATGAAAAAAATAATGATTACAGATGGGATTGGATTATGATTGGGTTTAATCATTTTACGTTGTAGCCGTAACTTATTTTTAAAAAAGCTTTCTCCGGTCCTTGTCCTCCCCGTGAGTAGGATTTCACAACTCACCTCTCTTCATGTCCATAAAAATATCTTTTACTCTAACATCAGCAATATAAGCTTTTGGAACTTTAACGTATCGCCGCTAATTTATTGTGAAACTGGTTCATTTGCTGGACCTGTCGCGGGTTTTGTTAAATACCTCTGTCCTAAAAGTACCACACAGACAACCTGCCACATTACAAACATTTAAATTAACATAACATAAATCAGACAAAATAACATATAAACTTAAGACACTTTGTTCATTTAGTTTTTAGCTAAATCACTGATAAGAGTTTATTATATAATTTTGACCTTTCTGTTTTATAGCCATGGATGCCCCCCATAATTTGACTGCTAGTGAGGTAAATCACCAAAGTGCCCTAATTTCTTGGCAACCGCCCTTTTCAGAGATTGACAATTACATGCTGACCTACAAATCAGCTGATGGCAGTCGAAAGGTGGGTCATGTTTTATTTTTTGTATTATACATATATAAGCGTATTTTATATAAAATTTATTGATAAATATGAAGATTGGTGGGAGCATGTGATGCAGTATGTATCTGTACCATGAAATCATAAAACTGATGAACTAGCTAACACAGACAAAAAAAAATACTTGATAAGATTATTGTCTTTATATTTTGGTTATTGTACTGGTTTTGATAATGTTTGTAAAGTCTTACGATTATTATTATTTGCTTTTTTTCTCTTTTGCTTCTAAATCCACTTTTAAACAGCTGTGTTATTTAGCAGAATAGATTATAATGAATCATTTAACAGTGCGGCTAATTGTCCAGATGGTGTCATTAATGCAAAATAAACATTTATTAAAGTTACATACCACAACCAGAGTAAAGGTTTCCTATGGTCAGATGATTGAATTTCTGACCAAACTGAGTATTTTAAAACAGCATAGGTAAATTAAAAAAAAGAATTCCTTACTCATGTATCTAATTGTATATATATATACAGCCTGTGTTTCCTGTCTCTATATAGTTTGTTACTTAAATAATTTTTTTCCTAATCCCAGTAATAGTTGTGCCGTTTAACTGCAACATAACAAGTAGATGACAAACAGGAAAAAACAAACAGGAAACAACAAATATTAAGATGTAACCTAAGTATGTCTAAAATAATAAGAGACCATCCTAATATGTTGTCAAATGTTCAGACATCATCCCACATCTGTTGAAAACATCCCACATGTGGCAAAAATATTAAGCCACTATAAAATGCGTGGCCAAAATATTGGACTACCTGTCACGGTAGTCTACCTCGGAATAAAGCGAAGGGAGCCAGGCACGCAGGTAGCAGAAGAACGAGTTTATTTAAAGGTGCAGTGCACCAAAAAACATGAGGTACGAACGACTAGTGACATATAACACAACGACCAGCACCGAGGACGAGAAACAACGGAAATAAATACGAAACGACACCAGACCATGTGCACAAAACAAACCAATGACAAGACGACGTTAATTAACTAACTGATGACCAATGAACGTAAATTAACAGAACAGAACGAAACTAAACACAAAACAGATGACAGGTGCCCTAGGCACCTGTTACACTACCATTCCAGGTGTGTCCATTTATTAGGTCACCATACTTGTCCCTAAAAGAACATTCACCAAGATCGATGATTGACTTTTTCATCGTATATTGAAAAACACTCTTTATACCAGCTAATCTTAAAATTGCTTAAAATGCTGCAGGAGATGATTCTAGATGCCGAGGACACATGGATACGTCTAGAGGGGCTGGCAGAGATCACAGAATATACAGTGCGGCTACAGGCAGCAAGAGGTCTTGAGACAAGTGCCATTGTCTTGACATCCTTTACAACAGGTATCCTATTTCTAAATATTTTAATAGTGTACACAGTGGAATCTATGTTGATAATTTATGGTTCTAGCTGCATATCAGCCTGTCTGCTGTGCTGTAGTGATGTGTGTAGAATAACAATGTTTCCTTTGTTTTGAATAGGAAACCGGTTATTTGCAGTGCCACAAAACTGTGCCCAGCACCTGCTAAATGGTGAGCTCCTCAGTGGAGTGTATACAATCTATATCAACCGAGACCTCAGCCAAGGTGTGCAGGTTTACTGTGATATGACCACTGATGATGGAGGCTGGATTGTAAGTGTTTTAAATTTCTATTATTTTTGTTAGTCAGCCATATCGTATAAACAAGTTCCAGTCTTGGTGTGAATGTGTGCATGAATGTGCTTGCTTGTCTGCCCTGCAATGGACTGAGTATTTGTCTCATCTTTTCCCTAACCTTTTAATAATCACATTCTAGGGTAGGCTCCAGCATCTGGTTACTTTAAGTAGTATAACACTCAAATTATTATTTATTATTTGATATAAAATATAGCTGTATTCACATTTATTTTAGATATTATAGAGTTTAGTGTTGAAAGTGGTATTTTATGACATATGATGTTTACACCACTAAACTTAATATAACCTAAATATAATTCAATACTGTCAAATGTAAAAAATCCCATATAAAGGAGCAGCTAGTCAGCTAGTTCTGTATTTAAATTGCTGTATGTCTTATTTCATTTCTTTAACCTTTGGTTCTTTCTAAATTTCTCATTCTATATGTTATTTGTTTATTCAACTCTTTTGTATCTTGTCTTGATTACTTTTTCTGTTTAGCTTTTCATTCATTTCTATTTAGAGCCAATAAATGAAATGTTATGTCCATGCCCAAACTTTTGGTCATTATCAGGTTCCATGCAATGCCTACTTCCATGCCCCTAGCCATAATATTATGAAGCTCTAATTTATGCCAATGCCTTAAACATAGATTTTGCCCATGCCATACCATATGACATAGCCAGGACTAACCTCTCTGATTACAACCTAAGTTTAGATCAAGCTCATCAAGCTGGGCACACACACACACCACTTGAAAAACTTTGAGCCTTGTTTTTTTTATTATGTCTCTTTTATTTTATTTTTATTTATGTCTACTTTTAAGGTGTTCCAGCGACGGCAAAATGGGCTTACTAATTTTTCAAGGAATTGGAGTGATTACAAGAATGGTTTTGGAAATCTAGAGGATGAATTCTGGTTAGGTAAGCATAGATTAAAATTATAAAATGATAGACATTTTTTAATTTTCTGTATATTATCTTTTAAAAAACAAAGCACTTCTGGATGGATGCAAACTGCATTTCGTTGTTTATAATGAGCAATGACAATAAAGTTGAATCCTATTCTATTCTATTCTATTCTATTCTATTCTATTCTATTCTATGATATATAAAATATTAGTAAAAGAGGAATGCTGAAAAAATATAATATGAACCTCCCTCAAATAATGTAAAAAAAAATATTGACTGTTTTACATAAATGCTGTGATAAAGTGATACTTGTGCTTGTCCCTGGGTTAATTTACAGAGAACAAAAGTGCTCTCTTCTTGGTTATTTTGGCCCAGGCATGTACACTGATTTTATGGTGCACTGTTTGTCACACCGTAGTTGACTATAAAAAAAACATTTGAAGTGAAGGATTTGGATATACCTACAAAATATCTGGTACCCTGAATTGCATAATAACTACCAATTATGAGCAATTGCACTATTTTTATGAATTTTGGCTACATGCTTCTGGTAATTGGTTTTGCAATATCATGGTTTTGTGTTCTTAGGTGTAGTTGGGACTTCAATGACTTTATAATTTATTACTATTCAGCTTGTCAATTAAATATTTGTGTAAATGTTTCTTGTGTGTAATTATTATTCTGCATTATTATTCAATAATAAGTCAATAATACCATTTTCATGGTATTTTATCATTTAGGACTGGATAACATTCATAAGATTACTGCTCAAGAACGTTATGAGCTGCGAATTGACATGAAAAATGGACAGGAAACAGTTTATGCCAGCTATGACAGGTTTACCATTGGCGATTCCAGGAGCCTTTATAAGCTTAAGATAGGGGAGTACAATGGCACAGCAGGTGAGTGGATATAACTTTTGAATGGTTCTGTACATAAGTTCTGCTCGTTGGCTTTAGCCCAATGATTTAACAGTTTAAATGATTTAACAGTTTAAAATAGCATATTATGTTGTTTATCTTCTTGTGTTACAGGGGATTCGTTAAGTTATCACCAGAGCCGTCCTTTCTCCACCAAAGACAGAGATAATGACATTGCTGTCACTAACTGTGCACTTTCTTACAAAGGAGCCTGGTGGTATAAGAACTGTCATAGAGTTAACCTGAATGGAAAATATGGAGAGTCCAGGCACAGCCAGGTAAACTTGAGTGTTTGTGTTAAATCAAAACAATTTAAAAAGTTTTACTCTTAATGAACCACAAAAGTATCAATAAGCAAAAAACAAAACATGAACCGATTCCTGTCACAAGAGTGGCGATGTCTCTTCCACAAAGGCATGGGAGCCCTCATCTTTGACATTGTGGAAAACTCAGAAAAATTGGCTTAAGTTTGGAGATCATTCCAAAAATGGTGTTTAGGTAATGAATAATGAGAACATACAACCTAGCACCAGAGTCAGTGACACAGGAAAGCATAGATACAAAACTAATCTTAAGCAGAAAACAAAAGGAAACAACTAGTAGATATAGGGAGAGATGTGAGGGGAGCAGGAAAGGGGGACAACTGAAATTAATATACAGATGAGGAGGAAAGATTTTCCTGATGGCACTGAAAGTCACGTGTTATACCAAACTACTGTATATCGTCATTTTAAAATGTCTAAATGGGGATGCATGAACGGTCAGTGAATTTTTTGTTCCAAAGAACAACTGCATTGACTCTGTTCCAGCATCCTAACCTCCTTACTATAGCGAAAACATGCTGCTAAAGTGACAGCATTGGCTGCGAAGATGTCCCAGGGTATGAAATGTTGGTATCCAAGTACGCACAGAAAAGGTGCACCATCTGTCGGTCAGGTCATTTTGTGCTATCTCAGCTTATGGTATACAGCATGACCAATCCGAGAAGTTGTTGTGGGCTCATAATCATTAAATTTGTCCAACCTTTGGTTTTAGCACTCGCATGAATTGTTGGTCTGGGAGTAAAATCCTAAATTCTAAAGACATCTACCTCTACTACAAAGGGCTGCGAGGTGAGCTAAAATAGGGTAAGATGAAAAACCTTATCAAAATCTGAAGACCAGCTCCTTTAGCAGAGTGGGGAAAATGTGAGACCCAACAGAAATCTGCAAATCACTTATTGACCTTGGAAAAGAGAACATAATTAAGCAAACATGTAAGAGCCTGCTTGACTTGCCACACACACACACACACACACACACACACACACATATATATATATATATATATATATATATATATATATATATATATATATATATAGTAACACACGTTTACCTCTAATGGAACGGCTGTGCATATAAAGCACAAAACCGAAGTGCCTAAACGCAGGTAGTGGCAACAAGGGTTTATTTAAAGGTGACGGGACATCAAACACAGAGGCAACAAAACACAAGGTACACAACAAAACACAAACATAAAGTGACGACGTGCACGGAGGAAGGGGAACACTGGAAATAAGTATACAAACACCCGATCATGTGCACAAAAACAAACCAATGAATAAAGAAGGTTAATTATCTTAAATGGTGGGCGATAACACAAGCTAATTAAGCAAAACATGGGACAGGCACCTGTTAAATGCACACACACACATATATATATATATATATACTGTGTATATATATATATATATATATATATATATATATATATATATATATATATGTAACAGGTGCCTAGGGCACCTGTCCCCTGTTCTGTGTTTCCTTTTGTTAGAATGAGTTAATTAACGTTCATCTGTCATCAGTTAGTTAATTAACTCCGTCTTGTTATTGGTTTGTTTTGTGCACATGGTCTGGTGTCGTTTTGTATTAATTTCCGTTGTTTCTCGTCCTCGGTGCTGGTCGTAGTTGTATGTCACTAGTCTGTTTGTACCTCACGTTTTTTGGTGCTACTGCACCTTTAAATAAACTCGTTCTTCTGCTACCTGCGTGCCTGGCTCCCTTCAGCGCGTTTAAACGTGGCGGCTCTGCGCTTCCTATGCGCAGCCACTTTATTCCGAGGTAGACTACCGTGACAGAACGACCAGCCAGGCAATTTGGGGAGTCCAGTGCCCAGGTAAGCTAGTTTCTAAATTTTTCTTTGCGGGGGCCGTGTAGCCTCGTACTCGCGGCGCGTTCCGCCGTGTACGCGAGTGCGGCGCTATGCGCAGCCCGCCGTCCCGGAGCCGTAAGGACGGCTCTTACAGAGAGATGTCGGAGTATTATGACTCCGATGATGAGTGGATGTGGAGGTATGGGTACGAAGCGCTCTGCACTGAGGAAGGTCTGGATTTGGTTCAGATTTCCGATGACGAGGCGGGCGAGTCGTACCTGTATGGGCATATTCTGCCCATACGAACCCTCCTCAACTCTGAGGAGTTCTGGACGGACGCTCCGGTCCAGCTTGTTACACCCCCCATGGCGAAATCCAGACGCAGAGGGCGCCGGCCGGACCGCGCTGTGTCTGGATCGCGCTGCGAGGGGGCGGTACCGGAGCCGGCACTCGGGGGGGTAAATGTGAATACATGTGGCGTGAGCGTGGTGTGTCCCCCGTCTCGTCTGTTTCGTGTGTCCAGTCCGTCTTCCCTGTATCAGTGATGTCCGTGTCTTTGTGTTTGGACATTGCGGTGGGGGTGTACCTCTACTGTGTGCAGGATGGCGATTCTGAGGTGGAGGTTCACCCAGTGGGCATGCCTGCCAAGGTCCTGCCAGCGTGTGTGCCCGCCGAAGTCCTGCCAGCATCCGTGCCCACCAAGGTCCTGCCAGGGTGTGAACCCACCAAGGTCCGGCCAGCGTGCGAACCCGCTGAGGTCCAGCCAGCATGCGTGCCCGCCGAGGTCCTGCCAGCAGGCGAACCCATCCCGAAGTCCAGGGGCGTCACGCCGCCCATCCCAAAGTCCAGGGGCGTCACGCCGCCCATCCCGAAGTCCAGGGGCGTCACGCCGCCCATCCCGAAATCCAGGGGCGTCACGCCGCCCATCCTGAAGCCCAGGGGCATCACGCCGCCCATCCCGAAGCCCAGGGGCGTCATGCCGCCCATCCCGAAGCCCAGGGGGCCGCACGCCGCCCAGCCCGATGTCCAGGGGGCACACGCCGCCCAGCCCGAGGTCCAGGGGCCACACGCCGCCCAGTCCGAGGTCCAGGGGCCGCACGCCGCCCAGCCCGAGGTCCAGGGGCCGCACGCCGCCCAGCCTGATGTCCAGGGGCCGCAAGCCGCCCAGCCCGAGGTCCAGGGGCCGCACGCCGCCCAGCCCGATGTCCAGGGACCGCACGCCGCCCAGCCCGAGCAGCAGGGGCCGCACGCCGCCCAGCCCGAGCAGCAGGGGACACACGCCGCCCAGCCCGAGCAACAGGGGCCGTACGCCACTCCGCCAGGGGGCGTCCTCCGGACCACGCCGCCCGTGGGCGTCCACCTGACCACGCAGTCAGAGGGCGTGGCCCACTCCTCGTCCGCCGAGGGCGTCCACCGGATTACGCAGCCAGAGGGCGTGGCCCACTCCGTGTCCGCCAAAGGTGCTCATCGGCCCACACATCCAGAGGGCGCCCACCGGACCACGCAGTCAGAGGGCGTGGCCCACTCCTCATCCGCCGAGGGCGCCCACCGGACCACGCAGCCAGAGGGCATGGCCCACCCCTCGTCCGCCGAGGGCGTCCACCGGACCACGCAGCCAGAGGGCGTGGCCCACTCCGTGTCCGCCAAAGGCGCTCATCGGCCCACACAGCCAGAGGGCGCACACTGGACCACGCAGTCAGAGGGCGTGGCCCACTCCTGAACCGCCGAGGGCGCCCACCTGACCTCGGACCCACCCCACCCCCCCCCCCCCCCCGGACTTTTATTTTTTTTTCTTGGTCGCGTCCCCAGGGGCCCCCAGGGGCGACCGCAGGGGCGGGGGTAATGTAAAAGGTGTCTAGGGCACCTGTCACCTGTTCTGTGTTTCCTTTTGTTAGAGTGAGTTAATTAACGTTCATTTGTCATCAGTTAGTTAATTAACTCCGTCTTGTTATTGGTTTGTTTTGTGCACATGGTCTGGTGTCGTTTTGAATTTATTTCCGTTGTTTCTCGTCCTCGGTGCTGGTCGTAGTTGTATGTCACTAGTCTGTTCGTACCTCATGTTTTTTGGTGTTACTGCACCTTTAAATAAACTCGTTCTTCTGCTACCTGCGTGCCTGGCTCCCTGCAGCGCGTTTAAACGCGGCGGCTCTGCGCTTCCTATGCGCAGCCACTTTATTCCGAGGTAGACTACCGTGACAATATATATATATTTTTTTTTTTTTCATTAGAAAGACCAAAATATTTATATTTGTGCACCAAAACATTATTATTAGCCCCCTTTAAGAAATTAACATTATTAAGTCATCACACAAGCCACTTTTGTGCAGTGATGTGCTTTACCTTCAGAGGTGATGTGCATAAAGGTGATCAGGTGAAACAGATGATTGCATTCAATTAAGTTAAGTTAATTAACTAATTTAAGTTAAAACATGGTATAAAAACCTAATTATGGAGCTGGCAGTTGAGGTAGCAACATGCCAAAAACAAAGGAAATCAGTTTAGACCTGAGAAAAAGAATTATTGATGCACACAAAGCAGGAGAGGGATATACAAAGATATCTAAGTGTTTCCAAGTGTCAAGAACTGGAGTGAGAGGCATCATTCAGAGATTCAAAGACAGCAACACAGTGCAGAACAAGCCTGGCAGAGGTAGAAAAAGAAAGATTTCAGAGAGACTGGAAAGAAT
The DNA here is from genome assembly GCA_019802505.1 of Corydoras sp. C115. Lineage (NCBI taxonomy): Eukaryota > Metazoa > Chordata > Actinopteri > Siluriformes > Callichthyidae > Corydoras > Corydoras sp. C115. Next base: position 633,257 of record JAFMOC010000052.1, on the reverse strand, counting down.
ACTAGTGAGAAATGTGTCTAGAGACCCCAGATTAACTTCCAAGGCACTGGCAAATGACTTGGCCACATCAGGAATCATAGTCTCTAAGAAGACCATCGCTAGAGCTCTGCACAGGAATGACCTGCGAGTGTGCAGACCAAGAAAAACTCCATTTTTGAGGAAGAGGCACCTTCAAGCCAGACTTAAGTATGCTCGGGACAACCTAGAGAACGACTATTCATACTTGAAGCGTGTCATTCAACCTAAAGAACACCATCCCCACAGTGAAGCATGGTGGTGTGAGTATTTTGCTATGGGGGTGCTTCAGTGCATCTGGAACTGGAAATTGTCAAGGTGGATGGAATCATGAATAAAGAAAATATGTGGCTATTTTGAAAGAGAACCTTAAGCAGTCAGCTGTGAAACTGGGTTTGAGATGTCACTTCATTTTCCAACATGAGAAGGATCCTAAACATACATCCCTCCTGGTGAAGAACTATCTTCAGATGACCAAAGTGAATATCATTGAATGGCCTGCAAAAGCCCTGACTTAAATCCAATAGAAAATCTGTGGGCTTCTAGAGGAACTTGAGAGATTTGCCAAAGAAGAATGGGCCAGGATTCCTCAAATGACGTGTGAGAGACTTGTTGTAAACCACAACAAACATCTGCAGGCAGTAATCCAGCAAAAAGGCTACACAATTGACTATTAGGATGTAGGGGGCTGATAATTTTGACCCTGATAGTATAAATATATAGATAGAAAAAAAGGCCAACAGTCAATATGATGTACAAAAAAACATAATATTTAAACAAGTTTACAGTTTTGTACATCATATTGACTATTGGCTTTTTTTATCCACTCTGTATTTTAAACAAATGGCTATTGATTATTTATAGTAGTAAATTACACTGGTTTATGTAGAAACTTAGAGATTAGTCTTAGAACATAGAATGAGTTTTGTTCTTATGTGACTTGATGCAGAAACGTTATTTAAATTTATAACAGCAACTCATCAGACTGTTGCCCAAGCATGTTTCCAGTCCACCCATTTCCTGTATAGTTGAAATGTGTAACTCTATTTGTGATTTAGATGAGTATGATATATTAAAGACAAAAAAAAATGTCATTTTTATGTAGTATATTCCACTGTTCTGCTATGCAAATGCATTGCATAATCAGCTACATATTTGTTTAGGGTATCAACTGGCACAAGTGGAAAGGCCATGAGTTTTCCATTCCATTTGTTGAGATGAAGATGAGACCATACAATTATCGAAGCATCAGTGGAAAGAGAAAGAGGTCTACTCTTCATTAATCAACTGTTTCTCATTATCGTCCTAGCTGTTCCTACTTTAATTTTAAGTAAAAAATTTAAAGGCTGTATGATTATGATGAACACTATGTATAGCTGAAAAATCTTGGAATGTTCCATTCTGTGTAATAATTTTGGTTCTTTAACATGTAAAAATGTTAAAAAGTTGTAAAGGAATGATTTACAAAAAAAAAAAAAAAAAAAAAAAAACATTACATTTAATCTTGTTATTTTACCCCTTTGAAAAAATTGATTTTAAAAACGGACCTCTATTTTTATAAATGAAATTACTCTTAACATATAAATAGGAATTAACTATTAATGTCAACGTCTTAGCCAGTCTTTAACTCATGGCTAGAGTAGGTCAACTTCTTAACAGATAATGCTGTTTAATTATTTATGAAACATGTTCTAATCTGGTTAATTTTTGTTTTTAGAAGCCTAATGACATAATGAATGAATAAGACAACCAAAAACATTTTCAGATTAAATGTTATTGCAAAAGAAACAAATAAAATAAACATAATGAGAATATGTTTACAAACTAAAAACAACTTTTAAATCCTTCTCCATATTTACTCATGAATACATGCTTAAAATTTTACATTTTTCAATTTGCAGTTTTACAAAACTATGAGAAATATTCATTCATTCATTCATTCATTCATTCATTCATTCATTCATTCATTATCTTCCGCTTTAATCCTATACAGTCATATGCAAAAGTTTGGTCACCCCTATTAATCTTAATAATTTTTAGTTCTAAATATTTGGGTATTTGCAACAGCCATTTCAGTTTGATATATCTAATAACTGATGAACACAGTAATATTTCAAGATTGAAATGAGGTTTATTGTACTAACAGAAAATGTGCAATATGCATTAAACCAAAATTTGACAGGTGCAAAATTATGGGTACCCTTATCATTTAATAGATTTGAATAATCTTAACTACTTTTTACTGACTTACTGAAGCACAAAATTGGTTTGGTAACCTCATTGAGATTTGAACTCCATAGCCAGGTGTATCAAATCATGAGTAAAGGAATTTAAGGTGGCTAATTGCAAGATGTTCTCTTTTTGAATCTCTTCTAAAGAGTGGCATCATGGGCCCCTCAAAACAACTCTCAAATTATCTGAAAACAAAGATTGTTCAACATAGTTGTTCAGGGGAAGGATACAAAAAATGAAACAAAGATTGAGTTGTTTGGTCATACAAAAAGCATTATGCATGGCATCAAAAAAAACAGCATTCCAAGAAAAACACTTGCTACCCACTGTAAAATTTGGTGGAGGTTCCATCATGCTTTGGGGCTGTGTGGCAAATACCAGCACCGGGAATCTTGTTAAAGTTGAGGGTCGCATGGATTCCACTCAGTATCAGCAGATTCTTGAGAATAATGTTGAAGAATCAGTGACGAGGTTGAAGTTATGCCAGGGATGGATATTTCAGCAAGACAATGATCCAAAACACCGCTCCAAATCTACTCAGGCATTCATGCAGAGGAACAATTACAATGTTCTGGAATGGCCATCCCAGTCCCCAGACCTGAATATCATTGAACATCTGTTGGATGATTTGAAGCGGGCTGTCCATGCTCGGTGACCATCAAACTTAACTGAATTGGAATTGTTTTGTAAAGGGGAATGGTCAAAAATACCTTCATCCAGGATCCAGGAACTGATTAAAAGCTACAGGAAGCAACTAGAGGCTGTTATTTTTGCAAAAGGAGGATCTACTAAATATTAATGTCACTTTTCTGTTGAGGTGCCCATACTTTTGCACCTGTCAAATTTTGGTTTAATGCATATTGCACATTTTCTGTTAGTACAATAAACCTCATTTCAATCCTGAAATATTACTGTGCCCATCAGTAATTAGATATTGAAATGGCTGCTGCAAACACCCAAATATTTAGAACTAAAAATGATTAATAGGGGTGCCCAAACTTTTGCATATGACTGTATTAGGGTCACGGGGGGGGGGGGGGGGGGGGGGGGGGGGGGGGGGGGGGGGGGGGGGGGGGGGGGGGGGGGGGGGGGGGGGTGGGGGGGGGGGGGGGGGGGGGGGGGGGGGTTCCCCATGCCCATCCAGGGAGAACGTAGATAAACCCAGGACAGGGTGCCAATCTATCGCTGGGTACACACTCACACGCACGCACACAAACACACTCTATATGGGGCTATTTGGAGAACTCAATTGACTTGATTCATGTTTTTGGACTGTGTGAGGAAACCTGAGAACCCGGAGGAAACCCACACGGACACAGGGAGAACATGGAAACTCCACCCAGATGGGTATTCGAACCTGGAATCCCTAGCGGCGAGAGGCGAACGTGCTAATCACTAAGCCACCGAAACCATGAGAAATATATATTATATATATATGTTTTATTACCCCACTTGTTCCATTACCTTATTACTGTGTTGTGTACTTTCTGTGGTAACAGTGCTCAGGCTTTGTGCCCAATTTGGCTCTTATTGGCAAAAGGTGGTGCTGTGGTTTAGTTGGTTAAAGCGCCTGCCTAGTAAACAGGAAATCATGGGTTTGAATCCCAGCAGTACCGTGATGTTTGATGAACTGTTCTGTTTTGTTGGGCATGGTAGCTCAGTGGTTAGGGCATTGGGCTATCAATCTGAAGGTTGGGGGTTCAAATCCCAGGTCCGCATAAGTTACCAATGTGGATCCTTGAGCAAGGCCCTTAACCCTCATTGCTCTAGAGATGTTGTGATTAACCCTGTTGTAAGTTGCATTGGATAAAAAAATGCTAAAAGCTAAGTCTGCTAAATGACCAAATGTTATGTTAATCCCAAACGTTATATTCCAAAATCACTTCCCAACATTTATTTGTGTCTGTAAGGGGTGAGTCATTTATTTTTTGAGAGAATTGATCCAATATTATAAATTTGTGACAAATGTATGTGAACCTTCAGTATTAGCAGAAAATTATCATTCATTCATTCATTATCTCCCGCTTTGTCCTTTATTAGGGTTGCGGTGGGGTTCCCCATGCCCATTCAGGGGAGAATGTCTCGGGCGCTGGGCAGATAGACCAGGACAGGGCGCCAATCCATCGCTGGGCACACACTCATTCACACAGACACACTCTACATGGGGCAATTTTGAGAATTCAATTGACTTGATCCATGTTTTTGGACTGTGGGAGGAAAACGGAGAACCCAGAGGACACCCACGCAGACACGGGGAGAACATGGAAACTCAAACTAGCGCTAAGAGGCAAACGTGCTAACCACTAAGCCACCGTGCTGCCAGCAGAAAATTAAAAGTTGAAAATATTTTGATGATTTACAGTAAAGTAAATTACAGTTAGGAGAGGGCAACCAATTTTATTTAAAGAACTTCAAAACACATTTGGGTAAGTGTACCAAAAAATAAATTCTGTAGATACCAGAGGATCAGTTGTCAATGTTTATCATGCTGGCTGAAAGCCTATCTCTATAAAGTTTGAATATCCATCCATCCATTATCTTCATTACCATTATCTTTATCCTTTACTAGAGTCGCGGGGGGGGGTTCCCCATGCTCATCCAGGGGAGAATGTTTTGGGTGCTGGGCAGATACACCCAGGACAGGACGCCAATCTATCGCTGGGCACACATTCCCTCACTCACACAGGTACACTCTATATGGGGCAATTTGGAAAATTCAATTGACCTTGATCCATGTTTTTGGACTGTGGGAGGAAAACTCATGCGGACACGGGGAGAACATGGAAACTCCACCCAGATTGAGATTCGAACCAGGAATTGATGAGAGGCGAACGTGCTAACCACTAAGCCACCATGGTGCCAAGTTTGAACATAAAAAATAAATAAAATTTTTCCCAAAAAAAAATTTTTACTAATAATTTTCTGCTTTATATACTAATATTGTATAAACTAGATGTTAGAAAACATGTTTTATACCTTTATTTATGCATATGTTCTACGGCGAAGAAAAACATTTAAAATTAATTAATTTCAGAACCACAATATTGTCAATAAAAAAGTTAATTTAGGATTCATTTAAACTTAAGTGATGTAAAATATGCTTGTAGACATTTTTTTGCACAATATTTTTGCAATAAATATTTCTTTTACAATTAGAAGTTCCTATTCAACTTTGCTATTGTTTTTTTGTAATAAAGATTTGACTACATTTTGAAAATAAATAATTAAGGATATGAAATGTTTTCAAACCATTTATATTTTGTCACAAATTGTTATAAAAAAAACTATTTTCATTTCTTTTTATTTAACTCAAAATGTGTAACTTCGGCTCAATTATATGTCATGTAAATGTAAAACACTTCCTATTAAGACAAACTTTTAAAAATGTAAATATAGCACATTTATTTCTAGCTGATTAGATTAGAACCAACTTAGTGACATTTAATAATGTCTAAAACAGTTCACCCCTTAATAAACTGATCAATCTTATTTGGATGTATTTCTAAAATGTTATTATGCATTCAAATATTTGCATTCATTATCACTCAAAAGCCTGCACTGATCTGATGCATATAAGCATAAATAAACTTCCCATTTAAGGGTAATCATTAGATTATGCACTTTTGCATAAGTTATGCATGTTATTGTATTACATTGTAAATGCACTATTTTAAATGTTTCCCAGATTATGTGCAAAATTCTTCAAATATAAACTCACAAGGGAAGAAATGTAAACTTATTCTCTAACCACCATTAACATTCTTTTGTCTTTGTTTTAAAAATGACTAATTAATGATTTAGGGATATTTATTGATCATATGTTAACATTATAAAATATGTTTAGAGCTAGTGCCTTTCCTCGTGATGACCTTCAAACCTATTAAATGAAAAAATGTTTGGATTTTGGTATTTACGCCTATTGCTTTGTATGGTCCTGTTACATAACCTGTAACAAAATCATTTATGAAACACGAATGAGGGTGACATGCTGTATGGGATAAAAGATACAATGCAATAAATATGTTTGACATTAAATACCATATATTAATGATTAATATACAAAAGACAACTGGAAAGCCTCAACATCCCTTTCTTCTCATTGAAGTCTTGTTTTTGCCACATTATTTTCTGATTTAGGATACATTAAAGTGAATTAAAAATAGTTTTTGCCACTGATATGGGCGTGTAGTTATCCAATTATTGATCTCTCACATATTTTTTATTTATTTCTATCAGTAATTGTTTCCATATTTAATTGGTATTACAGTTAGATTTTTTGTAGTTAAATATTTTTGTGTCTTTATTGTAAACTAGGGAACATAATAATATTTATATAAGCTACCATTTTATTTTATGTGTTTTCTTTATTTTACCACAGTATTATTATTAATAGATACATGTGAGATGTTGGTACTGTTTATGTTTTTATTAATGGCTTTTGTTCTTTACATATATAAAGGATTTTGCATGACCTTTAGCCACAAAGTATTTAGTAGAAGGGTGGATTGACCTCTGAAAATATACCTTTGTACAAGGCAAAATCTCATTAAATTGTACAATGTTAAAACCTGACATGAATGATCAATATATGTATAATTCAAATGAATTTTTGCAGTAGAAATAATTTTTATTACATTTTATACTCATTAATAAAATATTCCACAAATGTGTACTATGAATCTGTCATTTTTATCAGTCAGAAAATTCTTATTTTTACTAAAACCAAGTGTTCCATACTCATTTCTAGCCCCAAAAAAGAACATTAAGCAACAACTTCTTATTTCTGCTGTTGCCATTTAGGGATTTACGGAGCCCCTAAAGAGACATGGAAAAAATATATATAATGCGAGATCTCGCAAAACTTTTTTTGTGAATTTAATTTCATGATTTGGTACAGAAGTAGCATTCAGGAAAGGCTTTGATGAGCAAAGCTGGCCGGAAGATATCCAGTTTGTCAACAAATATGTGAAAAAATATAGAAATGTTTGAAAACAAAAAAAACAAAAAAAACTTTTAAAGACTTATGAGGAAGTTCAGTGTGCAGAATCCAAGGAAGTAAGCTGAACGTCTATGATTTTTAATCAGTCCCTCAGATTGCACCTTACCAAGATCAGCCATTCAGCAATAGCACTACAATATGAAATTACATTTATAAATGATGCAAAAAACATGTCCAAAAATAGCTTCAACTTCTCTGTGCTTAGAGATATTAGATGGCATATCACATAGTGGACATGTGGAAATCAGTCTCTGGCGGTTTTCCAATCCAATCCAATAATGAAAAAGACCATCAACAAATTTAGATAACCAACAAATCTAAAAGCCATGTGATGTTATGAGTTTGTGTCAGTGTGTCAAATAAAGTAATTTAAATGGATAAGATAAAATAAACCTCTAAAGCCTATAAAACAATAATATGGTATATACAATGGTATGGTCCACTTCATTTTAACATGGGCACGGTAGCTCAATGGTTAGGGTGTTGGGCTATCAATCTAAAGGTTGGGGGTTCAAATCCCAGGTCCACTGAAGTTAACAATGTGGATCCTTGAGCAAGGCCTTTAACCCTCATTGCTCCAGGGATGTTGTGATTAACCCTGTGCTCACCTTGTAAGTCGCTTTGGATAAAAGCGTCTGCTAAATGACCAAATGTAATGTAACATGCCTGAGTTGTTCTTGGTTTTCATTCTCTGTTCCAGTTCCCTTTTCATCACATTAAATTAAATAATTTTGTCTCATGACCTAATTATTTTTACATTTGCAGTGTCCTCCTTGTTTGAATTTCCTTTGATTACATGCATTTGCAATTGTACATTTGTAATGCATTTTCTTAAAGTAAAACATTTATTTGTTTTTTAGTAAGTCTGCAACTGTTTTTCATTCACAAATCTGGATGGAAACTTTACATATAAATATACACCTATATCATACATTATACAGAAGTCATGGGCTGGCATAGTTCCCAAGAAATACTTCACATAAGGCACATGAAAAGCTTTACACAGAAACACTAAGCAAATCACAATTCTGCTAAATTGCTAAACTGCTAAATTTCTGAAGTGGATTCCTCTGACGATATGTTGTTCAAATGCTTTTGTAAAGAAACTCAAGCTTAACCTCCTAAAAAGGTATGCTATATGCTATACCTATATTTTTTCAGTTGTCTTTTATTCTTTTCTTGTTTCCCATTGTTTGAGTATTGATTCATTATATTAGTGTGTTTCTTGTATATTAAACACTGTTATAACATGGTATACTTAGCATACTGTTGCTGCGCACAAAAACACAAATACACTAACCTAGAATCAAAACCTCTGAGAACTGTTTAACTCATTGTGGGACTCCTTAAACACATACTTTTTGAGCATAGCAAAAATTCAATCTGAATTCAATCTGAAACAAATTTTAGTACATTAGGGCAGATAATAGATGGCTGCATACTATTGCCCTTAGGGGTACTTCATTGGGACCTTCTATGAGCTAGCAAGGCATCAGGCAAAGAGAAAAACATATTTAAAAACCTGACACATGATCACTTCTGTCGACTGTGACTGTAAGAGGAGGGCACAGCAATATAAGTAGGTAATATTGGCCATTAAATTTAGTGTTACATGGTTATACCTTTTTCTCAGGAACTAATACCACCAATGCCACAGGTAGGTTTAGGTGGTTTGCCATGCTCCACTTATGTTTCTTTACCTGACCTCATAGTCAATATCTCCCACATGCCAAGTGACCACACATAGTTCTTTAGTTTGGCAATTAATATGGAACTCAATGGGGCAGACAAGACAATAACACAAGCCTGGGACATTTGTCTACAAGGGTTCAGACAAGGCATTCTAGTGAAATTAATACCATTGCTCATTCTTGCTAACTGGGTTTTGACATCAGTGTACAAAGGTTCATGGAAACAAAGACAGGCATTTGGTAAAATTTGGAAATCAACATGATTCTTCACTTTCTATACTTAACATTGTACTTTATTTACAAAATTCAGGACAATTGTATTTAACACATTAATGTTAGTTATAAATTGAAACAATTTAATATAAGTACATAGAAGTACACTTCTGGTTATAATTCAACATATATATAACAAATTTGCATAATCTTTTTAACTTATATTTACTTTGACACTATTTGTAAAATATTTTTGCAATGGCACAACAATATGTTCTTAATTTTAGATATTATGTTTTAATCATTGTAGGTTTGTGTTTTTGATAACTGTACTTTATAGGACACAAGACAACAAGGGCAGAAAAAGCTTTCCAATGCCCCAAAGCATAAGGGCACAAAGCAAAAATGAGGGCTTTTAGAGCTTTACAGTGATGTTAAAAATGATGCTCCAAGGCAAGATTGTCCTAAGAACCATCTTGTCTTGGCCATGGCTAAGCCTTTTGTAAAGATGTCAAAGCATATGGTTCATGCTGACAAACAGTTCCACTTGAGGCTAGTTCTGAAGCCATAATAAGGCTATTCTCTTTTTTACACACTTTTTTTTTTTAAATAATCTCCTAGACCCACTGCTAATGTATCATTGAATGACAAACACTAAATCCAAGTCGTAATATACCAACTACGTCTTTGTACAGCATATTATCTGTTACAATTGGAACCTGAAAATTGGCACTGCATTTTAAAGGTATTTATATTACCATGTTACCATCAGAAGCTTATTTGAGTGCAAGTGCTAGACAAATGTTTCAGGAAAACTTAAAAACAAGGTATTTAAAACCAATTTCTCTACACATAAACAAAAATCATCTTTTTATCAAAATATACTATTAACCTTTTAGAATTTAACTAAGAATACTTGCAGCCCATGCCTTCTAACTGTTGGAAACACCTGGACAAATTGTATTTTATTGCTTAAATAATGACATTGTCCACAAAAAATAAATAAATAAAGAAGATAATGCCATTTTTTAAAAAGTAATGACACATGTGTATGCTTTATTCCATCCAACAGATTACTGTGTATATTTGTAGGCATTTGTTGCATCCATGAATCCATAATGTATTCCACTACTTGATTGTGTGGTTGTGTTTTTTGTCCATAACTGTTACATATTTTGCTTATGTCCAGTGATCAAACCGACATAAATTAAATATGATTTGACTAAAGGAATATTAAAAACAATGTAAGAAAAGAAGAAAAATCTAATTTTAACAAGAACATTAGTTCTGAAATACTGTGAGATCATGACATTTTACTGTGTAAAACCCACTCTCATATTTTAAATAACACTAGACTGTTACAGTTCATTTCCCTGACCCATGTTATATTTGTCCAGATTAATAGCAGCACACTCTATGTTTAGCTTTTTTAAATACTGAATGTTAGTGTAATGCTGTAATGTGAGAAGCAAACTCATAAACTATAACTTATAATGGTTTTATTGTTCCATTTTCTTGCAAGTCATGGGGCTGTGATTAGACATTCAACTGTTATATGTGTAGCCACAATAAAGACATGTTAAACATGTGCAAAACTGGGGTTGTCGTAAGGTAATATGATATGATATGTGTCTTGCCTAAAATTGGTTTAAAAAACCCTCTTTCTCTCTTCCTTCTCTTTTACACTCACACATCAAAACACACCCACACAAATAAACATTGTCAGTTCTGCATTTAGCACAGATCTGCTAAAAATGAAAGAACCCTTAAAAATGAATAAACACTACAATTTAAAAACACGCGCACACACACCATCCATCAATTACCTTCCACTTTATCCTCTACTAGGGTCATGTGGGGGGTTCCCCATGCCCATCCAGGGGAGAACGTTTCGGGCACTGGGCAGATACACCCAGGATAGGGTGCCAAGCTATCGCTGGGGACACACTCACTCTCACAGACATGCACACAAACACATTCTATATGGGGTAATTTGGAGAATTCAATTGACCTTGATCCATGTTTTTGGACCGTGGGAGGAAACCGGAGAACCCAGATGAAACCCACGCGAACAATGGGAGACCATGGAAACCAGATTGGGATTAGTGCTGACCGATTAGTGCTGGCGAATGTGCTAACCACTAAGCCACCATGTCGCCCCACACTCAATTATAGATATTATTATTTTCATTACTTTTACTTTAAATGTACTTTATTCTGCTTAAAGTCAAACTGGACTGTAATATATGTTTTTTATAGTTTATTTTTTTATATGTTCATATACTCAAATGACAGTAGAAAGTAGAAAAGACCTCTGGTAGCCTGTTTTTAAATTTCTGTTTTTTTTTTTTTCTAAATTAGCTTTAATAGAACAAGATAGTGAACATATGAAAAATATGGCATTTGATAAAACAATTTTTAGTCAGTTATTAAAACATATTTGAAGAGCAAGTGTCCTTTCAGCACATTTTTGCTTGTTACTTGTACATTTGTAATTCTTGTTTAATGGAAACAATCCTGCTGACCACTATAATTTTCAGTTCCACATAGTCTGGCAGACTTAACCTTTCAGCCCTCCCTCTTGCTTTGGTGACATCATAGGGGAGTTGAGTGTATAGACTACCCACCAGAATGGGATGTGTGTTACAGAAGACAAGAGTGAGAGAAGACAAACACATTTCTTCCTCCTTCCATGTATTGCTTTACTAGAGCATATTCCACGCTCTGTTCAGGTGAAACAAATAAGGCACAGTGATAACATTAGGTAAGATCTGAACAAGCTACTGGTGGGATAAAACATCTGGACCTTATTTATAGACATGGTGAGTTAAAACTTTGATAAATCTTCATTAGAAAAATATTTATTTAAGGTGTACAGTCTTTATTTATAATATTTATTTAAGGTGTACAGTTGTGGTGTACAGTCTTTAGCATTGTAAATGAAACTTTAGGTCACAAGTGACCGTATTAAACCCATATGTTATTTTTATTAACTTCTGTGTTGAGGTAATCAGGTAGTTTTATTTATTTCAACACAGAGGCCTATAAAGCCAAACCTGTTTCTTACTTGCACGGCAATGCTTACATATGAGGTATGAAGAATTGCTTTAAAAAAGAGTGTGACTAATGGATATGTAGTAGATCTTTCATGATGATCAAATGCTTCTTGTTTTCTTTGATGTAGGGCCAATATTAATAAGACATTTTCTACATGTTTAAATAAACATTTACAGTACAGTTTCTATTATTTGCATTAGCAAAATGTCTATTTGTCTATAAATCTTTTTTTTAAATAGAAAACAGATGCTGAGTTACCAAAAATGTAAAGCCTTGTACTTTCTGTAAACATTACCTTAATAGGTTCAAGAGTGGTGGGTGTTGCAAAACCAGATGTATGCAGATAGATTTAATAAAAATAAATTCACTTTTTCCTGTCTCTTTTTTAAGCACTTAAAAAACATTTAAGATGTTAACTGTAATATGCTGGAACAATCCACTTTCTTGTACTATCTTTACTTTAACTGTTGTTTAGTTGGAACAAAACAAAGATGCAGTCATACAGATTAGATTGTGCAAGCCTCTAAGCATATGCATATCCAACAGTATAGAAATATTGAAATACTTTCAGAAAGATATATGTTAATAATGGTGCAAATGAATGTCAAAGCCTCATCCTGGCTTTGTGCATGCATCACAGAGATATCCTGTTTACAGTTCCTTAAAGTACCTCAAACAATCATGTCAAAACCTTCACAGAAAAACTTTTTGCTGTTGAGGTAACAGTAAACACAAACCACAGTTGCTCAGGCCAAAGACTTTTTCCATCCAAAACTATTTCTATCTGTCAAATAATCTACCTCTATATTTTGTTTTATACTAATTCAAGCCAATTGAAACTAAAAGACGAACATACCAGGGTCACACAGCCAAAAAAACAGAAGTGTGAAATTCACTCACATATTGACTCAAGGGGTGGTTTCCTGTTACAAAACAGAGAGCAGGAAGTGTGAATATTTATGATCAGTGAACTTTGCTAGATCTAAAAAAAAAAAATTTTTATGTAATTATACATATAATAATTTGTATACACAGACACACACACACAAACACACACACCATTTTATTAGGTACACTTATTGTCTATTTTTTCAGTTCCACTGATCATATAGATGGACTTTGTAGTTATACAATCAGATTGTAGTCCATCTGTTTCCCTACATAGTTTGTTAACCCACTTTAGTATGTTCCATAATGATCAGGACCCCCACAGAGAAGTATTGGGGTTGTGCGTGATTCGCAATACTAAAGTGATAACATGGTGGTGATCTTTTTCAGAGTGTTGTGCTGGTGCATGTGGGTCAGACACAGCGGTGCTGATGGACAGAGGACTGTACACCAACCAAAACATACAGGTGTCTGATCCACTCGGACCATCTTCCACCACCCTATTAACACTAATCTGTGGAGATCCTTATAATTAGAGAACAGAGTAAGTGAGACTAACAAGGCACAGGAAAAAGAGATGAACTACAGAAAGTAGAACTGTAGAACTACAAAGTCCATCTGAATGGTAAGTGGTGAAAGAATGAGCTTTACCTAATAAAATGACTGTTGAGTGTGTATATATTTCTTCAAAGGTTCCAAAGTTCGACTCTGGCTGCTGTAAACAAAGGTCCTTTTTGTGTGGAGTTCTTCCAAAGCTTGCAGGGGTTCCATGCTTGAAAAAAAATCATGTTGAGCCTGATACTGTCCAGATGATCAAATATACAAACATATATGTGTATATGTGAATTTGATAAAAGTAGAATACACCCACTACCATGAAAAGTGGTTTTAAACAATGTTCTTTAGTGCCTAAGGTTGTTGCACAGTATTGTTATTTTACATTTACATTACTTTACATTTTGTCATTTAGCAGACACTTTTATCCAAAGCGACTTACAAATGAGAACATCACAAGTCAGTAGTTATACATTTATTCATTTAGCAAATTATTTTATTATTTAGGAGCAACCAACCACACTGTAATATTATTAATCCTGGTCATTATCCAATCTGATTTTAATACATAGATTTTCCCTATAAAAAAAACATATAGCCAGTTCATCTGGAAGAGTTTGAGTTGATTCTTAAAGATGATTAGCATCTCAGCATTATGGACAGATTTGTAAGGATTATTTCACCATTTAGCATTTATTGAATGATATAAAGTGAGAAATAGCATTTCTTATTTCTAGTAAAAATGTGCAACTGCATTTAGCTATACTGTATGCACAAAACTTTTCAGCCAGTCTTGTTAATCAGTTTCATTTAGTCCCATTGCGACAGGAGTAGAAAATCATGCATACAGCTATGTGGAAACAATTTGGGAAAAGGTCATTTCTCTTAGCATTTCTGTGCCATGGTGCACAAAGTAAAGTTTATAAGTGCTCTGTTGGATGAGTTTACTATGAAAAGACTTTACTTGCTCATGCAGAGCCCTAACTTCAACCCCACTAAATAAGTTTGAGATTAAATAAATCAGAGTTTGCATGCCAGGCCCTCCCATGCAACATTAGACTGTGAGTGCATAAATGCTCTTTTAGACAAATGGACAAAAAAATCCAACAGACAAACTTCAAAATCTTATAGATAATCTTCCAAATATCTTTTGTATGTATTATGTATCGCAAATGTAATGCCACAACTCCCTGGCTGTTGATCTATTCACAAAACTTTTTGAAACTTGAAGGGTATTGCATGAAGGGCTACTTATTTAATACAAACTTCTTAAAATCCCCACCCTTATCTTGGTAATTTTCAGTTGGCTTACAGGAATGGTGCACACTTATTTGACTCAGCTTACCCATGGCATCATCACAACTCCTCCACTCCTCTTGTGTCTCTAGCAAATTAGAACTCCCAATCAGTGGGTAGGAAAGGTGAACACTAATGTAGACCTTACACTAAATGAACTTAATTGTGTTCAGTGGGCAAGAACACAAATGCATGCTGGAGCTAATACTCTTTTCTATTTTGTTGTATCTTTACTCTTCAGGTTTTAATGCAAATCTCCACTGATTATTTCACCATTTAGCATTTATTGAATGATATAAAGTGAGAAATAGCATTTCTTATTTCTAGTAAAAATGTGCAACTGCATTTAGCTATACTGTATACACAAAATTTTTCAGCCAGTCTTGTTAATCATTTTCATTTAGTCCCATTGCGACAGGAGTAGAAAATCATGCATACAGCTATGTGGAAACAATTTGGGAAAAGGTCATTTCTCTTAGCATTTCTGTGCCATGGTGCACAAAGTAAAGTTTATAAGTGCTCTGTTGGATGAGTTTACTATGAAAAGACTTTACTTGCTCATGCAGAGCCCTAACTTCAACCCCACTAAATAAATTTGAGATTAAATAAATCAGAGTTTGCATGCCAGGCCCTCCCATGCAACATTAGACTGTGAGTGCATAAATGCTCTTTTAGACAAATGGACAAAAAAAATCCAACAGACAAACTTCAAAATCTTATAGATAATCTTCCAAATATCTTTTGTATGTATTATGTATCGCAAATGTAATGCCACAACTCCCTGGCTGTTGATCTATTCACAAAACCTTTTGAAACTTGAAGGGTATTGCATGAAGGGCTACTTATTTAATACAAACTTCTTAAAATCCCCACCCTTATCTTGGTAATTTTCAGTTGGCTTACAGGAATGGTGCACACTTATTTGACTCAGCTTACCCATGGCATCATCACAACTCCTCCACTCCTCTTGTGTCTCTAGCAAATTAGAACTCCCAATCAGTGGGTAGGAAAGGTGTACACTAATGTAGACCTTACACTAAATGAACTTAATTGTGTTCAGTGGGCAAGAACACAAATGCATGCTGGAGCTAATACTCTTTTCTATTTTGTTGTATCTTTACTCTTCAGGCTTTAATGCAAATCTCCACTGAATCTCTGTTTTTCAAAGGCACTTACCACCTCTGTGGTAGCATTCCAGACCAACACACCAAACTCTAATTAGTGGTGGTTCTGAAAATGCCAGGGCATACCATCACAAAACCAAATTGGCCAAGGTTCCACCATTTATACAGTGCTGGTCACTTCATACTTACCACTCTTAAAATACACAGGGGAATGGGGAAAGAATTGGGAAATGGATAAGAGAGAAGGGGTGGGCATTAGCAGTGCCTCTAGTATTCCTGCCAAGTGTATGTGATTCTAACCCATCTGCCAACAGGTTCGCATCCGACCTTCTCCAGAATGGTTGTAATCTTTCATTGGTTGGCAACCGTCAACAAAGGACCACTGTTAAGTGTTTTTTCCATTGTCCTCTAAACCCACTTAGGATGCATTTGAAGTGATTGTTGCTGACTTTGTTGAGCTTTGTAATGTCCCCAAACCCCTGCTTAATTCCCTGCACCAAAACACAGCTAATTAACAACTAATTTGATACACTTATTCACCAATACACGTTTGCAACATATTTTCCAGATATACTATGCATTTTCTCAGTATATTTTCACTAGGTTTTGTTTTATCAGCCGTTCATATTATGCTTGTGCATTGCAACATCCGAACGACATCACTCAGAGCTGACCATGCCGTTTTGCTGCTTAAAACTACAAGTCTCTACTTTCTTTAAATACCTGCAAAGACATGGATATTTAACACTCACTTGTCAAAAGTGAAATCCATTACCTTACCAGCTTTCTTGGCATTGCCTCTCATTTCCAAAGCTGGGCTTGACAGTAGTTCTGTGTCATGTTGGCCCAGTTACAGCTCTAACCTAAATGTAAGAATATAAGGGTTGGGACTTTAAGTGCACAGTATATTGACACTTATTTTGAAGCTCTTGGTTAAGCACCCATTTGAAAATGAAGTAACTTTTTATTATTGCCCTTACAATTCTCTGTTCTCTATTGTTCATGACCACCACAGAACAGGTATAATTTGGGTGGTGATTTAATGTCAGTTCTGCAGTGACACTTAATGAAATAGCTGCACTGCTGCATCAAACACCTCAGGGACAATGCTGGATTAAGAATAATGAACCAGACAAATAATACCTGCTCTGTGGTGGTACTGTTGGGGTCCTGACCAATATAAAACAGAGTAAAGGGGACTTAAACTGTGTGTACTCTAATCCAAAATCATATATTGTATATAAGTGTATGTGTGTGTGTGTCTTTGTGTATAAATATTATTTATATCTGAATTTATAGCTGGATATTTTATTTACAGTCTGCTATACTGAATATGTGTCGTATAACTTTATTAATTATAAGAAAGTTGGTACACTAAGCATGTACAGATGTTTTTTCCTGACTAAACTGAATAAATTTATTATTATGCTTAATAAATGATTTTGTGTTTTTAATGTTTTTAAGACTGTAAATGAAGATCAGGTTAATATATTTATGTTTATTTTCTCTACAGATTATTGCTTCATAAAGACATAGTAGAAGAAAATAACCCAAAGCAGAGAGAAAATTCCACAACCTTTATAGACTACAGCTTTCTTCACTGATCCATTCAGTTATCAAAAGGAATTGAAGTTATTCAAACTTCCAATGAACAGCTTTTTAATTGAGCTGGCTAAATTTTTTCAATCAGGTTTCTATCAGTCAACATATTACAATGATTTTTTATGTTTAATCTACTGATGCCCCCATCTGTGAGCTGAGGGACATTGCTTCTACAATGCAAGAACAAATTGGAGAATTCTTCAGTAATTTTTGGAAGCTTGTAAGCAACAAGCACCATGAGGGTATTTACAACACAATCTGTCTGGTTGTACTGCTCATTCTGCCGTTGATTGTTTTTTTCACCTGCCTGGTCATCTGCTGTCATTGCTGCTGCTCATGTAACTCACAGAAATGCCAATGTTGCTGTTGTAGTGATGATTTTACTATAACAGGAGCACAGATTGAAAAGAAGAAAAAGAAGCGGAATGGTACTCAAAAAGAGGAGGACTTTTGGATTTCTGTCAAAACTGATCCAGTGACTCAGGAGAGAGTAACACTTTCTTTGAGTTAATATATTTATGTATTCATTGTGTTTATTTTAGTCAATGCTACAGCGCACAGAGGTCACAAATAATAAGAACATTTAGTCCAAAAATAAATTAATTAATTAGATAATAAGACCATACCCAACAGCAATTAAAATTTTAGAGAACACAGTATTATAAATTTACTCAAATGTTTACAGGTACTAATATACACCATAATTAAATTTAAATTAGTATTCTAAGCTGAGCTTGACCCTATGTCCTTAAGATTTTTTTTTTTATGTGATTATAAAAAATTTAAATTATTGGCATACCTGCTAATCATTAAGCTGTGAAAAGAAAAACTAAATGCAAACCATTAACCAGCTATGTTTTTATGTTACAGCTATGTTACTTTCTGGACAAAAAGTTTAGTAAAGGCCCTTTTTTGTTACAGCAGTAATAGCGCACAATGCAGTGGGTTTGGTATAGAACAAATAGGTCACTAACCACGCTTTGTGGTGTCGGTTTTAAAGACTAGTTTCCCATGAGGAAGTACCACATGAACTTCCTCTGAAGTCAGAAGTAAAAGTCAGATAGATCAAATTTTTCGATGCAGCACGAATTGGCCGAGTAGTAACATAAATGTTATTTCCAAGATGACTGAACAGTTAATCAACCTAAGTATGTAGGTTAATCCTAATAAAAACATTACTTTTTAAACATCTATAACAACGCATGTTATTTTGCCATAATTTTGCTGAAAAACACTTTTAGAACGGCATCCATGTTTTATTATTATTATTATTATTATTATTATTATTATTATTACTTCCAATACAAACCATTTAAATACACCATAAGCCCTGACCTCAAACTTGCTCAACACCATTTGATTAACCAGAATTACGAGCAAGGACATTTTAATTATCATCACTGCCTGTCCTCACAAAATGCTTTCCTAGATGACTAACTTCCCACAGTCATTCTAAAATCCTTTAGATAGCCTTACTTCAGGAGTGAAATTTGTTATAGCTGTGAAGTAGGAACTAATTTAAAAAGGGCTTTTATTAAGCACCATCAGATGTAATGTGTAGGCATCAAAATTATTTTGTCTATATGATGTAGTTTAAATAAGTAATAGTCAGGGTGCATCCACAAAACAAACTTGGGCATATGTGCATTTTAGTTGTTAAGTGCCCAATTAAAAATCCTGCCATTACCAAATTGTAATTGCTGCATTTTTTGTAACAATGCAAACCATCCAATTAGGTTTATTTAAATACTTTACAGGTATGTTATTTAGTAATGATGTCAAAAAGGTTGATACATGGATCCATATGACATGAGTTGTACATTATGATAAAAGTGTATGGTATTATCAATGAAGTCTAAAAATCATGGAACTTAGTTTTGCTGTTTTATATGAATATTAAAATATTGCTTTTAACACCTGCTATTTTAAATGCAATACAATGTGTGCAATCATCTGTTTTATATAAATAGCTAATCATATTTTAATATTGCTTAAAAATTTGGATATCGTGTAAGGTTGATAGATACTGTAAAAATACATTTGGTATATTCTGTGATCACCACTGCCTGAGTATTACTGTTTAAAATATTTTACTTGCCAAAGTGACAAAATATTAAGAGATAATTCAATTTTATAGGGAAAATGATGATTTGTTGGGTAAGAATATTATATGTAATCCCCTCATTGACAAGAAGTGTTAAAGTAGCTGTATTATATTAATTAATAGCCTTTATCTGAGATCAATTACCCTTTACATTTGTTTCTCATGCATGTTACTTTTTAGAAAAATCTGTACTGCCATTTTACTCAGTCAATTTTACCCCCAAGTTTAATCTCTCCAAGTTGTAAGCACTGTAATTCCTTAAGTTGTTGTCTCAGGTTGTTTTGAATGTTTAGAGCAAGTTTCTATTTTTGTAGTTTTTGTAGTGCTGCCAAAATATATCTTTCCAAAATTTCTATTAATTTTTTGTCAACAAATTGCAGTACAAACACTACAGTGTTTTTTACTGTATAAATTTGATCAGTCTAATTTTCTGCTGTCAGTCTCCCACACACACAGTCATGTGTAACTTGCTCTGTGTATAGATATGCCACAGTTTATCTAGTTTCCTCAGGATATAACTGCACTGTACAATGTTCCACTGATAGTGTGACTACGAATTTTGATCACACAGAATAGACATTATGATGATTGACATAAATATTTGCTTTTAATTTTAATTTAATTTGCTTTTGCGTGTATGTTATTAAGTTTTGCTGATGCACTAACTGTTTAAAGAAATAATTACCGAATTGTCGGAAAAAAACTGTAATGTGCCAAGAAAAGATTTCTTCCTAGTTGATTGACATACATCTTTTGATAACTGAAATAAATTATTTTTCTAATTACTTTGCAAGGCATTTTATTTTTAATTAGTAAAAAAATATGTTTGCCTCACATTAGCAAATTTCTGACTGTTCACACCCACACTGCTATTCTGAACTCTCTCCAAGTTGTATGCCTCATCCCATTTCATATAGGTTGCACATCTAACAAAACCTCTTAAAACCTACCATTATTTACCACGTGTTGTGTTCAGTTCTGCCCCCCCTCTTTCAAATTATTCATTCTTCTAAGCTCTGGCACAATCTTATATATAAAAAGATTCCTTATTAAACAGTTATATGAATTCTGGTTCATAAGTACCATTAAACCTGAACTGTTAATGTTTTCCCTATTTTAACACACCCACTACAATCTGACAGTGATAAAAATGTTATAATTATGTGAATTAAGAGCTGGGAAAACTTTCAAAATGCATGGTGTTGTATCATAACAACCAGGACTAAGAAATTGCTGTGTAAAGGACCAATTAATTTAATAATACTTAGATGGTCAAAGGAAAAAAAACTTTATGTTTGTCCTAATTACAGTAGCTAATAATTAAGAAAGGCATGGCTTCTTTAAATAATAGTGTGTGTGTGTGTGTGTGTGTGTGTTATTGTTATAATAATACAGTCAAAATAAAAACAAAATTGTGTTGCAACTATATACAGACTCTTTTAAAACTTTTTGAATATCATGGAAAAGTTTATTCATTTCCATAATTCCATTTAAAAATATTAACTTTTTATAGATGTCCAGCGATGGATTGGCGCCCTGTCCTGGGTCTATGTGCCCAGCGCCCGAAACGCTCTGCCCTAGATGGGCATGGGGAACCCGTGTCTGCATGGGTTTCCTCCGGGTTCTCCGGTTCCCTCCCACAGTCCAAAAACATGGATCAAGTCAATTGAATTCTCAAAATTGCCCCATATAGAGTGTGTCTGTATGAGTGAGTGTGTGCCCAGCGATGGATTGGCGCCCTGTCCTGGTTCTATCTGCCCAGCGCCCGAAACGCTCTGCCCTGGATGGGCATGGGGAACCCCACCGTGACCCTAATAGAAGATAAGGTGGGAGATAACGAATGAATGAATGAATGAACTTTTTATAGATTCAGGGCCAGCAATTTAAACAATTTCAAGTATTCATTTGTTTACTTGTACATAATTTGGGCTTCCACCTCATAAAACCCACGAAAACAGATTGGATAGATTGGCATCCTCTATGGATGGATGTATGAAAAATCTAATCCACCTATTTATTGTGCCGAACCTAGCTTTACGTTTAACTGATTTACACATATAAATACTACTTTTCTCATTCAGAGACTAAGTTTGAACTATGTGTAAGCAATAATCAACGGAAACGATTTACTGGATCGTTCTTTCATTGTACCAGTAAATCAGGGGAGAGCGCGAACGCAGTCCCCCACTACCACAAATTATGCAGTCGAGATTCCCACATTTGGGGAATTCGCAGAGGTCAACAAGCCGGAGTGCAATGGCTAAGCCTCGCCCTGGGTGAACCACCTATTTGATCATGGTATCTCCCCTGCCAGGTAAGTATGACTTTTACAACCTTTGAAGCACCAGCTCTGCACAACGCATACTCTACATTATCATGGTGAGTAACATACTCAAGTGTGTTCGTGTGCACAAACACACAAACTGAAGATTTGTCTGTCTCACTATAAACGGTTAATTTTTTGAGTTAAACAGAACTATAAACGTCTTTCTGCAACTAACAGGTACAAACACATTGGTTTCTGACCAATAAGAAAGCCGCATGGGAGGAGCTAATATCGGCGGGACCGCATTGAGAATCAGATGAGAGTAGTTAACATCGCCCTTCTTAAAGTAGTAGGGATGCAATTAGGGCTGCAACAACAAATCGATAAAATCGATAAAAATTGATTATCCAAAGTATCGATAATGAATTTCCATTATCGATTCGTTGGGTTGCACTATTTCCGCGTTACTCGCAATGTCGTAACCGCTTGCGTCACCTGCAGCGCTTCAATAATGCTGGAAACAAATAGCGGGTTGAACAGAACGATGCGGAGTCTGCAAAACAAGTTGATAAATCGTACAAATGAGACACAGCCAACGCTAAAAAAAGCTCCGGTTTAAATCCAAACTGCGGGAGATTCACCTGGCGATTCCACCTCACAGAGGAACTTATTCTCAAGCTCTGTGAACATGAACTGCACTGCACGGAAATGATACATGATGATACATGATAACGGAGTACGTCCGTTATACGAATAGGTCCGCAGTTCCCGGGACATGTCCGTATTTCACGTCATGTCCCGGGTTTTTTTAAAGTGAGGAAATGTAATGGTTTTTAAATGACCTTCATTGGATCATTAAATGTCCCGGCACTGGGACACTAAGTCTGAGCTGCGTGTGAGTCCGCAAGCAACTCGCAAGTTTAGAGCGCAAGTCTGTTTACAAAAGCGAGTCCCCCCTCCCCCCCCGCACGCGCTTTCAAACCGGGTCGACTTTTCACACAAGAGGTACTTTTTTTGTTCATTGGCTAATTTGTTTATTTTTTTCCCAATAGGCTACAGAACAGACAGTATTTGGAATTAAGCATACTATAATAGTATGTTTAAACACTTAAACATACTATATATAATACTATACTATAGAATAATTTTACTGAACCCCCCCCCCAAACAGCTTAATAAGTGTTTAAATATGCTTTTATAAATACTGTACATACAACTTGTACACAAAGGTGCTAATTAATGATCAAGCTTCACATTTTAATTATTTGATAAAATGAGTGAAGACACTGCACACTATGGGAGTGAGGTTGAATTAGTTGCATTTAAAGGAGAATTAGGTAACATATTAGAGTGACTCAAATTTGTGTAATTTAGTTTTTATTTTCACACTATGCTACATATTGTCAGTGTGTGTGTGAGATTTGTGTTTAATTGCTCTTTGGGCTACTTGGATGCCTTAAACTCATACTGTAAATAAAACCAGACATTTATTGACCTGCTTAATAATTGTACAGTGTAGTTGGTTTTCTTCATAACTACTGACATGTAATGTTCTCATTTGTAAGTCGCTTTGGATAAAAGCATCTTTTAAATGATTAAATGTAAATGCAAAGACAAGGAAAAAAATTTTTATATTTATCCGATTCATCGATTAATCGAAAAAATAATCGGCCGATTAATCGATTATCAAAATAATCGTTAGTTGCAGCCCTAGATGCAATGCTTCCTTTTTTGGGTCGAAATTTGCGGGAAGGGTATAGCTGCAGTTCTAGAACCCTTGTGTTTTTGTAACCCCTCAACCTAGCGATGTAGCGAGGTAGATAAGCACAAAATGATGGACGACTAGCGCGCGTTAAGCTCTACCGTAGAGTAAATATTTTTTTTCTTACGATGTGTCGATAGTCGAGAGTTCAGAAAGTGTATACGCTGCGTGGGTGTGGAATTTACATGTTTTCTGTATGCCTGTAATGATGAAATTCTTTTCATTCATTCATTTTGCTCCGCTTTATCCTCCACTAGGGTCGTGGGGAGAACCAGAGGAGAACGTTTCGGGTGCTGGGCAGATACTGAGATGTAATGGTAATAGTTAAACAGGGAGAAACAAGCAGAATACACCGTTAATTCTGTTTTTTAAAAAGCCAATAATCATGCAAAGAATTCAGGGACAAAACAACGTGAGTAACTTAAATAATACTACTTCGAAATAGCATCATCTTCATTTATAATGCCAGCAGAAGCTCTCTTCTCTGTCATAACACTTATTTGTACTTGTCGGTAATATATTTCCTGAAACTCTTCATCTGCACACTCGTGACGTGTGTCACTGGTGTGTGCAACCACCTCCTCATAGAACAGTACGCCTGTTATTACAAATACCTGTTGTAAAAAATAAAAAGGGCACCCCCCCCCCACCATCATTTAACGATTTCTTCATAACTACTGACTTGTGATGGTCTCATTTGTAAGTCGCTTTGGATAAAAGCGTCTGCTAAATGACTAAATGTAAATGTAATGTATTATGTGCTTTCTACTTCATGTAGCCCACATCGTTCCACAACCCAGTGGAAGGGCACATTCTCATATTGGCCAAATGGCATCACCAGCTTTCCCAAGTACAGCTGACATGATGGCACAGGGACACCCGCTGCACGAAGGAGCTTCTCTGTGTGGGCCAAGGCTGTGGCTTGGTTCAGCAGCTCCTGAGGAGGTTTGGGGAAGAACTTATTTTTGTCCTGGTAGTAACGGGCCTCTTTGCCTCTTTAATTTTCATCTTAACAATTGTTTTTACGAGTAAGTACGGTTTTAGAGCGGCAACATTGATCTGATTGGTAGCTGATCGTAGACTCCTAACTGGTCTGATCGGTCTAGAGTCTACAGTCAGCCCAGAGCTGATGGTATCTGACCATAGACTCTAGATTTGTTTAAAGTCTACAGTCGGTGTAGTTGACTCCTAATCAGATCATGGGACTTGACTGTAAAACTCCCAATCAGAATGCGCCACTGTCCACAAAATCATCTAAAGACATCGCACCACCTTATGGATTAAGATATATATATATATATATATATATATATATATATATATATATATATATATATATATATATATATATATATTACTTTACGTTAAAATGTTTTAGTCTTTTAAATTTTACGACAAAATTAATGTCAAGTACCCTAACTGCTCACCTAACTATGATAATGTAAAACGCACTACAAGCATTTAGCGATTGATACATTTATAAAAATATAAAAACTAAATTTTAGCTGGTTAGGGACTTGTTTACTGTAAATGTAGCACCATTGTAAATACCGATCTAGATTTTATATATTATTGACAAATCATATTGTCTTTGCTGTAAATATTTATTTTATACCAAATGTTTAATGAATGAAGTGCAGTTCATCTTTAATGTTCTATTTCCAGAGATGTGTCTAGCCATGCAATATATTTGTAATATATTGAGAGCAATTGTACTAATTGTCTGTAGGTCTATGTGTAAATGCCTTAATATTCTGTATTTTATATTGAAACAGTATACTTAACTAATGTTGTTTTTAAAATATTCCCTTTCCTTTGGTAGGCCATCATATATAGTCTGGCTGCAGTAAACAATAACTCCTTTCAGCATGCTAGGCAGGTCGTCTGTTGTGGATAGTTTATCAGCAAGATAAGGTAAGATGAGGTAAGAATACGCATTATACATTTGTAAATGTGTTACAGATATTTTTGTTTAGTCAGTTATGCTCATGAATTTTATTTTTTATTTTAGTGAAGTGGAAGAATTTAACAGAAAAATAGATAAGCAACTAAAAAGAGGTGAGACCATTAAAGTGATAGGTTGCACTGTAAACTACTTTATAATAAAAAGTTTAAATACTTAAATTGAAATCAAGCATCAATAACAAGGTTTTCTTTATTTCTTCTTCTCTTTCTCGTTCTCTTGAAAAAATTAATCAAGGAGGTGTGGGTGTGTGCCTGTTCTCTGGCGATTTGTACTAATTGAAAATCATGTTAAATCTTGTTATTGTTAAACAATAGAGCTCTGCCTTTCCATATTTGCTTTAAATCTGAGATTGATTCCAAAACAGTTTTTATTATTTAAGTAGAATGAGCCTTATTATCCATAAACAATTAAAATGGTAATGTTTTAGTGAAATAAGCCATTCAATCTAAGTAATTTAATAAAAGTAATATCTGAGTGGAATAAGCAGCCTTTAAAATTAATAACAATATTAGTAAATGAATAACAATATTTTTAGAGTAGAAGAGCCATTAAAAGTTACAGTTATTAAATAAAGCAGTAATATTTCTGCATTTAAGCATCTGTATGTTAAACTGAGCTGTTACCATTAGGGAACTAGAACTGCGGTCCTGAAACTGTGTTCACCAAGTAGGGGGCAATGTCAGAAAAACGAGTGTCCTAAAACTGCTGACTCCGGTACTGCAGCTATATACTTTTGGAGATCAGACTTAAAATAAAAATAACACACACACACACACACACACACACACACACACACGCACACACACGCACACACACGCACACACACGCACACACACACACAAACACACAGTGGGGGGGGGAGTATTCAGTCAGTCACCGATTGTGCAAGTTCTGCAATTAAAAAGATGAGAGAAGCCTGTAATTGACATCATACGTAGACTTCAAATCCCCATCTGGGTGGAGTTTTCATGTTCTCCCCGTGTCCGCGTGGGTTTCCTCCGGGTTCTCCGGTTTCCTCCCACAGTCCAAAAACATGGATCAAGTCAATTGAGTTCTCCAAATTGCCCAATATAGAGTGTGTGAATGTGTGCCTAGCAATAGATTGGCACCCTGTCCTAGGTATATCTGCCCAGCGCCCGAAACGTTCTCCCCTGGATGGGCATGGGGAACCCCGCCGCGACCCTAATATAGGATAAAGCGGAAGATAATGAATGAAAAGTACTATAAGATAAGAGAAGATAAGATAAGATAGACCTTTATTTGTCCCACAATGGGGAAATTCACGTTCCCAGCAGCAGAATTTGTAAATAATGGTGGAAAATAAGTATTTGGTCAAAAACAAAAGTTCATCTTAATACTTTGTTATATATCGTTTGTTGGCAATGAGGTAGTCTGAGGTCAAATGTTTTCCGTAAGTCTTCACAAAAGTTGGAACACACCATTGCGGGTAAGTTGGCCCAATGCAGATCTCCTCTAGAGCAGTGATGTTTTGTGGCTGTCGTGGGCAACACGACCACACAGACTTTTTATATATATGGTTAAAACTGGGGCAACTAAAAGCAATTTCAATAAGTGATTAGACAAAATTAGGCAATTAATCTAAATTAAAATGTCCTTTCATTAATACCATATAGCTATTCAAGTTTCTTTTTTTAAACAATAACACTGTAAGTCTTTCACACAGAACAAAATGTTTCACATATTAAAATAAAAAAGAATGTTTAGCATTTCTACAAAAATTGAAAATAGGTCTAGCATTGGAATCTTTAGTCTAAAGTTTCAACTCAAACCACTTATCTAAAATGCAAAAAAAAAAAAACCATTAGTTAATATGAAATAATTCTACAGCAATATACCCGGTTTACTTTTAGCGTAATCCTTTATATAGATTGATATCAATCTTTAAAACATTTGATAAATGTATGGCATTTGATAAAAGAGTACACAAAAACGTACTTTCTACATTAAAAAAGAAATGAAAATGTGGCAATCAAGCTAATTTTCCTTAGGTATTCCCTCCAGTTTACTGATGATTTAGATGATTCACTTAGTAGATATGGGTAAACATAGAAATGTTTTTGCTTGCATTTCATGTCAGGGTTTAGTGATACTCTCATTTACATTTCTCTGAACTAAAAAAGAAGTGTCATGTCAGGGACAAAATGACCACAGTCTCCACTCCCCTCACTATAGTACTGTAGTCTAAATCAAAAGTCTAAAATTGACAATCTTTCAAATCATTAAAACTTTACACTTTGAACTGAGCAACAGCTTCCTTTTCCATCAATCAACTTTATGAATGACAATAGGACGATTACATTGACATCCCTCATGATGAAGATTATAGAGCGACTGCTACTTAACCTCCTCAGGCCCCAGATCCAACATGCTGTGGACCCACTGCAGTTGGCATATCCGGAGAAGTCAGAAGTGGAGGGTGCCATCCTCTAGCATTTGGAAAAGGCTTACTCCCACCTGGACAAAGGCAGCGATGTTGTGAGGGTCATGTTCTTTTGACTTCTCCAGCACCTTTAACACCATTCAGCCCCTCCTGCTAAAAGATAAGCTAAAGAAGGTGTGACATCTGCTCATCTCATTAAATGTTCGAATCAGGGACTGCACCTCAGAGACAGTAATCAATATAAAGAGACTAAGAAATATACGTAATATATACAGCACCGGTTCTAATTAAAACTTATTACTAAAACATGGCTAATTTCTTCCTGGATAGTTCTCCAGAATACTGCTATTTTAGGACAATTACAAGGAAAGAGTCAAGTCCCCAACCCATCCACAATTTCTTCAACATAACTGATGTCTTTTAATATTTTGATGTAATAAACAGGCTGATAAAATTTCTTATCTTTAATTGCAAATCAAATTCTCTCCATGAGGGACAATTGCTTAATTTGTGTCCTGCTTTGAGTGTTTCTTCCCATTGATCATCTGTTATTATAATTTTTGCTTTTAATTCCCATTTTAATTCCCATTTTAATAGTATTAACCTCGAAATCTGATTAAAATGCTTTGTACAGTGTAGATATTATACATTTTTAGTTTCTCCTTCTACATATTTTATTAGCTCTGCCATCTTTGATGGTTTTTGGATAATCTTATTCTTTATGTTTCTGGAGTTAGTTTCTTACTTGTAAGTATTTGTAGAAGTTTGCTGGCATGTCAAATTCTTTTCTAAGTTATTAAAATGATTTCAACATTTGAATAGGTAGTAATAATACTATCTATTATGGACGTTAAGTGTTGTGGTGAAAAATTGGCTCTCAGGCTGAAAACCAGTTAAGGGTAAAAGTATGTATTTCTTGCCAGCAAGGATTAGCCAACATGCAACTAGGTTGTATGCGAGCGGATGAAGAACACAGATACATACAACTTTTATAGATCTTTACACTTAACACTTCCCCTCCCCTTAGTATCTTATCTGTCACAAGCATACCCTTTTGAACTCTTCCATCAGCACAAAACATACACATTCCTTCTACTCAACTGTGTGATAACTCTATTTGTAACCTCTTTTATCACTTTCTATTTATCATTCAGAGACATGAGACAAAGTTATTTAAAAGTTCTATATCTAATTCTAGCTTTGTTATTTTGCCATAAGAAATTGAATATATATGTATTTAATGTTTTAAGGCACGGTGGCTCAGTGGTTAGCACGTTCGCCTCTCAGCACTAGGGATTCCCGGTTCGAATCCCCATCTGGGTGGAGTTTCCATGTTCTCCCTGTGTCTGCGTGAGTTTCCTCTGCGTTCTCCAGTTTCCTCCCACAGTACAAAAACATGGATCAAGACAATTGAGTTCTCCAAATTGCCCCATATAGAGTGTGTTTGTGTGCGTGCGTGTGAGTGTGTACCCAGATATAGATTGGCGCCCTGTCCTGGGTTTATCTGCCCAGCGCCCTAAACGTTCTCCCCTGGATGGGCATGGAGAAGCCCCCGCGACCCTGATATAGCATAAAGCGGAAGATAATGAATTAATTAATTAATGTTTTAAAAGTTGAGCTGGGGATCCATATTGGCAATGATTGAAATAAAAACAATAAAAAAAAAAACAACAGAAAACTGTTTCTATTCTTCCTGTCAGTCAGGGGCAGCATTTCCCATCTTTCCAGGTCAGTTTTTATGTATTTTAATAATTTTCCATAATTTACTTCATATAACCCTGATGCTGTACGGATAATAATGATGACCAGATATCTAAATCCTATATCAGTCTATTTAAAATGCACTTTTTTCTTTATTCCTTCTGGACACTTTCCTGAGAGAATCGTAGCTTTTGATTTGGAGTTATGATTATGGGTATTTAATGTACATTAATATGTCATCTGCAAATAATATTTTATCACCCCCATATCATTAATGTCATTATTTATTCTCATTGATTCAGCCAATGGCTCAATACACACTGCAAATAGTAGTGGATAGAGACAATCTCCTTGTCTAACTCCTCTTTTATTAAAAAAAATTAGAAATTAGATAAAAAATATTCTGAGCAACAACTATTACCCGTGACTCTTACCCGTAATTTTGGAATGGAATAGATTGAATCTAAAAGCTTCTAATGTATGATACATAAAATTTTAGTTTACTCTGGCAGTTGCCTTCTGAGGATCAAGGCTAAGCAATATGTTTGATTGTAGATCCTTCCCTGTGCATGACACAATGTTTAATGTTCATCTAATATTGTTTGCTTCTTGTCTTCCCAGAATAAATCCTGTTTGATCTGTTTTAATCAATTTAGTTATGTATTTTTTCATTCTTTGTGACGGTATACTTGTTAAAATTTAAAGATCCATGCAAAGCAAACTGATGGGTCTGTATCACTCACATTCAGTTGGATCTTTTCCTTCTTTGTGTAAAACCGAAATGATGGCTTTCGATAAAGTTCTTGGTGGATCCTTCGATGACAGAGAATAAGTGAAAACCCCAACTATCACTGGTGTAATTTCCTCTATAAATATTTAATAGAATAAAAAGAAGTTTTATTGTGCCCAAAATTTCCTGCACCGATTTCAAAATTGGTTGTATCATGTCATTTACTTCTTCTTCCCATTATGATGGTAGCTTTAATCTTTTAAGAAATGTTTGCGTGTTTTTATACATTAGATCAGTTTCTGGGTCGTTATATATGGAAGTTCTTTATAATATGTTGCAAGTCTCTACTATCTCTTTCTGTTTACCCAAAATTTGTTTGGAAGTAGAATTTCTGATTTTTTTTTTAGTAAGACACTTCATAACTTTGTGGATATATTGCTTGGAAACATAAAAAAATCAAAAGGTCAAAAAACATAAAAGGTAAAGACATTTACAATTATTATTACTACATGGATCAGAGCAATTTCTTGAATTAATTTATTTAATGGTAGAGCATTTTAAATTTTTCAGCTGGTTTAAGATCTTACTTT
The DNA here is from genome assembly GCA_019802505.1 of Corydoras sp. C115. Lineage (NCBI taxonomy): Eukaryota > Metazoa > Chordata > Actinopteri > Siluriformes > Callichthyidae > Corydoras > Corydoras sp. C115. The sequence goes on along the minus strand of JAFMOC010000052.1, from coordinate 602,065 downwards.
TAATGGGGTGATTTACCGCATTAACATTATAGAATATAAAGTTTACTCATATATTTTCCCTTTGAATCATCTTAATTCTATACCTCCTAAAACAAAGTAATTGTACAAAACAAAACAAATGCATCACATAAAATAAACATTAAGCATCTCTGTTTGAACTAAAATACAATGACAAGAACATTCATTCATTATTCATTCATTATCTCCCGCTTTATCCTCTATTAGGGTCGCGGTGGGGTTCCCCATGCCCATCCAGGGGAGAACATCTCGGGCGCTGGGCAGATACACCCAGGACAGGCCGCCAATCCATCGCTGGGCACACACTCACTCACACAGACACACTCTATATGGGGCAATTTGGAGAACTCAATTGACTTGATCCATGTTTTTGGACTGTGGGAGGAAACCGGAGAACCCGGAGGAAACTCCACGCAGATTGGGTTTCGAACCGGGAATCCCTAGCGCTGAGAGGCGAACGTGCTAACCACTAAGCCACCGTGCCGCCCTGACAAGAACATGTGAGTTCCAAAAGTACCCCGAACATTACCCTGGAAGGTGTGGCTTATTCCCTCATAACTAACAATTCAAAGTCCATCTGCAACTTCCCAGCGGTTATTTAAAGTTGTCATCTACTCTGATTGAGGATTCTATATACTAACATGTTTACTACACTAATATCCAACCATATTACCAAAGAGAAATACATCATTCCACAGTTTCTTGCAAGTTTATCTCATCATTTTGTTTCTGTCTTCCTTTTCTCTTGTCCCTTGTGAATGTAGTTGTGACTTCCTCCACACTGATCCCCATATCTCTCTCAATGTCAGTGCCGCATATTTTAGTGTGGCAAAGGTTTTAGTCCCAGAGTCCAGCAGCATTCTCAATTGTGCAGGATATGGTGGACTGTGCCTTCACGTTCTATTACTTCAGTTTTCTAATCACGTCCCAGGCCTGTTTTCTTCTTTTTTGAACTTCGGTCATGTAGTCCTGGTTAAAATAAACAGCTCATCAATCGTACATGACCTTTTGTTTCCATGCTTTCTGTTTTATGCAGTGTTTGACCCCCCTGTAATCTAAGAACCGAACAATGATGGAAAGCGGAGAAGCATTTTTATTCGGTTTCGGCAATAGAGTGATGTGCTCTTTCAATATGAATTTCTGAGTCCGATATTTGTAGTGAGGTGCAAATGACTTTCGTTGTAAATCCAATTGTTCCTTTTTAACGGTGGCATAGTGGGGTTAATACATCGAATCCCAATCTGGCTGGAGTTTCCATGTTCTCCGGTTTCCTCCCACAGTTGAAAATAGAGCTGTGCGGATCGATACAAATATCGATAATATCGATACCAACGCTGGTATTGGTATTGAACAATACTTGCGTAAAAAGATCGATACTCAAGTTTTTTGTGTGTGAAAATTCCTTTTTTATTGTTTTGCCTAAGAACAATTCTATTTGAAAAAAAGAAACAAAGAAAGAAAAAACTGTCTAGTGAGGGTAGCATTTTTACTTTATATTCGTATTGTCGTTTCTCCTTTTGTACCTCAAAAATATATATTTTCCTCACGTTAAAGCAATCTTTGTTTTATTACTGTTCCATTGTTTCTAAACAAAGATGTTGATTGGGATACATTATTTTGTTGTCACCTACAATGTTTGGCGAAATTCTATACTAGGTCTTTTGGATCAATGAATCTTAAATATTAAAAAGTATCGGTATCGAATATCGCGATATTGGCCCTGTATTTACTTGGTATCGGATCGATACCAAAATTTTTGGTATCGCACAGCTCTAGTTGAAAAACATGGATCAAGGCGAATTATTTCTCCAAATGACTTAATATATAGTGTATATAGAGTATGTGCCCAGCGCCCGAAACGTTCCCCACTGGATGGGCATGGAGAACACACCCGCGACTGTAATGAAAGATAGAAGGTTTCTGTCAATAACGCACAAATGAGGAGAGAATTTCACATTAACACAGCTTCCACCATGGCCTAAAATAACAAACACACAAACATTAAACTAAAAAGAATTACGGCGATAAATTCTTACGTTAACTTCAATAGAGGAGGTGCACCGTTCCCGGAGGTACTGCAATACCGGATCGATGCGCGGAGTGGACGGAGCAAGCCCCTATTCCATCTCCCTGTTCCAAAAATCAATTTAATATATGGTCCCCGGATAGGGGACGTATCAGATATTAAACTGATAAGAACAGATACTACACTTGATCTTAGCCAAAAGGCCGAGAAGCGATACCGACGCCGCCTTTAAACGAACAACACAAATATTCAACATCCAAACACGAAGAGAGTAATGTCACTTTTTTTTTCGATAAATCATTCATTGTGTGAAACAGACAGTCTGCTATTACTAATACTGCAGTAAATGTGGAAAAACCTTTCTATCAGAACGAGATAAATGTTTGTTTAAACACGAAACCAGGACGAAATGGTAATGAGCTCACACAGTGACCAATCGGAAGCTAGAATATGGTTTCTTTTCTCATTTAAACTGTTATGTTTCACATTTATCAAAATAAAGAATGAAAACAATGAAACTATTATCGAACCGTTTAACACGACGCTTAGTAAGAAGATAAAATCGGATTTTTAAAAAAGTGAAAACGTTAAAACGTTACAAATTATAAAACTCTACCCCGCGTGGTCAAAAATGATACTGTAGGTAATTGGGTTACTAAAGGCAGCAAAAAAGTGAAAAACAAGCAGAAATAAAACTCCTTTTTGGTTTTTGGTATTTTGGTTCTTCGACTTCGGTGTTATTAATTATCTGATTCGCTTTCCTCTTTGCCTTCAGCCATGTTTGTCCGTGATTTACTTGCAATTGTGTACAAGCTAAATAAAAATAGTATTTAGTATTTAGTTAAGGAGTTGTCTTCTTGTTGTACCGTAAGTGAAGAGATGAGAAAAAATTGACTATTGTAATTTACCAAACAAACCATTAAAGCATGCATCGAACATGAACTGTCCGCATATTCGTCTTGGTCGGACTACTCTGTCACTCGTCTACATGGACATATAGTTCCATCTAGTGGCCGGGGTGAATATTGCATACCCGCATATCCTCCTCAATAAAAAAAGTCACCTGAAATAATAGCAATACTTAACACGTCATATCTTTCAATCAATAGTTCAGCTCAGAATAGCACTGAAAATCAATTCAGAAGATGTTAACGTAGAATTCAAAATGAAGACTGTCTCCAGTACAGTGACTCATATTACAGGTAAGTGTCTCAGAGTATTGGTTAATTGACTCAGTGGATAGGTAAAGGTACTCAGTAACTCAGTGGATTGGTAAGTGACTCAGAGGATAGGTAAAGTGAATCAATTGATAGGTAAATTGGCTCAGTGGATAGTTAAAGTGACTCAGTTGATAGGTGAAGTGACTCAGTGGATGGATAAAGTGACTCAGTGGATGGGAAAAGTGGCTAAGTGGATAGTTAAAGTGACTCAGTTGATAGGTGAAGTGACTCAGTGGATGGGTAAAGTGACTCAGTGGATAGGTGAAGTGAGTCAGTGGATAGGCAAAGTGACTCGTTTGATTGTCCAAATCAGTGTTGTACCAGATGTGCAGTAGTAACACTAATGTGTGATTTTTTTTTTTTTTTTTTTTTTTTTTTTGTGATTTATGTGTGTGATTAAATAAGACATTGGGAGTATTATCAGCTACCCAGCTTGTTCAGGAACCTGATTTTAAAAAAATTGTTCAGGAACCTGGTTAAAAACTGTTCATTAGCCGGGTTGTTCTGGCCTGGATGGTGGCCAGTGTACGTTTGCAAAGATGAAAAATGCAATTCTATCAATTTTCTATTATTTTATAGAAAATTCTATTATTATTAATGTGCTTCGTAAAGGAGAGAACCGAATCTTTGACACAGAGATTATTTACAGACGAACTGGGTCTGAATATAGAGTTATCGAGGTTTAACACAGTGTTAGAAGCTTTGTTTATTTGTTTATATCCAACTATGACTACCTCAGTTTTACCACAAGTTAGCAGCAGGAAGTTTTTTGACATCCACATTTTAATATCTTGGATGCAATCCTCTAGCTTACTTACTGAACTGACATCATTAGGGTTAGCTAAAATGTAAAAATGTGTGTCATCTGCATAAGAGTGGAAATATTTAAATTTTCAAGATCAGAGCATTGATTGTTAACACATGTTAACTGATTCGATCTGTCAAATAGGATTTAAGTCACTGAAGTACAGAAACTGTAAATACATTTTTTTCTAAAATTTTAGAGACAAAAAGAAGGTTTGATAGTGGTCCATAAATGGACGGTAGTAAAGGATCCAAATTAGTTTCATTAAGTAATGGTTTAATGACCACACACTTCAGATTTGTGAGGACATAGCCTATTTTAATTTAATTTGAATTTATAATGTTTATTAAAGGCTCTGTAATATTTGGTAATGGGTCTTTACGCAGATTTGTAGGTATTGGGAATAACAGACAGGATGTTGTCTTTTTTTTGTGTGATCAATGAGATAAGCTCTTTTTTAGATATTGGATTAAAGTTATTTAACTCTTGAACTACAGTATATTGTTTTTTGTAACACTACATTTTTCAGTATCTGATGAGTGTTGAATATTAATTCCTAAATCATAGGTTATGAATGATCAATTAATGACCAGAGATGACCTCACTTTGTGGAACAATAGTTAAATTATTAATGTTAATACCATCCATCCATCCATTATCTTCCGCTTTATCCTCTATTAGGGTCGCGGGGGGGTTCCCCATGCCCATCCAGGAGAAAACTTCTCAGGCACCGGGCAAATACACCCAGGACAGGTTGCCAATCCATCACTGGGCACACACTCACTCACACAAACACACTTTATATGGGGCAATTTGGAGAACTCAGTTGACTTGATCCATGTTTTTGGACTGTGGGAGGAAACTGGAGAACCCGGAGGAAACCCACGCGCACACGGGGAGAACATGTGCTGAGAGGCGAATGTGCTAACCACTAAGCCACCGTGCCGCCCTAATGTTAATACCATGTGATAAAATTAAGTCTAATTCATGTTTACAGCAATGTGTTTCACCAAGAACATATTGAGTGATGTCCATGGAACCGAGAATAGAGTCAATAGCTATTTTTAACCAGTGGGATTTCAAAGTGAACATTGAAATCACCAATAATTAAAGCCTTGTCTGAGGAGACCACTATGTTAGAAAGAAATTCACCAAATTCTTTAATAAACTCTGTATATGAACCTGGAGGGCGGTATACAGTAATAAGTTGCATTAAATTGGATTTCTTCTTCAATGAAGATGAACTGTTTATGTTGAGTACAAGAGCTTCAAAGGATTTTGGCTTGTACTTATTATTGAGTGTTACATCTATATTTTCTTTATAGATCGTAGCCACTCCACCTCCTCATCCACAAAGACGTGGTTTATAAGCATAACTATAACCAGCAATAGATTAAGGCATTTAATGCTAAGTATTCATTGGTCCTTATCCAGGTTTCTGTGAGAGAGAGGACATTTAGGGAGTTATCAGTAATTATTTTTGAACTAGAGCTGATTTTGATGAGAGTGATGTTTAATAACCCAAGTTTTAACCTAAAATGTTTTTTTTAAATTACTAGATTTATTATTGATATTAATGAGGTTTTTGGTACACTTTTTGGACTCTTTTTGTTTTTTACTCATTGCAATACTTAATACACTTTTGTGAATTTCCCCACTGTGGGACAAATAAAGGTCTATCTTAATAAGTGTCTTAATGGAATGGGACCTAGTTACTGTTGGTGACGACTCCTGGCAGTTCGCAGGTAGTTGGTTAGGCCATTCTGTCTGCTGCCTGGCCTTGGCACTGAGCAGTCAATTTTCTTTCCTATCTGAATGAAAAAACCCTATCAGCTATGTTATGCTACATGAGCGCAGCTCTCTCCAGGGAAGGATGGATGCCGTCACATTTCAAAAGGCAAGGCCTTCGCTCAAAAAATACCAATTGTCAATAAAGGCAATATTGTTCTCTGAGCACCACTTAGACATCCAGCAATGCAGTTACCATAACCTGCTGTAGGTTTCACATTACATAAATATATATATATAAACTATTGAGAGATATCACATTCATTTTTGCAATATATTGCATTAATTTTGTGAGATATAGCAATAGTTAAGTTTGTAAGTATGTAGGCCAGTTTCAGGGTCAACAACAATAAACAACAACACAATGCTCATTAGCAAACAAATTCAACATGCTGGACAGCTTCACAGTTAACGCATTAGTTTTGTGAGATATTGCGAGATCTCTCATAAACTTTTGCGAGATCTCGCATTAGTTTTGTGAAATATATTGTGCAATATGCATTAAACCAAAATTTGACAGGTGCAAAAGTATGGGCACCTCAACAGAAAAGTGACATTAATATTTAGTAGATCCTCCTTTTGCAAAAATAACAGCCTCTAATTGCTTCCTGTAGCTTTTAATCAGTTCCTGGATCCTGGATGAAGGTATTTTTGACCATTCCTCTTTACAAAACAATTCCAGTTCAGTTAAGTTTGATGGTCGCCGAGCATGGACAGCCCGCTTCAAATCATCCCACAGATGTTCAATGATATTCAGGTCTGGGGACTGGGATGGCCATTCCAGAACATTGTAATTGTTCCTCTGCATGAATGCCTAAGTAGATTTGGAGCGGTGTTTTGGATCATTGTCTTGCTGAAATATCCATCCCCGGCGCAACTTCAACTTCATCATTGATTCTTGAACATTATTCTCAAGAATCTGCTGATACTGAGTGGAATCCATGCAACCCTCAACTTTAACACAATTCCTGGTGCTGGTATTGGCCACACAGCCCCAAAGCATGATGGAACCTCCACCAAATTTTACAGTGGGTAGCAAGTGTTTTTCTTGGAATGCTGTTTTTTTGACGCCATGCATAACGCCTTTTTGTATGACCAAACAACTCAATCTTTGTTTCATCAGTCCACAGGACCTTCTTCCAAAATGAAGCTGGCTTGTCCAAATGTGCTTTTGCATACCTCAGGCGACTCTGTTTGTGGCATGCTTGCAGAAACGGCTTGTTTCGCATCACTCTCCCATACAGCTTCTCCTTGTGCAAAGTGTGCTGTATTGTTGACCGATGCACAGTGACACCATCTGCAGCAAGATGATGCCGCAGCTCTTTGGAGGTGGTCTGTGGTTTGTCCTTGACTGTTCTCACCATTCTTCTCCTCTGCCTTTCTGATATTTTTCTTGACCTGCCAATTCTGGGCTCAACAAGAACTGTCCATGTGGTCTTCCATTTCCTTACTATGTTCCTCACAGTGGAAACTGACAGGTTAAATCTCTGAGACACCTTTTTGTATCCTTCCCCTGAACAACTATGTTGAACAATCTTTGTTTTCAGATCATTTCAGAATTGTTTTGAGGAGCCCATGATGCCACTCTTCAGAAGAGATTAAAATAGGAGAACAACTTGCAATTAGCCACCTTAAATACCTTTACCCATGATTGGATACACCTGGCTATGGAGTTCAAAGCTCAATGAGGTTACCAAACCAATTTTGTGCTTCAGTAAGTCCGTTAAAAGTAGGTAGGAGTATTCAAATCAATAAAATGATAAGGGTACCCATACTTTTGCACCTTTCAAATTTTGGTTTAATGCATATTGCACATTTTCTGTTAGTACAATAATCCTCATTTCAATCCTGAAATATTACTGTGTCCATTAGTTATTAGATATAACAAACTGAAACTGTGTTTCAAACACCCAAATATTTAGAACTAAAAATGATTAAGATTAATAGGGGTGCCCAAACTTTTGCATATGACTGTATCTCAGATTGCGGAGGTAGTAGAAACGTGGTTGAGCCATCTAAAACAATGTTACATCCGATCTTATCATTATAAAACCCTGAAACATCAAGACCTGAGCAAAGATACCAGTCCCCTCACCCAACTGCTCCTGAGTCACTGCACCGATACACACACTGATACTCATCAAACACAGACTCACACAACACTTACACACACTAACACAAAAATGAATCAGGAACAGCAAAAACCTGCAAGCTCAATTGGAATAAAACTAATTCCAAAAAACTCCAAAATAAATATCTGAATTATCGGGAAACTGAAACTAAACTTATTGTTATTTGTCCCTAAACCGACACTAGGATGCAGCAGAGTATCTAGTACTATCAGACACTAAATTAGGAAAAACATAATTTCCACATAATAACGAGGGGGGATGGCATGGTGGCTTAATGGTTAGAAGGTTCGCCTCTCAGCACTAGGGAATCCCGGTTCGAATCCCAATCTGGGTGGAGTTTCCATGTTCGTCCCCGTGTCAGCGTAGGTTTACTCCGGGTTTTCCGGTTTCCTTCCTCAGTACCAAAACATGGATCAAGATTAATGGAATTCTCCAAAATTGCCCCAAATAGAGTGTGTTTGTGTGTGTGTCAGTCCTGGGTGTATCTGCCCAGTGCCCGAAACTTTCTCCCCTGGGCATGGGGAACTGCCCCGTGACCCTATTAGAGGATAAAGCGAAAGATAATGGATGAATGGATGGAAGGATTAATGAAGTACAGACTTGACCTCCCTCCCAGACCCCGACAAACTGCCGCACCTACTGGGGGAGCACAGAGAAAGCTGCACACACAGCTGTTACCAGATGAGTGACAATGGGTAACCCTATCTTTCTCTCAAGTACACACTACCATTATTATTATTATTATTATTATTATTATTATTATTATTATTCATTCATTCATTATCTTCCGCTTTATCCGATATTAGGGTCGCGGGGGGGGGGTTCCCCATTGCCCATCCAGGGTAGTGTGTGTATTCTGATTGGAGAAACAATCAGAATACGCTGTTAACTGTTCCAAAAATAGCCTTTAATTATGCAAAGAATTCTGGAATAAAAAACCTTGAAGAAACAAAGCAGCACCAACATGATTAGCACAGAAAAAACATACAAATAAAAACTATTTACAGTCTGTTTAATGTGAATAAGTTACGGCACCAAGTTATCCACAACAGAAACAAAGTGTTCGTAATTGTCATACACTGTGTTGTTCAGTCCTTTCGAAGGGGACATCATTTTTACAGTGCAGAAACTCTTTCTTTTGTACTTTTTATGTCCCTGGGTCGGTTGACCACAGAGTGTACATACAGGCAGATTTTGCACCCGTGACTGTTTAGCTCCTATTGCCGAATGTTGGCCTTTAAGTTTTCGCTTATAAATTGTAGCTCTGGCCCATCGTACGGGACCCCCAGTACTGGGTGTTGTGGAAATTGTCTGCATGGCAGGCCTTATGGCCACACATTTAGACATTGATGAGGGTGGAGCAGCAGCAGTCGCCTGACTGACGAGCAGTATTATTGGGTATTTTGATGGGCCAGCTATTGCAAGTGTCGCCGTGGAGTCCGATGCCTGCACAGGTCTGGTTGTGGCAATGCTCTGCATGGCAGGCAATATGGGCACACATTTGGGCAGTAATGAGGGTGGAGCAACAGCGGTCGCCTGACTGACGGGCAGTATTTTGGGGTATTTTGACGGGCCAGCTATTGCAAGAGTCGCCGTGGAGTCCGATGCCTGCACAGGTCTGGTTGTGGCAATGCTCTGCGTGGCAGGCAATATGGGCACACATTTGGGCAGTAATGAGGGTGGAGCAACAGCGGTCGCCTGACTGACGGGCAGTATTTTGGGGTAATTTGACGGGCCAGCAGCAATTGCAGGGGTCGTCGTAGAAGCCGATGCCTGCACGGGTCTGGTGATGGTACATGTGGCAGGGGTTTTTCTACTCGGCAGGTGGACGGGTGGGCGTGGTGGTTGAGGGCAAGAGAATGTGGCTGCTCCTGCTGCTCTTTCCTTTAGTGTTTTTGTTCCAGCCATGCTGGGGGTGTGCACGTACACCATTGTCGGGTAGTCTGGTGGAGGGAGGACTGTTGGCAGGCTTGGTGCCGGAGGCAGGACTGCAGAAGAGATGGAGGTAATCTTGGTGATCATGGAAGGCTGTGCAGTGGCGTGCAGGTTAAGGAGTCTCTCTTGGCAACGGATGAAGTCCCGCACCGTCTTGACATTGATCTTTGGCAAAGGAATTCCAGCCTTGCACAGGAATGGATCGTCTACCAATATCCGGTGCTGGATTCGCTCGTAGGCCTTCAGGATGGTGCTCTTCTCAGGGCTGGTGCGAGAGCCTCGAGGTGAGCGCAACCACAACAGTTTCACCAGTGTGTACATCAGCCTGTTGTTCTGAGAGCTGATATCCTGTTGTGCTGGTGTATAGCGTTTGGCCATCTTCACCCTCTGTATGATGGCAGCGTCAACAAGATCATCCCTTTTGGTGCGGCAGTAGAGGGTGTTGCCCCAGTGTGTTCTGTACAATTGGTTAAACTGTTGTGGCTGCTTGTCATGTTCCTCCACCGCATTCCAAGCGTGAAGAACCCTGTTCCTTTCTTCTCCAGTAAGCAACAGCCTGTCCTCTCTCATGCCAATGTCCACCAGCAGAGAACAGTGCTCAAAGTGCTCAAGCTTCTGAAGGCCGGGAAGAGGGTTCTGACTGCAGACATCCTCCTGTTAAAAAAAAAAGCCGTACAGATATTTGTGTGTAGGACTAAACACTGCATTCTGTTTCATCGTGGTCGAAACAACGCTAACTCACAAAGGCCGGAGGGTGAACAGTGGCCTTTTCCTCACTGGTGACTGTGATGTGGGGCAGGACAGCATCCAGTGCATCATGGGTGTCCACATCACTGTGGTACGCCTCATCCGCTTCAGCTGGATCGTGCTGCCCGGGCTGGACCACCTCCTCCTCGGGACTGGGTCCGTCCTCCACGATGTTCCGCAGAGAAAAGGCCTCACCGGTACTCTGGCTAAAGAGGTACTCTAACCCAATGAGCTCACCGGAAGCCACATCAGCAGGGGCCCGGAAATTCTCCTCCACGGTCTCGCCGAGCAGCAGACGACAGCGGGAATTGAGGCGGTCAATCAGTGGGGCAGAGTAAGTCCTGTGGTGCCGTCCCTTGCCACCCATCACAGCGTCTGAAGCCCTGTCGGAGTTCCACCATGCAATCCCACTTATCAGATACACCTGATAAGGCCGTGCCGCACAGTGGGGTCCTACAAATTGCAGTACAAGGTATCAGAGTAATGACAGGGACACTTATTTAAATTGTTACAAGGATGTAGACTAAATTTGAATACCTGGAATCATGTTTGGCAAAATTTTGTGGAATCCCTCCAGGCTGTTGCTTCCACGCCGACATTTGTAGAAGGGCACGTCCACATTATTAATGCTCGTGGTACGTGCCACCCGGTACATATTCATTCCTGGTGGATCCTGAATGCATTCCAAGTGTCGCTGCAGGGCTGCCCAGCTCGCATCAATGGCACCTGTGAATACACATACATAAAGGCAGGGTGTTATGTTCACTCTGTGTGTTGTGCCTTTTTTTCCCCCCCTTTTTAAAATGTTTTTATTACCCGGTGTTTTGAAGAGGCTCACTCCATTTTCATCCAATCCAGCGGGACCTTTCAGCTCCTCAATTGCCTGGTGGATGAGCAGGAAGGTTTCCTGTGCGCCAAGTGTCACCCTCCGCACATGGTGTTTCAGCTGCTCTCTAGAAATAAAGCAGCGGACGACATCTTCATCCGAGACGGACCTCATGCTGGCCGGGTCCTTGGCTCTGACAGCACCGATGAGCCGGTCTAAATCTGCACGGTTGTAGGCTAGTACTGTCCCAGCTAGTGCAGACTTGAAGGACGCATACTTGGAGTGAGACTCTGTGCGGATGGCCGCGTCAAACCGGTGGATAAAATGAAAGATGTCCAGACGCACAACCATCCCATTGTCCACCCAGGGCTGGAACAGAGTCTCCACTGCCGTTAGCCCCTGTGCACGGCAACAACCGTGGTCCACGTACAGGATACTGGGGACGGGTTGATTTGCCAGCCGGAACCTCTCCATCACTCCATGGCACATGGGTCGCAGCTTTTCAGCAGACTCCTCACTGGTCAGGACAAATGAAACAATTTGGGAGTGCTCGTTTCCAATGCTGGTGAACCACTCAGCTGACCTTTGGCCTTCCCCAGACAGCTTTTTCACTACCTAAAAAAAAAAAAAGAATATGGAAAGAACACGTCTGTGTTTTTAATCTTACTGTTTTGCATGAGGTTTTCATTTCCATACCTTTTTGGTAGAATCCATTTTGAGCACGGTGCCGAACGTGGACAGGATCTGGCTCCTGTAGTCCTGCACGCTGTTGGCCTCTGCCAGCAGGAAGGCATGCCGCAAGAGCCGCGCCGAGGGAAAGTCTCTTGGAGGAGGTGGAGCCTGGAAAGTGTGCCCCCCTAATGCGGAGACGATCCTTCCAGGTTCCACTATGGTCATCAGGAGTGTGGTGTACAGGTCCTTTCGGTACAAATACTCTTCACTGTGGTTTTCCTGCATCTGGCGCCACACCTTGACCATAGTGTTCCCTTCGGTCCGGTCCCTCAGAAGGCGCACAACATTCTTATCCACACCACGCCTGTAAAAAGAGTCACGATCAGTATGGTATGGTTGATTTGGAAAGCTAGATTAGAAATTGTTCAATATTATGTTTAATGTCCTTACTTGCTGGTGAGGATGGCAGGGAATAAGGCTTGATGAGCCTTGCTGAGTTGTTCTAAAATATCAGGACTCCACGCGAGCCACCGACCTACCGAGACACCTTCTCCACTCCTGGCTGCCTTTGTACAGGGCCCACAGCACAGGACCTCAGTGAGCATTGTGTACCAGTTGGAAACGTCACAGATGTGACGTACCTGAAGCACAAAAGAAAACCGGTGAATGTAGTAAATAAATGTAGCGCACGAAACGTTCTCCCCTGGATGGGCATGGGGAACCCCCCCGCGACCCTAATATCGGATAAAGCGGAAGATAATGAATGAATGAATTATATCAACAAAGTAGTATGAAATAATAGAAAGAATCAAAATACAAGTAAAATAAAATAAAAAACCATATCTATAGTGGGGAGGCACGTTCGCCTCTCAGCGCTAGGGATTCCTGGTTCGAATCCCAATCTGGGTGGAGTTTCCATGTTCTCCCCGTGTCCGCGTGGGTTTCCTCCGGGTTCTCCGGTTTCCTCTTACAGTCCAAAAATGGATGAAGTCAATTGAGTTCTCCAAATTGCCCCATGTAGAGTGTTTGTGTGTGAGTGAGTGTGTGCCCAGCGATAGGTTGGCGCCCTGTCCTGGGTGTGTCTGCCCAGCGCCTGAAACGTTCTCCCCTGGATGGGCATGGGGAACCCCCCCGCGACCCTAATATAGGATAAAGTGGAAGATAATGAATGAATGAATGAATGAATAATATTAATAATAATAATAATGGCAGTGTGTACTTGAGAGAAAGATAGGGTCACCCATTGTCACTCATCTGGTAACAGCTGTGTGTGTGTAGAGGGCTGCAAGTGTGTGCAGCTTTCTCTGTGCTCCCCCAGTAGGTGCGGCAGTTTGTCGGGATCTGGGAGGGAGGTCAAGTCAGGGATGATGTTATTTAATTTGGGAAAGAACTGGGAGCGGATGTGCTCGTACCTGCTACACTGAGTAAGGAAGCGAAGCTCCGTCCCTACTGTGTTGAGAGGGCAGTGCTGACTCTCCTCTCAGGGTAACCAGGACCGGGTGGCTAGATCATGTGCTCTCAGTCTGTACTTCATTAATCCTTCCATCCATTCATCCATTATCTTTCGCTTTATCCTCTCATGGGGCAGTTCCCCATGGCCAGGGGAGAACGTTTCGAGCACTGGGCAAATACACCCAGGACTGACACACACACAAACACACACACACAAACACACTCTATTTGGGGCAATTTTGGAGAATTCAAGTGACCTTGCAGAGTTTAACAATTTTGTCTCTGGTGTCTTTGGACATCGCTTTAGACTTAGCCATGTGAGTAGTTGGAGTCTTACTGATTATGTGGGGTGGACACGTCGATTTATGCAGCTAATAACAAAACCTAAAACAAGTGCTTCTAATTTAGTATAATAAGTGCAGTGGAGGTATATATATATATATATATATATATATATATATATATATATATATATATATATATATATATATATATATATATATATATATATATATATAGTAAGACTGATCTGGTTTAGAAGATCTCTAGAATGGACTAAGGACTTTATTATTATGTATTAATCTAATTAGATTATTGGGAGTTGGTTAACAATGTATGTTAACCAACTCTTCTTTAAGTTTGCTAATGATCATCACTGTCCTCATCACAGATGGAGATAAGAAGGTCAACTGTGATGAGGTCAGTGCTCTTTCACAGTGGAGCAATGAGACCCACAGTGGTCTCAAAGTCAACAAAACAAAGGAGATAATAGTGAACTACAGGAAGCTGCAGAGGGGGGGGGAACTCCTCTTCACATCAATAGATCCGAAGTGGAGAAAGTCAGCAGCATGAATTTTATTGGTGTCAGCGTCACTAAGGACTTCTCCTGGTCTTTTTTTTACTTTTTAATTTTCACTTCTTAATCTATCACTGGGTACACTCACTTACACAGATACACTCACAAACGCACACTATAAGGAGCAAGTAAGAGCATTTGAATTCATGTTTTTGGACTGTGAGAGAAAATCGGAGAACCTGGTAAAACCCATACAAACAGAGAAAATCAAAACTCAGATCGGGATTCAAACCTGGATCCCCAGCACTGAAAGCATATGTGCTAACCACAATGTCACTGTACCACCACTAAGCTTGTCCTAACTTAACTACAGATGCACCATAGAGAGCATTCTCATATGCTGCATTACTTTCTTGTACAGCTGCTGCACGAAGTAAGTGAATTATTTATATAGCGCTTTTTACAATAGTACACTGTCAAAAAGCAGCTTTACAATATTGTAAGCCTTTAAACCCAGAAAGAGCAAGCCGAAGCGATGGTGGAAAATTATTATTCATGTAACGGGAGAAAGCATGGGACAGCCATGAACAGATTATATGATGATCAAGTGTCTGTATTTAAGAATTGAAATAAACTATAACAATTGGAAAACTATATAAGTCCACTGAGGGCATCATGTAGGATTGCCAGTCCAATATAAAACCAGTTTCCATCCAGTAATTGTCATAGCTGAAATGCTTTAACCAATACACTGAATCAATTTACCTATACACTGAGTCACTTATCTATCCTTACCTAAAGCTTCTGATACCCTCTCTTCACATGTAAATTCATCTGATCTAATTAGCAGCACCACATAACCCCCCCCCCCCCCCCCAAATTCTTCCCCTCTTCATACCATCACTGCAGACCAGGTTAGATGTGAACTGAGGAGGCTCAAAACAAAAAAGGCAGCTGGACCAGATAGAGTATGCGCAAGACTTCTGAAGTCCTGTGCTCCTGAGCTGGGAGCTCCTCTACAACACATCTTCAATCTGAGCCTGCATTTAGGGAGGGAACCCACATTGTGGAAAACGTCATGCTTGGTTTCTGTATCTAAGAAGGGACGACCAAGTGAACCCAACGACTTCAGACCGGTCGCACTAACATCCCATATTATGAAGACACTGAAACGCCTGCTCATACACCACCTTAGGCAACAGGTGCAACATTCGCCTACAGGGAAAAAGTTGGAGTGGAGGATACTGTTCTGTACTTTCTCCATCGGATGCACTCGCATCTGGATGTGGGTAGCAGCGCTGTGAGAGAGAATGTTTTTTTATTTCTTCAGCACTTTTAACACCATTCAGCCCCTCCAATTGAAATACAAGCTGGCAGGGATGCAAGTGGATCCACACCTGGTAACCTGGATTATTGACTACCTCACTGGCATACCTCAGTATGTCAGGCTGAAGGATTGTTCTTTAGAGAATGTGGTCAGCAGCACAGGAGCACCGCAGGGGACTGTACCTTCTCCCTTCCTCTTTACACTTTACAAATCTGGGAGATGGTTAAGACCTACAACATCACAAACTCATTGAAGTCCCCAAAAAGGTTGGTTGCCCACGAAAGACAAATGCAAGAGAGGACAAGACAATGTGGAGAATCTCCATGGGTAATCGGTTCAAGACTGCAGCTGGAATCACTTGCCAGTTCAGCACTTCAACAGGGTAAAGATCTGTCTTATCATACAGGTTAATAGGATAGGAAATTAATTGTTAGGTGCAGCAAAAATGTTATCTTTGCTTCGTGTTCAAACTGTTCAGAAGTTTAAACTTGTATGTTTTATTTTAGATTGATATATATATACATTGATATACAGGCAGATCAATTCAAAGATGGGAGGATCAATAGAAAGGCAGCTAGAGTGATAGATAGTGCAAAAGTACAAAATCTCTTCACTTTTCTTCACAAGACGACAACTCCATAACTAATTAATGTTAAGACAGAAGACAGGAGAAAAAGAATGAGTTTATACACAAATTCAATAAAATCACAAGACAGGCAAATATGGCTGAAGGCAATGACGAAAATCCATCCATCCATTATCTTCCACTTTATCCTCTACTAGGGTCGGGGGGTTTCCACATGCCCATCCAGGGGAGAACATTTCAGGCGCTGGGCAGATACACCCAGGACAGGGTGCCAAATATATCTCTGGACACACACTCACTCACACAGACACACTCTATATGGGGGTCTATTTGGAGATTTCAATTGGCCTTGATCCATGTTTTAGACTGTGGGAGGAAAACTAATGCAGACACGCGAAGAACATGGAAACTCCACCCAGATTGGAATTAGATAATAACAATAATTCACATACAAACCAAAGTCGAAGGACCGGAACGTTGACAAAACATGACAAAAAAATATTCTGGATAGAGGTATATTACCTGTGCCTTCAACGGTATTCTTCAAACTCCAGGAAAGGGTTACTGGTCATTGTCAGCTGAACTCAAAGGAGGTGAAATTTGCCTAGTTTGTAGCTGTAGTTTGTAGCATAATTTGTAACTTTTTAATGTGTTCACTTTTTAAAAATCCGGTTTTATCTTCATACTACGCGTCGTATCATATCGTCATTCATGATAAATACGAAAATAAACAGTTTCGTGTTTAAACAAACATTTATCTCGTTCTGATAGAAAGGTTTTTCCACATTTACTGCAGTATTAGTAATAGCAGACTGTCTGTTTCACACAATGAATGATTTATCGAAAAAAAAAGTGACATTACTCTCTTCGTGTTTAGTATGTTGAATATTTGTGTTGTTCGTTTAAAGGCGGCGTCGGTATCGCTTCTCGGCCTTTTGGCTAAGATCAAGTGTAGTATCTGTTCTTATCAGTTTAATATCTGATACGTCCCCTATCCGGGGACCATATATTAAATTGATTTTTGGAACAGGGAGATGGAATAGGGGCTTGCTCCGTCCACTCCGCGCATCGACCCGGTATTGCAGTACCTCCGGGAACGGTGCACCTCCTCTATTGAAGCTAACGTAAGAATTTATCGCCGTAACTCTTTTGAGTTTAATGTTTGTGTGTTAGTTATTTTAGGCCATGGTGGAAGCTGTGTTAATGTGAAATTCTCTCCTCATTTGTGCGTTATTGACAGAAACCTTCTATCTTTCATTACAGTCGCGGGTGTGTTCTCCATGCCCATCCAGTGGGGAACGTTTCGGGCGCTGGGCACATACTCTATATACACTATATATTAAGTCATTTGGAGAAATAATTCGCCTTGATCGGCCTTTTGGCTAAGATCAAGTGTAGTATCTGTTCTTATCAGTTTAATATCTGATACGTCCCCTATCCGGGGACCATATATTAAATTGATTTTTGGAACAGGGAGATGGAATAGGGGCTTGCTCCGTCCACTCCGCGCATCGACCCGGTATTGCAGTACCTCCGGGAACGGTGCACCTCCTCTATTGAAGCTAAAGAAAGAACTTACAGTATATTGGACTTTTCCGCTTCAAGATAACCGCTACAAACCATGCATTGTCTTCCGTTTTATCCTCTGTTAAGGTCGCGGTATACCCAGGACAGGGCGACAATCTATCACTGGGCCCGCTACAAACCATTAACACAAATAAATTACTGTTTATTTTCGTTATAACTTGAAGCACAACCCGAACCGCTCAACGTACCGACTTCGTTTGAACATTGATGGTGGCGCGTCCTGTGCTATGTATTTTCAGGTAAATAATAAGTTTAAGTTAGAAGACCAACAATAAAGCAATAACTTAACGAAAGGTCGTCAATAGTAGATTGCTGCACAACCGGAGGCAGCAGTTTTAGGATCGCAGTTTCAGGACCCTCGTTTTTTTTTTGCGACACTGCCCCCTAGTTGGAGACCGCAATTACAATTAACATTATGTATATTAAGGCTCATTCCACTTAAATTATTAATTAAATTAATTAAAAACTATTAAAAATGTTTTAGAATTAATCCAAGATTTCAAACAAATATGGGGAAAGGCAGAGCTTTGGATAAAAACGGACAAAAATCCCACCTACAAACACCTTCATAACTAAAACAACGTTTTAACTTTGCACTGCATTAGTTGCACATAGATGCACTACTCACTTTAATTATAAGTTATAAAACAATCTTTGGTACATTTTGTAAATACATTTTGTAACTATTTTGTAAATACAAATTTTTTACTTTCTGTGGAGATGTCGGAAAAGAATTTCACTGCTGGCTGTACCATGTATAACTACGCATGTGACAAATAAACTTGATTTGATTTGATTAAAGTTAATTGAGTTCTCTAAATTGCCCCATATAGAGTGTGTTTGAGTGTGTGAGTGTGTACCCAGCGATGGATTGGCGCCCTGTCCTGGGTCTATCTGCCCAGCGCCCGAGACGTTCTCCCCTGGATGGGCATGGGGAACCCCACCGCGACCCTAATAGAGGATAAAGTGGGAGATAATGAATGAATGAATGATTTGATTAATATATTGTTTAACAACAACAAGATTTAAGATTTAAACTCTCTGATCATGTGATCAAAACCGCCCGTTCTTGTAGATTCCTTCTTTATAACATAAGGAAGATCAGACCCTTTCTGACTGAACATGCTACCCAACTGCTTGTTCAAGCCCTAGTCTTATCCCGGCTTGATTATTGTAATGCACTTCTTGCCGGTATCCCAAATTCCACCATCAGACCTCTTCAATTAATTCAAAACTCTGCAGCCCGACTCGTGTTTAACCAGCCCAAGCGAACTCACGTCACTCCATTACTCACTTCCCTCCATTGGCTTCCTGTAGCTGCTCGCATTCAATACAAGTCGCTGACTCTGGCATACAGAACCATTTCTGGATCTTCCCCCTCTTACCTTCACTCTATCTTTTCAAAATACACTCCGACTCGTTCACTTCGCTCCAGTGACGATTGTCGCCTGGCGATTCCACCTCACCGAGGAGCTAATTCTCATTCTGTGGCGTTCACCACTGCAAAATGGTGGAACGATCTTCCCAACTCTGTCCGTAAGGCAGAATCTTTAAACAGTTTTAAGAAACTACTTAAGACGCATCTATTTACCAAATACCTGTTATAAAAAAAAAAAAAAAAAAAAAAAAAAGGGGGGGGGGGGGGGGGGGCAGCTTCGAATAACAATCAGGTTGATGAACTTACAGTATAGTTGGTTTTCTCCATGGCTTCTGACTTGTGGTGTTCTCATTTGTAAGTCGCTTTGGATAAAAGCGTCTGCTAAATGACTAAATGTAAATGTAAATGTAAAATGATATTCAATTAGTACAAATCGCCAGAGAACAGCACACACTCACACAAACTTGATAATTTTTGCAAGAGAACCATAAAGAGAAGAAATACATTTAAATTAAGTATTTAAACATTTTTTTGTAAAATAGATTACACAGTACTTAGATGCTTATCTAGTTTTCTGTTAAATTCTTAAAAAACATTGTAAGCATAACTGACTAAACAAAAATATCTGTAACACATTTACAAATACTGTATATTAAGCATCACAATTCGAATAATTAGATGCATATTCTTACCCCTGATGATAAACTGGCCACAAGTGAAGACCCGCTCAGCGTGCTGCAAAGAGATATTATTTATTGCAGCCAGATCATATATGAAAAGCAACATAATTTAAGTAAGTTGTGAAAAATACAGAACAGTAAGACATTTATACACAAACTATAGACAATTAGCAAAACTACTCTCAATATATTACAGCAGGTGTTAAAATCACAAATATATCACATGGCTAGACACCCCTCTGGAAATAGAACAGTATAGATGAACTTTACTTCATCATCTATGTGACTTCTGACTTTGCTTAACTTTGTTGGGTGAAACTAAGCTGGGCAACAGAAAGAGCAGTGGCAGTCACTGCAGCACGTGGCGCATTTTGTCCAATTCAGACAGGGATCACCCCTCTTGAATTGTTAAATGCATCTTTAAAAAATACAGGTTAATAGTTAAATGAAGGCTTACACGATATAAATTACATTTACATTTAGTCATTTAGCATACGCTTTTATCCAAAGCGACCTACAAATGAGAACACCAAAGTCAGTAGTTATGAAGAAAATCAGCTAGAATTATCAAACCTGATTGTGGTCTGATCCCTCTCTTTTTTTTTCCTACAACAGGTATTTGTTTAAAAGATGCGTCTTCAGTAGTTTCTTAAAAATGCAAAGTGACTCTGCCTTATAGACAGACTCCGGAAGATTGTTCCACCATTTTGCAGTGGTGAACGCCACAGAGTTAGAATTAGCTCCTAGGTAAGGTGGAATCACCAGGCAGCAATCATCACTGGAGCGAAGTGAATGAGCCGGAGTGTATTTTAAGCAGCTACAGGGAGCCAATGGATAGAAATGAGTAGTGAAGTGACATGCGTTTGCTTGGGCTGGTTGAATACAAGTCGGGCTGCAGAGTTTTGAATTAGTTATGGAGGCCTGATTGTGGAAGTTGGGAGACAGGCAAGCAATGCATTACAATAATCAAGCCAGGATAGGATGAGGACTTGAACTAACAGCTGGGTAGCATGTGCAGTCAACGAAAGCTCTGATCTTCCGTATATTGTAAGGAAGGAATCTGCAGGAACAGGCAGTTTTGATAACATAATCTGAGAGTTTAAGGTGGTAGTCTACTGTGAAACCAAGGTTGAGGATCAAATCATTTGGAGAGATCGTGGAGCCGTCAATTTTGAAGCTCAGTTCATGCTGGATTGAGGGTTTAGCTAGAATTATGAGAAGCTCTGTTTTTGCAAAATTTAATTTGAGATGACAGGCCTTCATCCAAACAGATATGTCGGTGAGACAGGCAGATATCCGATTTCAGATCGTGGTGTCTTCAGGGGCAAAAGACAAATGAAGCTGAGTGTCATCAGCATAACAATGGTAAAAGAAACCATGTGCCTGAATGACTGTGCTCAGTGATGTTATGTACAGTGAAAAGAGGAAAGGACCAAGTACAGAGCCCTGAGGAACACCAGTGAGTACTTGCTAGATTAGATAGGATCGAAACCATTCAAGTGTCGTACCAGAAAAACCTAATTCAAATAGAGTGGACAGTAGAATCTGATGATTTACTGTATCAAAAGCTGCCGAAAGGTCTAGCAGAATGAGGACAGAAGATTGAGTTAGGTTTGGCAGATTTAAGTAAGTCACAGAAGAAGAAAGCATTGCTGTCTCAATGGAGTGACCACACCTAAAACCAGACTAATTGGGATCAAAGAGTTTGTTCTGATTAAGAAACCCGTAGACCTGTGTAGATACCACTCATTTAACTCGTTTTAGACAGGAAAGGTAAAAGTGAAACAGGTCTGTATCTCTCGACCAAATTTGGGTTGAGTGTTGGCTTTTTGAGCAGAGGTTTGACTATAGCCTGTTTGAAAGAATCAGGAAAAGTACCAGATGTGAGGGAGGAGTTGATGATGTGTGTAAGTGCTGGTGTGATACAGGAGGCAATGGATTGAAGAAGGTGAGATGGGACGGAATCAAAGGGGCAAGTAGTCGGGTTGCTGGCAAGAATAATTTTGCAGATGTCAGATTCTGAGACAGGGGAGAAGGAGTAGAAGGTTGGTTGGCTGGATGTGTGAGTTGTAGTGTTGCAGAAATGGAGAGAATAAAAAAAGAGTTTGCTGATGCCCTCAATCTTTTCTGTGAAGAATGTTGCAAAGACATCAGCTGACAGAGAGGTGTTGGGAGGGAAGAAGGAGGAGTGATGAGAGAGTTAAAGGTACTAAATAAAGTGCAGGCATTTGAGATGCATGTTACCTTGGACTGGAAGAACAAGGACTTAGCATTAGTTACATCCTTCGAGAAGTTGGCGAGTGAGGAATGGTATGTTTCTAAATCTGAAGGCAGACCAGACTTACGCCATTTTCTTTCAGCGGATCGAAGAGTAGTGCGTTGGTTCCGAAGCACCTCTGTGAGCCAAGGGCTGGACGGAGAGCAGAAGAAGGTGGAGCAGAATGTGCTTGATGCAGTATTAGTGTCAAAGGTTGAGAAGTTAGTGATGCAAGGAAGGGCATCTGTAACCAAGTGAGCAAAGACTGTATTAGAGAGAGAGAGCTAAGATTACGATGTACCTGAGTGGTTTAACTGATTATCACGGAAGGTGGAGGAAGAGAAACAGAGAACTGCATGAAAAAGTGATCCGATTCATGAAGTACAGTTGTGATCAAATTTATTCAACCCCCACTGAAATAAAGTGTTTTGGCCAGTTTGACATTGATTTGGATCATTTCAGTCATCTTATTTACAATTATATCAAAGAGGCACTTATAAATTAGACAAATATAACATAATATTTATGATGGAATAACCACAATGTCTTTACTGTGCTCACATCATTATCAGTTTTATTCAACCCCCTAGTGACATTATTTTTCAGTACTTAGTACAACATCCTTTTCCAGTTATGACAGCTTTCAAGCGTGAAGCATAGCTTGACACAAGTGTCTTGCAGCGACCTATGGGTATCTTAGCCCATTCTTCATGGGCAAAAGCCTCCAGTTCAGTCACATTCTTAGGCTTGCGCACTGCAACTGCCTTCTTTAGGTCCCACCAGAGGTTCTCAATTGGATTTAAGTCTGGTGATTGCGATGGCCACTCTAGAATGTTCCAGCCTTTCATGTTCAACCATGCTCTAGTGGACTTGGATGTGTGCTTCGGATCATTGTCCTGTTGGAAGGTCCAACGTCTCCCAAGCCGCAGGTTTGTGACTGACTCCATCACATTTTCCTCCAAGATCTCCTGGTACTGAAGGGAATTCATGGTACCCTGCACACGTTGAAGCTTTCCTGTACCATTAGAAGCAAAACAGCCCCAAAGCATAATTGACCCCCCGCCATGCTTCACAGTAGGCAAGGTGTTCTTTTGTTCATAAGCCTGGTTCTTCCTCCTCCAAACATAGCGCTGGTCCATTGTCCCAAACAGTTCTAATTTAGTTTCATCTGACCACAGTACACTGTCCCAAAACCTTTGTGGCTTGTCCACATGACTTTTGGCATACTGCAGTCGACTTTTCTTGTTCTTTGGAGTCAGCAAGGGGGTGCGCCTGGGAGTTCTGGCATGGAGGTCTTCGTTATGCAGTGCGCGCCTTATTGTCTGAGCTGAAACTTCAGTGCCCACATCTGACAGGTCTTTTTTCAGTTCCTTAGCAGTCACGCGGGGATTTTGCTCCACATTACGCTTCAGGTAGCGCACAGCAGTCGCGGTCAGGATCTTCTTTCTGCCACGACCAGGTAACGTTTCCACTGTGCCCTTTAACTTGAACTTGCGAATGATACTTCCGATAGTGTCTCTTGGAATATTTAACAACTTCGCAATCTTTTTATATCCATTGCCATTCTTGTGAAGAGCAATAACCTCTTCTCTTGTCTTCTGGGACCATTCTCTTGCCTTCACCATGCTTGTAAACACACCAGTAGATGTCTAGAAGGAGCTGAGTATCACAGTCCTTTTAAATCTGCCTAATTGGTGCTTATCATGCTTGATTGCTGCTCGTTGACATCCACAGGTGTTTTCAATACCTGATTGAAAACACTGGAATGAACCTCTGTTCTTATGAGTGGTAGTTGTAAAGGGGTTGAATAATTGTGTCAATGAAGAAATCACAAAAAGGCCATTTAATACTTTATGACAAAAACAATTGATGCTATCTTAGTTGCATTTAGTTCTTTAACAAGTCCTTGTAAGATTTCATTATGAACACAATTACAAATGTGCACTGAATTCCATAAAACCCTTCGCAGCATTGGGGGTTGAATAAATTTGATCACAACTGTAGAGTGATGTGTAGGTCAAGCTGGTTACCAGCCTGGTGTGTAGCTGAAGTGCAGAGTAAATGGAGGTCCAGGCTGGAGATAAGAGCAAGAAACTCAGTAGCGTACGGTTGGTCTAAGTGAATGTTGAAATCACAGAGGACGACAAGAGGACAACCATCATCTGGGAGAGATGATAATAATATATAAAATTCCTCAACAAAGTTATCCAGTTGACCTGGGAGGCGATAGATGACAACAAAATGACATTTAACAGGTTCTGTGATTGTCAGTGTGTGGAATTCAAATGAGACAGTGTTGGATAAAAGTGTAAGAGGAGAGAATTTCCATTTGTGAGAAATAAGCAAACCCACCTCCTCTTTTGCAGATACGAGGAGAGTGAGAGAAGTGAAATTTAGTTGACAGGGCAGCTGGTGTCGCAGAGTTCTCTGGGCGGATCCACGTCTTAGTGAGGGCTAAAACCTGAATACAAGCATGAGCAGCAAAAGCAGGAATGAAATTTTCTTGGTGGCTGATTGACAGTTCCATAGTCCTGCAGAGAATGTGAAGTGCTCGCTTGTATTCACCTGCTGCAGAGTTTGCAGGTGTGCAAGGGAGCACCTTCCCTTCTGAGGAAAGGAGCCTTTGCGTGAGGAGGAATTGACAGGGATGAACTGTCAGAAGAAGGTGCGAATAGATACATAGAATAGATAGAAGAAGTCAATTATGTAAGAGGAGTAATTAACCAAAAACGGACGAAAAATGAGAAATACTACTACTACTTAGAATTCTGCTTAGTTGCCTTGTCATTGTCCTTGCTCGGTGGACTCGCGCAGGTAGACTCTCAGGTCTTTACATGAATAGGTCTTCACACGAGAGGGCTGAACACAAGAGGGCTGAACACGAGAGGTATCGAAGGTTCTTAAATAGTCCGGATGAAATTAGCCCATGTCCCCTCCGGAACACTAATATGGAGAATGCAAGGTGCAAATAGGCAGCAGACCGTAACTAGAACTGAAAGCACTAATGACAGCTATATTCTCACTATGCCAACAGTAATTTTAATATCTAAGAATAAAATCACCCAAAAAAGACACAATCAACAACAATTATGAACAAAATATAGGTATTACCGTGACTCTAAAGATGCCGATGGCAGATCTAAGATGCAAAACAGGGTATCCAAAGCTACAGCAGTTAGTTCACACAAATGCCTGACTAGTTCTGATATGATATATTGTGAGGAACAAAGGAGGACAGAACAGTTTCAGTCTAAATAAATTAAACATTTGGTATAAAATAAATATTTACAGCAAAGACAGTAGGATACGCTAATTTTATGTAGTATGCAGCCACATGCAAAAACATTAATAAAAAACTCTTGAGAATAGATTTTAAAATGTGTGGAGAGGAATTAATTGTCATTACTATTGTGGGCAAACAGATAATTAATATATAAAATCTAGTATAAAATCTGGATATTTACAATCGTGCTGCAGTTTACAGTTTTTACAGTGTAAACAAGCCCCTAACTAGATAAAAGTTTGGTTAAAAGCTATTTATAAATCGATAAATGCTTGTAGTGTGTTTTACATTATTATAGTTAGGTGAGTACAGTTAGGGTACTTATGCACAGTTAGGGTACTTATGCAACATACTGTATGCATATTAATTTTGTTGTAACATTCAAAAGACTTGAATATTTTAACGTGAAGTGTATGTATATATATATATATATATATATATATATATATATATATATATATATATATATATATATATATATATATATATATATATATATATATATATATATATATATATATATATAAGAGGCGGTACGGTGGCTTAGTGGTTAGCACGTTCGCCTCTCAGCGCTAGGGATTCCCGGTTCGAATCCCCATCTGGGTGGAGTTTCCATGTTCTCCCCGTGTCCGCGTGGGTTTCCTCCGGGTTCTCCGGTTTCCTCCCACAGTCCAAAAACATGGATCAAGTTAATTGAGTTCTCTAAATTGCCCCATATAGAGTGTGTTTGAGTGTGTGAGTGTGTACCCAGCGATGGATTGGCGGCCTGTCCTGGGTCTATCTGCCCAGCGCCCGAGACGTTCTCCCCTGGATGGGCATGGGGAACCCCACCGCGACCCTAATAGAGGATAAAGCGGGAGATAATGAATGAATGAATATATATATATATATATATATATATATATATATATATATATATATATATATATATAACCTAAGTAAATTTCAATCCCCGAAACGTTCTCCCCTGGATGGGCATGGGGAACCCCACCGCGACTCTAATATAGAATGAAAAAGTTTCAATCTCACATCGTGATGGTCATCCATTTTTTTGTGCTTATCTACCTTGCTACGTGGAAGTGTTACAAAAACACAAGGGTCCTACAACTGCAGTCTTGAGACTGCAGTCCTAAAACTGCTAAAACAGATATGCACTGACTGGATCGCTGGCGGCACGGAGTGCGCTGACCAGATCGCTGGCGGCACGGGGTGTGCTGACCGGATCGCTAGTGCTAACTCAGCCATTTTTCGAGGTACAGCCACGAACCTCCAGAGGCTTGGGTAAACTTAGACAGATTGCACTTTTTGTTCACTTTTTATCACTCTTTGAATTTCACTCATATATATGGGAGTACCACTCTCAATTTTGAGCTAATTCAGTTTTCTCTGAACAAAACTCTGTAAAATCCTTGTACATTCACCTAGAAATACCATTTCACTTTTAAATGCTATGGATTTTTGTCCTTTCTAATGTGACAAGAGCAAAACAATTGAAGTTTTTGTTTTTGAGCTATGAGGGTTTGATTGGCATGAGGGACTGAAACTGCTCCATGGACTCCATAGATTAGTTTGGAGTGTCAAAATAGGAGGATTTCTCAACAGAGAACAGAACAAGATGGGGGGGGCTTTTTCTGAGACATATACACACTCACACACACCCCCAACATATAAACAGGATTGGGGTTTGGCCAAGTGACGTCTCAGCACTATATATTTTAGTTCACACAGTTCACAGGAGCTCTGGAGTATCAGGGCAACTTTTAGTGCCAGCTTCTAAGCATTTCAAGCACTCTCTGTAATTCCTTCAGGAAATACAAATCTAGTTTATTATTATGTTGCTTTAGTGGATGACCGTGTTGTGGAAATTCCCAGAATTTTTTTTTAGGTATTTTACAATCTGAATACTTTATTGCAATAGTCACAGATGGCCATATATATATATATATATATATATATATATATATATATATATATATATATATATATATATATATATATATATATATAAGTGGTGCACACGAGTTAGTAAGTAACTCATAAACAGACATGACAATAAACAGACATGACGTGTTGCTTGGGATTTTCATTTTCCCCTCCAAAACAGTTAAGCTTTGGAATTACACGTGGCGATTTCACAGTTTGATTTAATTGAATAACCGTATTTTAATTTTTTTAGCCTTTAATCATGCACTTTATTGTACCAACTTTAGCTATCTAACACGAAACCAATGTCTTCTTTTGAATGACAGTCCACTGTATTTGATGAGATGAAGTGTACATGTCTAGGATGAGATGAACTTAACCAGTTTTCTTCCACAGCTACTTGTATGGAAAAACGGATGCTTTCTAAGAATCTTCAGGGAATCAATTGATTCACATTCTCGATTTGATTCACAATGCGGTACACAGTCACATGTACACATACGTGATTCTTAGAGAGCATCCGTTTTTCCATACATGTAGCTGCGGAAGAACACTGGTTACGTTCATCTCATCCTAGACATGTACACTTCATCAAATACAGTGGCCTGTCTTTCAAAATAAGATATTATGAGACATTATTATAAGACATGTGAAATCCAGTCGTGTTATCGCCACGTGTAACTCCAAAGCTCCAAAACTGTTCGGTCGAACTCAGCACTAGACGGCGTTCCGGAGTTACATTCCTTGAAAGATTTCTAGAAAGAAACTTTTATTTATATTCGTGTTGTTTATTTATCTGTGGATCTGTCAAACAGCCATAGTCTCGGAGAGCGCATGTCCCAATGTAAACACTAACGTTGTAACAGCGCGTTATGTCTGTTTAATGTCAGATTATGGTTCATATAATATCTCATGTGCACCACTTAATATCTCGTCGTTTTGAGAATGATACAAATATTAATTTTTACAAAGTCTACTGCTTCAGTTTTTATAATGGCAATTTGCATAAACTCCAGAATGTTATAAAGAGTGATCAGCTTAACAGCTATTAATTGCAAAGTCAATATTTGCCTAGAAAATGAACTTTATCCCCCAAAACACATTTCAACTTCATTGCAGCCCTGCCTTAAAAGGACCAGCTAACATCGTTTCAGTGATTGCTCCATTAACACAGGTGTGGGTGTTGATGAGGACATGGCTGAAGATCAATCTGTCATGATTAAGTAAGAATGACACCACTGGACACTTTAAAAGGAGGCTGGTGCTTGGCATCATTGTTTTTCTTCTGTTAACCATGGTTATCTCTAAAAAAACACGTGCAGTAATCATTGCACTGCACAAAAATGGCCTAACAGGGAAGAGTATCATAGCTAGAAAGATTGCACCTCAGTCAACAATCTATCGCATCATCAAGAACTTCAAGGAGAGAGGTTCCATTGTTGCCAAAAAGGCTCCAGGGCGCACAAGAAATACCAGCAAGTGCCAGGACCGTCTCTTAAAAGTGTTTCAGCTGCAGGATCGGTCTACCAACAGTGCAAAGCTTGCTCAGGAATGGCAACAGGCAGGTGTGAGTGCATCTGCACGCACTGTGAGGCGGAGACTCTTGGAGCAAGGCCTGGTCTCAAGGAGGGCAGCAAAGAAGCTACTTCTCTCCAGAAAAAACATCAGGTACAGACTGATATTCTGCAAAAGGTACAGGGAGTGGACTGCTGAGGACTGGGGTAAAGTCATTTTCTCTGATGAATCCCCTTTCCGATTGTTTGGGACATCTGGAAAACAGCTTATTCGGAAAAGACGAGGTGAGCGCTACCACCAGTCTTGTCTCATGCCAACTGTAAAGCATCCTGAAACCATTCATGTGTGGGATTGCTTTTCAGCCAAGGGAATCGGCTCTCTCACAGTCTTGCCTAAAAACACAGCCATGAATAAAGAATGGTACCAGAATGTCCTCCGAGAACAAGTTCTCCCAACCATCCAAGAGCAGTTTGGTGATCAACAATGCCTTTTCCAGCATGATGGAGCACCTTGCCATAAAGTAAAGGTGATAACTATGTGGCTCAGGGAACAAAACATGGAGATTTTGGGCCCATGGCCTGGAAACTCCCCAGATCTTAATCCCATTGAGAACTTGTGGTCAATCATCAAGAGACGAGTGGACAAACAAAAACCTACACATCCTGACAAAATGCAAGCATTGATTGTGCAGGAATGGACTGCTATCAGTCAGCATTTGGTCCAGAAGTTGATTGAGAGCATGCCTTGGAGAATTGCAGAGGTCCTGAAGAATAAGGGTCAACACTGCAAATATTGACTTGCTGCATTAACTCATTCTGTCAATAAAAGCTTTTGTTACTCATAATATGATTGCAATTATATTTCTGTATGTGATAAAAACATCTTAAAAACACATAAAAACCAGAGGGCAGCAGATCATGTGAAAATATAATATTTGTGTCATATATATATATATATATATATGTAAATTGCCCTCAGTTTCACTTTTGGATCAATGAAGTATCTCTCTAA
The DNA here is from genome assembly GCA_019802505.1 of Corydoras sp. C115. Lineage (NCBI taxonomy): Eukaryota > Metazoa > Chordata > Actinopteri > Siluriformes > Callichthyidae > Corydoras > Corydoras sp. C115. The sequence goes on along the minus strand of JAFMOC010000052.1, from coordinate 572,101 downwards.
GGGTGGCACTGTGGCTAAGTGCTTTGCATGTTTGCCTCTCAGTGCTGGGAATTCAGGTATGTCCACGCCCTGCCCTGGTTGTATCTTGCCCAGTAACCGAGGCGTTCTGAAATGGATGTGTATGGGGAGTGACAGACAATAAAATTGTAAAACAAACGATAAGATTTATAAAATAAGATTCATTTTAATATTCATTCATTCATTATCTCCCGCTTTATCCTCTATTAGGGTCGCGGTGGGGTTCCCCATGCCCATCCAGGGAAGAACATCTCGGGCGCTGGGCAGATAGACCCAGGACAGGGCGCCAATCCATTGCTGGGCACATATTCACTCACACAGACACACTCTATATGGGGCAATTTGTTTGAGAATTGACTTGACCCATGTTTTTGGACTGTGGGCGGAAACCGGAGAACCTGGAGGAAACCCATGCAGACACGTGGAACATGGAACATGGAAACTCCACCCAGATGGGGATTCGAACCGGGAATCCCTAGTGCTGAGAGGCGAACGTGCTAACCACTAAGCCACCGTGCCGCCCAGACTGGATTAGTAAAATGTAATTCAATCCTCCGTACTTTAATAGCAGTTAATCTTGTTACAGTAACAAATCTTGTTGTTGTGAAACAATATATTAATTTTTTAATATTTAAGTTTTAGTTATGAAGGTGTTTGTAGGTGGGATTTTTGTCCGTTTTTATCCAAAGCTCTGCCTTTCCCCATATTTGTTTGAAATCTTGGATTAATTCTAAAACATTTTTAATAGTTTTTAATTAATTTAATTAATAATTTAAGTGGAATGAGCCTTAATATACATAATGTTAATTGTAATTGCGGTCTCCAACTAGGGGGCAGTGTCGCAAAAAAAAAACGAGGGTCCTGAAACTGCGATCCTAAAACTGCTGCCTCCGGTTGTGCAGCAATCTACTATTGACGACCTTTCGTTAAGTTATTGCTTTATTGTTGGTCTTCTAACTTAAACTTATTATTTACCTGAAAATACATAGCACAGGACGCGCCACCAATCAATGTTCAAACGAAGTCGGTACGTTGAGCGGTTCGGGTTGTGCTTCAAGTTATAACGAAAATAAACAGTAATTTATTTGTGTTAATGGTTTGTAGCGGGCCCAGTGATAGATTGTCGCCCTGTCCTGGGTATACCGCGACCTTAACAGAGGATAAAACGGAAGACAATGCATGGTTTGTAGCGGTTATCTTGAAGCGGAAAAGTCCAATATACTGTAAGTTCTTTCTTTAGCTTCAATAGAGGAGGTGCACCGTTCCCGGAGGTACTGCAATACCGGGTCGATGCGCGGAGTGGACGGAGCAAGCCCCTATTCCATCTCCCTGTTCCAAAAATCAATTTAATATATGGTCCCCGGATAGGGGACGTATCAGATATTAAACTGATAAGAACAGATACTACACTTGATCTTAGCCAAAAGGCCGATCAAGGCGAATTATTTCTCCAAATGACTTAATATATAGTGTATATAGAGTATGTGCCCAGCGCCCGAAACGTTCCCCACTGGATGGGCATGGAGAACACACCCGCGACTGTAATGAAAGATAGAAGGTTTCTGTCAATAACGCACAAATGAGGAGAGAATTTCACATTAACACAGCTTCCACCATGGCCTAAAATAACTAACACACAAACATTAAACTCAAAAGAGTTACGGCGATAAATTCTTACGTTAGCTTCAATAGAGGAGGTGCACCGTTCCCGGAGGTACTGCAATACCGGGTCGATGCGCGGAGTGGACGGAGCAAGCCCCTATTCCATCTCCCTGTTCCAAAAATCAATTTAATATATGGTCCCCGGATAGGGGACGTATCAGATATTAAACTGATAAGAACAGATACTACACTTGATCTTAGCCAAAAGGCCGAGAAGCGATACCGACGCCGCCTTTAAACGAACAACACAAATATTCAACATACTAAACACGAAGAGAGTAATGTCACTTTTTTTTTCGATAAATCATTCATTGTGTGAAACAGACAGTCTGCTATTACTAATACTGCAGTAAATGTGGAAAAACCTTTCTATCAGAACGAGATAAATGTTTGTTTAAACACGAAACCAGGACGATATGATAATGAGCTCACACAGTGACCAATCGGAAGCCAGAATATGGTTTATTTTCTCATTTAAACTGTTATTTTCGTATTTATCAAAATAATGAATGAAACAAATCGAAACTAAACTATCGAACCGTTACACGACGCGTAGTATGAAGATAAAACCGGATTTTTAAAAAGTGAAACACATTAAAAAGTTACAAATTATAAAACTCTGCCCCGCGTGGTCAAAACTGATACTGTAGGCAATTGCGTTAATAAAAGCAGCATGTAAAACGAACAAAAGTTTTAACGTTATCAGGACAACTGTAACTTTTATGCAACAAATTATAGGGTTTAAAAGAAAACCAATCCATATTGGTTTCAATTTTGCTGAACAAGATCTAAACTACAGCTACAGACTACAGCTACAAACTACAGCTACAAACTAGGCAAATTTCACCTCCTTTGAGTTCAGCTGACAATGACCAGTAACCCTTTCCTGGAGTTTGAAGAATACCGTTGAAGGCACAGGTAATATACCTCTATCCAGAATATTTTTTGTCATGTTTTGTCAACGTTCCGGTCCTTCGACTTTGGTTTGTATGTGAATTATTGTTATTATCTAATTCCAATCTGGGTGGAGTTTCCATGTTCTTCGCGTGTCTGCATTAGTTTCCTCCCACAGTCTAAAACATGGATCAAGGCCAATTGAAATCTCCAAATAGCCCCATATAGAGTGTGTCTGTGTGAGTGAGTGTGTGTCCAGAGATATATTGGCACCCTGTCCTGGGTGTATCTGCCCAGCGCCTGAAATGTTCTCCCCTGGATGGGCATGTGGAAACCCCCCGACCCTAGTAGAGGATAAAGTGGAAGATAATGGATGGATGGATTTTCGTCATTGCCTTCAGCCATATTTGCCTGTCTTGTGATTTTATTGAATTTGTGTATAAACTCATTCTTTTTCTCCTGTCTTCTGTCTTAACATTAATTAGTTATGGAGTTGTCGTCTTGTGAAGAAAAGTGAAGAGATTTTGTACTTTTGCACTATCTATCACTCTAGCTGCCTTTCTATTGATCCTCCCATCTTTGAATTGATCTGCCTGTATATCAATGTATATATATATCAATCTAAAATAAAACATACAAGTTTAAACTTCTGAACAGTTGAACACGAAGCAAAGATAACATTTTTGCTGCACCTAACAATTAATTTCCTATCCTATTAACCTGTATGATAAGACAGATCTTTACCCTGTTGAAGTGCTGAACTGGCAAGTGATTCCAGCTGCAGTCTTGAACCGATTACCCATGGAGATTCTCCACATTGTCTTGTCCTCTCTTGCATTTGTCTTTCGTGGGCAACCAACCTTTTTGGGGGACTTCAATGAGTTTGTGATGTTGTAAAGATACTGTGGAAATCACTATTCAGTAATCAATATTCTAGAAATCTCAGACTTGGAACAAGCAACTTCTGTTACTATGGCTGATACAATCAGCCCTTCGGCCTTTATCTGAACAACCTGCAACCTGAGGGTTTCAGTCACTTTGGAATGACTCGCCATTTTAGTAAATTCGGTGAAAAACTGGAAAGTTAGGCTGCCAGTTAAATAGGGTTTGTCAGATAATTAAGGAAATTAGATTAACACCAGTACATGTATCTGAAAGTGTTCTTCAATTTTGATTAGTTTTCTTTTTCAATTATCTCATAATTTATTTTATGTTGTGCTTTACATATATACATTTTATGAAATAATCTTAAAATATTGCTATTTCACTCCTGTTGGGATAAAATCACATAGGACTACACAATGACTTTGACATTTTAGAAAATTGTGTTTTCTCCAATTTTGATCTCCATTGTAGATGACAGGAGGTAAAGGAAAAATAAATTGATCCAAATTATGTAGTACATTAAGTATTTAATAACACAAAGCAAGAGATCACAAAAACAAGGATTAAGCAATGAATGACTTCAATTGAATGATCAATTTAAATTTCTGGGTGTCCAAGAACTTTAAAAGTAAATCTGATGCTTTGGTAAACATTTTCTACTGCCCAATATGGTGTTAATTGTAACAATAATGAAATAAAAACGTATGTATTTTTATTTAGATGGTATCTTCAGATAGTTGTTTTAGGAGAGTGAGAAATAAAGCCATCTTGAGACAAAAACAACCAACAACAGAGCAAAGTCACCAAACTAAGGCACTGTGGAAAATAATAAACATTCATTCATTCATTCATTATCTTTGATTTAATCCTCTACTGGTGTTAGAGGGGGAGAATGGTTTGGGCGCTGGGCAGAAACATCCAGGACAGGGTGCCATCACACACACACACACACACACACGCATACACACACACTCTAAATGGGGCAATTTAGAGCATTCAATTTACCTTAATGTTGAATCAATGTTATTGGACTGTGGGAGGAAACCGGTGAATCCAGAGGAAACCCACACATACACGTGGTGAACGTGGAAGCTACCCAGACTTCGGGATTCGAACCTGGGTCCCCAACGTTGAGAGGCCTACATGCTAACCACTAAGCCACCATGCCGCCCAAAATAATAAAAAGTTTTACAAAATTGGTTTATTTAACATTATACATATTTTGGTTATTGAGAAAAAGTTTGTTGTTAATTCCTAAGAAGTCACAAACTATGTGAAAAAGGTCAGACATTACAGAAAAGTACTCATGTAAAACATTAGCATTAGATTATTACAGATTATCAGGCACAGTCAAAAGCATTGAAATACTAAAGCACAAGGTAATAGTCTAATGTACCATGTAGTAAAATGTTTTTGCATAACTATACCTTATACAGTACATGTTTCAGGTGAAAGTGATGTATAAATGCCATGACAAACTGCTTTGGTGGCCATACCTGCCCCAGGAATGTTCACATAATACTTATATTACTCATACTGTACATTTTTAGCTTTATTAAGTCACATATACAATGTAATTTATAAATTGGGGGCTTAATTATTATTATTTGTTTTTAAAGAAAGGTCTAATACATTTTCTAAACTTTTTTTTCATAATAAAGCCATACAGCTTCACAATTACAAAATTCTAGAATTGAGAGTTTTCCCATAACCATTTCCCTCTGATTATAAGTTTGTCTTTTTGTTTTTTTCGAAGACTCTGGTGATAATGTTTAGGCAGCTGCTCTCCATTTAAGTGATCTCTTCTGTCTACTGCCTGCCCCCACTGGGCGGATCTTTATCTCTGTGAAGTCCAAGGATGTAAGGTGGCCTTTCCATGGCTTCCAGTTCATCCCCTGGAAAATAGAGGTTTGTAATGTAAGCAACGTTTTCAAATAATAAATTTGACTAATGTATTTATTTGTTCAAAAACTTTAAATCATTAAATTTTTTAATTAAATGCTATTTTTTTTGCAAAATTTATACTTTTGCATACCGCCAAGTCAACCTCTTGATTTAGGGTGCGTCAGTGTGTCGTTGCTTCCATAATGATGGGAGAAGTATGTCTCAAAAGGCACAAATATACGTATATAAGCATATACTCATTTTCTTAATTACTTATCTGTGTGTTTGAGTGTAGTGTGCAATAAACCAATCAGTGTCTCACTTATAATTTCCTTTTAGAGCCAAGAATGGTCTGACTTTGGCGGATTGCTGCTTCAACAGAGTAGCTACCTGGATGTGCACTGGTATTATATTTTGCTGTGATTTAAGAATTTACATATATGGTGTATGTAAATGCAGTGATATTTAATAGCATTTAGTGGTATTAGGCACATGTTTATGATGATGATTTACTGCCAAGATAGACTGTTGCCATCTCCAGGTTGTTTTTATTTAGTGACGTAGCAGTGTTTTATGTCACCAAGATAGAAATTTACCTGAACACACATTTTGGGGAAAATAATGTAGATATATATACACCCAATAATGTAGATATATTTACACAACGCAGGCAGAAGGTTTGAAAATACATTATCAGCAGGGTGTAAGACAGCAATGGGCATCGTGATGTGACTTGCCCAGGGTGTAAGTTAGGGCCCTAGGTATTTTGTAAAAATATTCATGCCAAATTGTGAGCAATTTATAGGAACGGTTTGGGAAAGGTCAGTTTCTATTCCAGCATGACTCTTTGTTAAAAGACCATGAAGAGAAGTGTAAGCTGTTGTTGCTAAAAGAACAAGACTAAATTGTGTCTGTATAAAGTATTTATGTGTCAATTTACTGGTGCAAAAAATTAACTGTATATTATACAATTGAACGATGATTGTTGCAGGTATAAGATTTACATCATACGGTCCACAACAAAAATTTATGTCGTGAGGATTTTAGGTGTACTACTAATTATTGTGTTTTTAATAATTGGAATGTATAAATATTCTACCACTATTCTACAGTTTTTATTCATAGCATAGCAAGTAACCCCTTTTCTCCATCTTTACTATTGATTGATTCTGACCCTGTTCTATTCTACTGTGCTGAAAGTGGGTGGGGAAAAGTTGCTTGTGTATACTGTAGGCTACAAAAAATTCCTCAGAAAAACTTTAAGCACTAGTGCAACTGATGTAGACAAGGAGCTTGGGGTTCTGGAGTTGTATTTTTTTTTTCTTACTATATATATTTCAAACTCCTACAGTAGATGATAAACTAAACTTGTTATTTAATGTAAAAGTTATTAATAACTTATGAGCTGAAATCCTAATGATTTAAATATAATTTTCCAAATAAAATAAACAATTATTATAATCTTACCATGCTGTGACTGTTTTCACCAAATTTGCCATTTAGGTTGGCCAGATGACAGTTTTTGTACCACCATGCACCATGATGTGAAAATGCACAGTTTCCCAGTGCAATATCATTGTCATTGTCCACTGTTGTGAAAGGTCTGCCCTGATGGTAGGTCATTGCATCACCTGTTCAAAAAAAGTTATGAGCTACTGTTAAAAATACAGTTTATATGATTAACATTGTTTATACTGTTTAAACCTTTTTAATGTACAGAATGTAGCACATTAAATTATTAACTATGTATGCCTAACCTGCATTCCCTGTATAATGGCCAATATTTATTTTGAACTTCTGCTTGGCTGTTCCAATTTTAAAGTCATCATAGACAGCAAAGGCACGTTCCATCCCCAGACCCAGATCAAAGCGCAGTTCATACTTTGTAGGAGTGTTGGTAAGTTGATGAAGCTTCTCCAAGCCTGTTCATAACATAGGAAAATATCAAATTTAACACTTAGAAGTACAGAATTTAACATTTAGAATTTAACACTTAACTACAAAGAAAAAGATTCATTTATTTATTTGTGTTATATACCAAGCCAGAACTCATCAGTCAGTTCTCCAAAACCTTGCATGTACTGTTTCCAGCCTTTTCTGAAGTCTAACTTGCCGTTGTTACGTCTCTGAAAGACCTTAATTTAAAATCGAAAAGGAATTATTGGCATTAATATGAATTTGAAATTCTTAGCAATTCGACTTTACATTCTTTAAGGGCTGGTGGAAAATAATATTGTTACATATGGTAAAGGTCTGTGTAAAAACATAAAAACATTGATGTTTAAAACAATACAATAACTCACAATCCAGCCACCGCCATCTGTGGCCATGTCACAATAAACCTGTATCGGATGGCTACGATTGTTGGCCAAATAAATAGTGTACACGCCACTGTCTTTAATTCCATTCTTCATGATCTGAGTGCAGTCCATAGGGAATGGGAAAGCTACTCCAACTGCAAAAATACAAAATAAATATATTTCCAAGGAAACAATAATGTACCATCTGGAGCTGTCTAGGTAATGTAGTTCCTTTTAGTTACTTTTCCAGTTACATATAGGTAATATCAGTTACTTTTTTCAACAAATAAATATCCAAGTATAATTTTTCTGTCTCAGTTTCTTTATTTACTTTTTAGGACTTCTGAAAAAATCAGGTTTTAGGCCAAATGTTTGCAGAAATATAAAACAAATCTAAAAGGTTTTAAGCATTAGTGTATGAAAACATGAAGACATGATGAGATTCTATTTAAAGTATATTACCTGTGTTAAATGTTGTTTCCACCACTTTACTGCTTTTCGGCCCTCTATAGGCAATTAAGGTAACAATATATCTCTTTCCCATGCTCAGGTCAGACAGGGCAAATCCAGTCTCCTCTGCTGATAACTTTTTCTCAACTGTCTAAGGTTAAAAACATTGAAATTTACATATTATTTATGGAAAAAAATAATAATATTATAATTATTATATTATATTGTAACAATATTGTTATATATATATATATATATATATATATATATATATATATATATATATATATATATATATATATATATATATATATATATATATGTTTTATAATAATTATATAAGGAAAAATGTTAATAAATTCAAGAAGTCAACATGCTTCAATGCTGCCATCTACAGGCCGGTAAGTAAGGATGTAGCCGTCGATAAGAGCCTGAGGAGCATTCCAGGTTAAGGCTGCAGATTCTGTCTTGACATCAACAGCTTTCAGATTCTTTGGTGCATCGATTTCTGAAAAATAAACAGCAAGCTGCAAATCATCAAATGACCAAGAAGCTAAAATACTGGTTAGACATATAGAAATGGTAGAAGTAGGGTAGAATTCAGAAATGACAGGGTGATTTATATTTTTCATGTTATTGTTATGATGTGGCAGTAGGTTGGAAGCAATTTGTAGATCTGTCAGCCTCATTGAGTTGTTTGATATACCTGCTTGGTCAAAAAGATCACATGCTATTTTGTTGTACCGCCTTTAGCTTTGATTACACCAGGGGCGTTTTTAGGGTTTAGAAACATCAGGGACTTTAGCCCAGATCCCTTATTCCCCCTCTGTACTGTTGTTACATTCATTTTGTTTGATCATTTATTAGTTATGTTGGATAAAATTAAATAACATATTAAATTGTCAGCAGTGGATAGCACTTTCAGTTGTAATAAATAATGGTTTTGGCTGAAAAATTCTGAATAAACGAACCTGAGCTTCGGCAGAAAAGCATGAATCCGTTTTACGAGTCAGTCACAGATGAGAGTTTTAACAAGGGTTTGCTTTTAAATACTGTAACTTTGAGACAGTTTGCGCCTTCTGAAAAATTCAGACGGTTTCTGAAAGCTGAGAAGCTGCTCTTTACAGCCAACATACAGTTATTACGGTAACTTTACTCCTGATACTGGCGGAAAAAATCTGTCTCCCTCAAACAAACACACAGAGCTTAGAAACAGAAACAGTTGACGGGGACTCTATCGTTCGGTCCCGTTGCTGGAGGCGGCCAGATAAAGCTGCTCTCATATGATCCGGGACTAATGACAAAACATCCTGGGCCCCGAAAGCCCAGGTCTAACGACGCCCCTGGATTACACCATGCATTTGCTTGGGCATCATTTCCAAAAGCTTTCTGCAATGTCACATTTATTTCTGCCCAGAGTTGCTTTAATTTTGTCCCAAGGTCTTGTTTTATGATTGCAGATTTGAAGCCCTGCACTAAGTCTTCTTCAGCACATCCCAAAGATTCTCATTATTGTTCAGGTCTGGAATCTGTGGTGGCCAATCCATGTGTGAAATTAATGGCTCATGCTCCCTAAACCACTTTTTCACAATTTAATACTTCTAAAACAGATTAACTCTTTACCTTGACCACAGGATGTGCCATATGTGTCAACATAATATTCAACTTGGAAATGTATTTCTTTTAATTAATATTCTGCAATAGATTTGAATTTTTTCTTAAATATTTTTTTATTTTTTTTATTTTTATTTTGCTGTTACCATGTTCCCTGGATAACTGACAAATTCCATTTTAGGTGTTATTCCAGCTGGATAAATACTCTTTGAACCCTCTTACAATCTTTACCATAAAATAGGTCAACAGGGCCAGTAGTATGTGCAATTTACATCAAAGACCACAGATAAACCATCTGTCCAAAACTGATAAATTAACTTTTTTACACAAATTGAATACTTCAATTTCTTTCTGCAGTGTTAATGTAAAAATATAAACTAATGATTCCATTTAAATCCTATTAAATAAGAATCGGTGCAGAGTAGACTGACATTAAAGTATTTTCCCACAGTCCTCTGGGAGTTAGTGAATGCAACATGCTCCAGCAAACCTGACATATGGAGGCAAAAAAAGAAAACCACAAGCTTTTATGCCACCAGAGTTTCTATTCACTGTTTTTAGTCCACAGCATACATTAAACATTCTACTACTTGAGTTATGAGACCAGTCACAGTCTGTTTTACTCGTCTTCAATCAAAATAAAGCCCACAGTTTGGCCTACAACTGGTTAAGTACCATATGTACATAAGAGGATGTCATTTACTGTAAATATTGTAACAATGTAAGTATTTATAGTAGTATTTCTCTAAGGCTTAATTATGAATTGCTTACTAAATCAACCATGTACAATCCTGCTGGTAATATTATCATTAGATTTATATACAAAGAGTTTGAGAGATGGCATTGTTCTACATTGTTCTTAAAACATTGTAAAAATTTGTAAAATAGTGTTTTTTTAGAATCTGTGATATGTGATTATCCTTTATTCCTTTCAATTCATTTTAAATTATTTTTTTAGGTAAAATTTTATATAACATTTATAACACTTAACAATATGGGAAACATCTTACAATATTGATTACAATTGATCTGGTGACAGTGGTTTAAAGGCATATATTTTGCAGCATATACAAGAGGTGCGAGACTTAAATCACATGATGTGAATTAAGTAACAAATTTAAAGACTTGAATTGCTTTAATGAAAAATGATAATATTGTGCAGGCATAGCATATTTGTTATGAGTTTTTGCATCATTCACTTATTTTATGTGGGAGGTACTCTGTTACTGTATGTAAAGTCTTCAGTCACTTCGCCTGTAATAAGTTTACATAAAGAAATTGCTCAGAGAGGTAAACAGATTATAGCATAATCCTCCTGCTGCTCTATTGTGTCTCCTGATATAAAGACCTCAGTCAATTCACATGTGTCTCTTCTTGAGTTTTATTGGAGATCTTAATAAATTCTTCCTTGTGCTCAGATTTACCAAAATCTAAATTGTTTAGTAAATACAAAAGTTTCAATATTAGCTAATCCATTTCTCATTCAAAGATTAAAAGTAGAATCACTGTAAGTTACTTCTTTACTTCTTTCTTTAAAAAAGTATGTGGTAGCTTAGTGATTAGTATCTGAAAGTTGGGAGTTTAAATCCTAAGCCCTGTGAAATGACCAGTGTGAAAGGCCCTTAAAACTTATTGCTCAATGGGGTTCGGGTATCATGGTTGTATCATGGCTATCTATGTTCTGACCTCAACCATTGAGTTTTTTTATTATTAACTTTGTAATATGATTTCTCAATTTATTTTCTTTTATAAACCAATGTTTCTACAGTATTATATATATGTTCCATGTTTGTCTAATACTATTTCTCCTTTTTAGCAGAAATATATGTTAAAACGTTTTTCCCTAAATGAGACTTAAGTGAAATCACAAATAAGTCTCCAGAAACATCAAATATCAACATTCAAACAATGAAACTTTCTTCTGGGTGTGCTCTTATGAAAAGAAAAGGTAAGTAGATTAGAATGCCATTAGTAGTTTAATAAAATACACTCAACCAATGAAATATAATGTGGGCAGGATCAATAAACCATATAGGAGAGGTATGCTTTGGGGAAATGTATAGTAATAAAATAAACAGGTTACCTGTCTCTGCCTCAGTTGAGCTTTTCCTGCTTAAGCGATAGCCTTTGTAGGCCCAGATGGTAAAAGTATAGAGGACCCCAGGCTTCAGAGAAGTAAGTTGATGGGAAGTAGCATCTGCTCCCAATTGTATCTCCTGGCTGGAGCCTTCAGCAGAACTGTACATCAGTTTGTAGCCATCAATATCAGAACGGACCCTTTCCCATATCACAGTTGCTGAGTTCTCCGTTATGTCTCTGGTGGTTAGGTTTGGTGGAGAATCAATATCTAAGAGAGATGCACTGTGTTAGTTTAAATAAAATTGTGTCATTTAACTAAACATCTGAATTCACCTTTATGGTTTAACATAATGTGGTCTGTCTGTTTTAAAAAAAATAATGTTATGGACACGGCACGGTGGCTTAGTGGTTAACACGTTCGCCTCTCAGCGCTAGGGATTCCCGGTTCAAATCCCAATCTGGATGGAGTTTCCATGTTCTCCCCGTGTCCACGTGGGTTTCCTCCGGGTTCTCTGGTCTCCTCCCACAGTCCAAAAACATGGATCAAGGTAAATTGAATTCTCGAAATTGCCCCGTATAGAGTGTGTTTGTGTGCATGTCTGTGTGAGTGAGTGTGTGCCCAGCGATAGATTGATGCCCTGTCCTGGGTGTATCTGCCCAGCGCCCGATACGTACTCCCCTTGATGGGCATGGGGAACCCCCCCGCGACCCTAATAGAGGATAAAGCGGAAGATAATGGATGGATGGATGTTATGGACAGGTATGTACCTTGAGGTAAAGCATGTAAACATAAAACTTACACAGACCTTAAACTTAAACATAAGCTTAAACCTAACATAGATTCAAAATACAAGCAGATGTGTTGCTTTATATTTAACTGCATAAACAAGTAGGAAGGCCCACAAAAGTTAAATTTTATAATGATACTCTATATGTCATGCTGTCAATTTATTTTCATCGACGTTAAAAAAAAAAACATTTATAAAGCATTTGGTTACAAACTGCTCAGTTTGGTGTGTTATTGGACATATTTTCTTGTTGTTTGAAACTGTTATTGTAGTAAGAATAACAATCGAGTTTTTATCAAAAGGAAAAATTATATTAATATTCTAGAGTTTACCTCAAGCATTCAGCTTTTCGCATAAATTTAGCAACAAGCAAAATAAAGGACTTTTACTTATATCCAATTAATTGAATATCACAGTCCATTCTTTGTACATACAAAGATACTTATTTTGGTTTCACATAATAGGTTTGCAAAAGGTTCACACAGCAGCCATGACCTCAAAATGTTTTACATGTGATTCAGATAGTGGACTAAGAAGCATTCTGAGGATTGTGACAACTATGCTCAAAGCAAAGTCATGGTTAATTTCAAATTATATGTGGAATAACACGGTTGGTTTGTACTGAGCCTTGCCCATAGCCCTGATTTTCATTTCTGTCTGGATCTGTTTAAATGCACATTTTTATGTCTATGCCAGAGGCACTGGGTGGGTGAGTTGCTGCACCACAGGTCACTTTCTGGAGTAGGTTACAGTCTTTAAGATGCTCGCCTTCCTCAGCAATCCAGTTGGACAAGCTTCTCTTATGCTAGAAGAAAATACTTTTGTACTAATATTCGATGACATTGCTGTTCCCCATTATTCTGAAACTACTGACTTTGCCAAGCTATTATTGTATTGTTTTGTATGTTGTTCATTTAATTGTGCCTGGAACAACCTGAGAGTGATTGTGAGGAGCAAGAGATATTGGAAACTGTGTTTGAGGGCAATAGGCCCCTGCACAGCCGGTTTGGGTCCAAAAATGTTTTTTATTTAAATGCTGTATATATTTTATAATTTGACATTTATTTATTTTTTGCTCAGCTCCTACACTGTTTCCCACAGGCTTTTTCTGTCTAGGTATTGTTAATCCTGATTAAATGGTTATATTTTGTATTTAAGTCCTTTGTTTGCATTCACTCACTAGTTAGTTAATTTTTGTTGCTTTTGTGTGTTTGTGTTCCATCCTGGTTAGTATATTGTAAGCGCTTCATTTCACTGTTTTAATTATTGTGTTTGTGTGTTGAGATCTTCTGGGTGTTTATAAATTAAATATTTTGGTTTATTAATGTTTTCTGTATTTTGTGTCTTAATCCTTTTAATTTTATGCTCCTAGTTTTCTCTCCCTTTGCTCCATGTTAAAACTGTAACACTTGATATTGTTTTTTTTTATAACAAGCTATATATGAAATGTAATTAAAAATAAATATAGTAAAAAATATTTTATTTTAGTAGATAAAGTTGAATGTAATTATTTTCACTTAATTTTAGGTCACTTAATTACCTAGTTTTTAGTCAAAACATTTCTTGTCTAAAGTATGACATTTACATTAACTTTTAACCTGACCCCTTTTTTGGCATATTGCTTTAAAGATTTTGACTACCATTCTATAAAGTTTGAATGTTTTACATTTACATTTTTACAATTATCATATTTGCACACAGTATTTCAAAGCATCTGTACCTAAATCAAATTAAAAAAAAATGACACACAAAGGATGCATTTACCAAAACTAGTCCAGCATGTGCCTAAACTAAGGTGCTAGGAAAAAATTCTTCCCTATCCCAAACTTTGATCATGATATTTCTACCTTGTATACCTTTAATGCAGTGCTTCTCAAATAGTGGGGCGCGCCCCCCTGGGGGGGCGCAGTGCGGTGCCTGGGGGGGCGCATAACAAGATATCACAGAGCAAATGATATTAAGTGTACTGAACAAACCCTCAAGAAACAATATGGACAAATATTTAACAGAGATGACGGAGAGAAAGGCGGAGAGAAAGGAAGATAACGAGAGCAACCGAAAAAAAAAAGTCAACCGAAAGTTAAAACGAGGAAATATGTCAAAGCAAATGTAGCGCTTGGTTTCACTGTAACAAAGGTGGAGACGAAGAAAGACCGGTGTGTCTTCTGTGTCTTAAAATGTTGGCAGCGGACAGCGTGAAGCCAAATAAATGAAGGCGTCACTTAAAGACATTACACCCCAATCACGCTGATAACCGCTTGAGTTTTTTAATCGTAAACATGACGCGTATATCCAGCAAACATAACGCATTATGAAAGCTACTACAGAAAAGCTGTGCTGCAAAACGGGCGCGCTGGAGAACATTAGTTCTGACTTCATTATTTTGATAAAAAAAAATGTTGCTGATTTGACGGCAAAATGTTGCTGTTGCTTGAATTTATTATTATTTATTGATTTTATTTCATTTCATTTTTCAGTATCAAATTCCAGTCACTTCAAAAATGTTTCTAATTTAAATAAGGATTTATCGTTTCTGTTACGAACTAAAAAACAAATTTAATAAACTTATTCTTTGTTCTAAGTTGATCTATATTTCTTTCTTTTTTTGTTTTCTTTATTGTTAATAAGGATACGTTGTTATAAAAGAGGTGCACTTATAACACATTTATAGACAAATGATACTACAGTGGTCATGTAAAAATACTTTTTCATCCCATTTTGTCATGAACGGGGGGGGGGGGGGGGGGGTAAACACTAATGGGGGGAGTGTGCGTGCGTGCGTGTGTGGGGGGGAGGGGCACAAAATGTTTTCTTCTTCCTAGGGGGGGCTTAATAGAAAATAATTGAGAATCACTGCTTTAATGGCATGTGTTACAGCAACTTACTGTACACATGCTTCTGCCATCCCACCTAGTGAGAGATGCTTCTTACAGTAGTATGTGTCAAGATGTAAAAACTATATGAGGTGAAAGCAATTGTTATAGTTTACAATTTAGTAATTTAATTTAATCTACTAACCTGTGACTCCTGTGGTTTGGGATGGCTTGCCCTCAATGCTTCCTTTGACGGCTTGCACTGTTATTTGATACTCAGTTCCTGGGTCAAGGCCTGTAAAATACAGCAAACACAGCAATAACTCTTAATGACTGTTGTAGATCAGAGAAACACTGCATTCTATTTAATGTAATGGTCAAGCAAAGACTGCTTCAAAATTACCATAGTCTCAATGTTTATAAACATAAATTTAAGTTCAAGGTATTTATATTAGTGCATTGTCTTAAATCAGCTTCAAAGCCTAAGCCTGTATGGATATCGTTTATAGAAAGAAGCCAGGTCACTTTTTATTAGCATACTATGTTGTTGGCAGCAGAAACAGGAATAGTAACAGGAGTATTAGCAGAAGTGTCATTGTAGTTTTTGTACTTGTGATACTAATAATAGCAACTTACCAATAATTGTATGCATTGTTCTAGCCTCCTGGCTCATTGCCACATTCTTCTGCTCCTTGTGACCATCAGGGTTGGCATGGTGTAATTTAAAGAAGTCAATATCAGTTTCTGGGTTTTGCCAGTCCACCTGAATAGAGTTTTCTGTCTGGCCAAGTATACGAATATCTTCTACACTTGACATATCTGAGCAGAAAACATTTTTTTTCAGTGATTAATTATTAGATCCAGATGCACCTGCAGGTGTAGCAATTCAGAGGAGCCGTATTGCATCAGCGCAGTGCACACCACTGAACACAAAGTGTGGTTGTAAGTAAAAAAAAAAAAACTCTATACACGTTACAGGTATCCCGATCTGTGAGTTAAGCTCATAAAAATGGAAGCAAAAACAAAGTGTTGCATTTTTGGTCAATATAGATAAAACAAAAACTGTTCTGGTCAAGTTAAAAGTCAAGTAAAATCACAGTAATAAAGCTAAATGATGTAATGACAACCAGCATAATGACAATGAAATAAAGTAGTTCATACACTAACCAATAAAACACCACTTAAAATCAACAGTGAATGCGTAAATAACCAGCACTTATCGAATGTCTGATTTCTTTGCAAATTTCTCACATTTGTATAAACCTAGCTTAAAAATATCAATGCTGTCTGAAGTTTTATCTTTTATTAGAGATTCTCATGGAAGAAATGACTTACCAGATGTGAGAACAAACTTTCCATCTATATCAGCAGCAGCGTGAAAAAAGCCAATGTTAAACTACCTCAGTATTCTAACTAGAAAACTACCGTTGACATAATGAGAGAAGATCTGTGTAACTGATGAAAAGCAAAGAGTGTTGTTAAAGACTTTTGAAAGCCTAGTTTCTGATATAAAGCCAGAAATAAAGCACTTAAAGCTTCAAAAACAAAATCCCAAAAGGAATGTTTAAAGTGTAACCATGGCAAACTTAAAGTTATGAAGATGAATAGATTGTCCACATATTACCATACTTGAAGATAAATAGAAATAGAAATGGGTTTCCCCACTTTTTTGCTCGCTTTGTTCAACAATGTTTTATTTTCATTCATTCATTCATTATCTCCCGCTTTATCCTCTATTAGGGTCGCGGTGGGGTTCCCCATGCCCATCCAGGGGAGAACGTCTCGGGCGCTGGGCAGATAGACCCAGGACAGGGCGCCAATCCATCACTGGGCACACACTCACTCACACAGACACACTCTATATGGGGCAATTTTGAGAATTCAATTGACTTGATCCATGTTTTTGGACTGTGGGAGGAAACCGGAGAACCCGGAGGAAACCCACGCAGACACGGGGAGAACATGGAAACTCCACCCAGATGGGGATTCGAACCGGGAATCCCTAGCACTGAGAGGCGAACGTGCTAACCACTAAGCCACCGTGCCGCCCTATGTTTTATTTTACACTCTTTAAAATTTTTACCTGAAACTACTATACAACCTCACTGACATTATTTTTGGCATAACATTATGTTGTGAAAAAAATAATATAATCAGAAACTGCAAAAAGAATAATAATCAAAGTAAGTACCTGTTCTGGCTGTAATATGATCTGGTTCGCTGTTCCTGTGCCTGATGACAGCATACACTTGCACAGCATAAGTCACTCCAGGTTTAAGGCCTGTGATCAAGTAGGTATTTTCAGTGTTGGGCACCTTGATCTCTTGGATGGCTCCCTCATTACCATCAGGGTAGTAGGAAAGAATGTAGAATTCCGCTCCTCTCACATGTTCCCACTCCACCAACAAGGATACATCGGTCACCCTAATGACACGAAGACCTTTTGGACTCAGCACTGTAAAAGCACAGGCATGGTTTTAACACAAACTACTAATAAAAAAAAACTCAGATAGTTTTAAAACACAAATAATTTATTAGATTAATTCTTAATAATATTATATAAACTGACACATGGGTACAGTGGCAGGGGGTAATGCCCACAGAAAGAAGGTTTTTAGTTTAAATTTCTGGTTTAAGTGTCAAAAAAAATGTAATTCAGGAGAACTGAAGGCACTACTTTACTGTAAATGTATCCATTTGTTTGTGTTTCTACTGTGCAGTACTCGGTAGACACACTTTTTTCACAGATCAGTAAAATCTGTGAAAGTCAATTAATCTTGAATGCAGTTTTTTGGACTATGGGAGGAAACCAGAGAACCCAGAGGAAACATATGAATAAACAAGGAGAACATGAAAACTCCACAAAGATCGAGATTTGAACCTGCATCCATCCATCCATTGTCTTCTGCTTTATCCTTTACTAGGGTCCCCATGCCCATCCAAGGGAGAAAGTGCTGGGCAGATACACCCAGGACAGGTCGCTGGCCACACACTCACTCACACAGACACACACAAACACACTCTATATGGGGCAATTTTGAGAATTCAATTGACTTTATCCATGTTTTTGGACTGTGGGAGGAAACCGGAGAACCCGGAGGAAACCCACGTGGACACGGGGATAACATGGAAACTCCACCCAGATTGGGATTCAAACCGGGAATCCCTAGTGCTGAGAGGCGAAAGTGCTAACCACTAAGCCATGCCACTCTTCAACTCTTTTCATATATATAACCCTTCTTTCCCTATTGTTGTTTTTCATGTTTTTTTTTATTTAAATATGCCTCTTTGCCAAACTTGTACATCTGCAGTTAAGTCTGTTCTGATTTTTTCCTTTTAAACTGATAACAGTGTGGACATTAACTACCATGTGTCAATCAATAAAAAATGGAAAACCAAGTGACACCTCATTAGAAAGTCATAGTCATCACAAACATCAGGAAAATGAAATCTAATTTACAAATATACACCTACAAATAAAGAAAACATTAAAGTGATTACCAACCTGCTGATGGAAGGAAAAAGAGAAGATGAAGTCAAGGTTATGAACAGAAGGAAAAGGAAAATACAGGCATGGTGAAAAAAGGCTTAGAAGACCACATTAACCAGGAAAGAATTCACAGCAGGTTTGGACATTGTCCCACAAGAGAAGGGGTAAGGAAGTCAGTGTTTTCTTTTGGTTTAGCAGAAAACTTTCCATTCTATGCCTGTTAATGCCCCTGCTGCTTTCCGGACTCTTCTAGTAACAATTTTACCCTTAAATAATAAACCACAAAGGGCCTGTGGGATAAATAAATTAGCATTTATATACTGAAATGAAGGCAGCAGTAGCATAAAATTGTATTATAGTACTATACTTAATCTGACAATTGACTATTATTGCAATTGTCAGATTATAGGTTTGTTAGCAGATTAATTCATTGCATGTGTATGTGTGTAAAAAAAATATTTATATTCGACTACAGCTACATTTCATGTTAGCTGACAGACAGTAGCACTATGGCAGTAGACCATACACTGCTTTAGACCACCCAATTTGAGGCCAAGGACATATTGTTCTCATAAAGGAAGAACATAAATGCTGCTACTCCAAGTAAGGTTTTTTTATACCCTACAAAAAAACAACAAACTTAAATATAACTAGCGTAGTAAGCAATAAGAAGCCAGCCAAACACTTGGAACAGCAAAATTCAGCAAGCACATCAAATGAAGCATCAGTGCCGACTGCATCAGCATCAGTGCCAAGTCCTTTTGTGTCTCTGGCTCTCCTGAGTTTATAATAAATACTTACCCTATTTGAAAATACAATTTTGTTTTAAATAATGTAAAACAAAATATATAGAGCTTTATTGTCATTGTAAATGATGCAATGAAATTACGAGTGGTACCTCTTAACGATCAAGAACTGATGACAGAACATGTATCCATAGAAACATTCAATGAGTTTGTAAGTGTATAAAATAATAATATTATAATGTATATTATAAAACACATGTATAATAATGTATAATATTATAATAGTATGATAGCAGCAACTAGCATAGCAAAATATAAAGTGGTATAGTAAGGTGTGTACATACATTTGGCTTTATAGCGTAACAGACATCAGATATTTCATCTAGGCTAGTTAGGTTATAGCATGTGAATTTAGAGACTACTAAACTTACCCATAGAGCAGTCATGTCCAAAGAATCCTTCTTCACAAAGACACTGTCCATTAATGCAGCGGCCATTATCATTGCACTCACTGGGACAGAGCTGCACACTACAGCTATCTCCAGTAAAACCGTCAAAGCATACACACTTTCCATCAATGCAATGACCTTTATCACTGCAGTTATCAGGACATGTCAGAAGTCCACAGTCATTACCCTTGTAGCCAGCATGGCAGACACATTTTCCATCAACACAGTAGCCATTATCATTACAATTATTAAGACAGGTGGATATGGAGCAGTCTGGACCCTCCCAGCCAACATCACATTTGCAGCTGCAGGTGTCATGTTGGTATGTTCCATGTCCACTACAACTTGTGTCCAAACCTGGTAAAAAAGAAAAAAAAACAGATCAGTTTAGAGAGATAAGTAGAACATCTTGAAAAATTAAGCAACACTTGTAATAGAACTTATGTTTGTATACTCCCAAGAATTTGTCCATGGCATACAAGTCCTATGGCATACAAGCCCTACAAGTTCAGTACAACATGCTGGTGACAATGTGTGAAACAGGAAAGTCACCCGCTCATTGGTTGTGCTTACTAAAGGGAAAGCATCAAAACTAAACCAGTGGATGACACCATGAGGAGCGAGGTAAATTATTGTGTTCAGTTTCCAATTTGTGTTGTCTATATATAGATACATTAATACATAAACTACAAATGAAATACAGACCGTGCTTTATACAGCAATTCATCAATACAGCGATAGAAAAGGCAAAGTTGCTATATACACAGTGAATTGAATCATGTGATTTAATCAGATAAAGTATCAGGACACCAAATTTTTATCATTGAATTTTGGTGCTTTATTCAGCACAGTTGCAGTACGTTATTCAGTACAACTGTATAAAATTTGATTAGTTTTTTTTCAGGAGTTTATTGAGTATAAAGATGTTAATCTCCTCACTCCTAAGCATTCCACAGTCTACTCAGTGGTGTAATTCAAAAGCTAAAGCGTTTAGGAACCACAGAAACTTGATGGGTTTACACTCACCCTTTTTTCAGTACCACCTTACCATATAGATTGTCCTTGGATTTCTATATTTACAGTGTACATTCCATCTGTTTATTTACATAATTATTGGTTACTTTTGCTCTGTATTTTGTTCTGATACTGACATGCTGTATGTTAGTGTGTGTTGCTCTAGTACAATAGACTCAGATGCAAATGTGCTGCTGTAAATGCCCATTATTTTAGTGACTCTCCTCAATAATTCCTGATTGAGAATAATCCATCAACCAAAAATGTCTATCCATCAGCATCCTGTAGGGAGTGCTCTTTCAGATCTGATTAAAATGTTTAGAATGACTGACTCAAGCAGCACAGTAGCATAGTGGTTACCACGGTGGGCTCTCAGCACTGGGAATCCAGGTTCGAATCCCAATCTCCAGCATGCAATTCCCAATCTCCATTGCAATTCTCCATTTCCACGTGGGTTTCCTTCAGGTTCTCTGGCTTCCTCTCACAGTTCAAAATATGGATTCAAGGTAAATTGAATGCTCTAAATTGCCCCTATATAGTCTGTGTGTGTGAGTGAGTGAGTCTAACTAGTGAGGGGACTAACTAGTATGTAAAAAAAACAGATGAATTGCAATATTATTGTGTACTATTGTGAAAGCTTGTTTTACTTTCTTTATTACACTCACTTTTCCGTATTTATTTATAATTTAGTCAAATGTTGCTCAAGTGTTTTACCTTTGCTTTTGCAGCAGCCTTGAGTACATTGGGATTTCAAGTAGTTGACCTCCTCCTCCAGCCCATTGACCCGATATAAGAGAGCTTTGAAATCTTCTGAATCAGTGCAGCTGCAACTTGATGATGCAAGTCTGATATTGTGCTTAAAGACAATGTCATTTTCTCTATCCAATGTTATCGTCTGACCATCTGAATCCTGGTGTTGCGAAGACAGAATTTCTTGCGAGTCTTGCTTACAACCTGAGTTGATCTTGTACACATGACTTAATATGACTTCTTTCTCCTTTTGTTCTGCCAGTGTAACATGGGATATTGTGCACATCATCAAAAACAGGAACCAGAAGTGCCAATCTAGCCTAGAAATCATTGCCTGCACAAGACACATATAGATATTTTATCTCATGGATATTCACAGACAGACTTTATGCCTACTGATTTTAAACTAGTTGCTTAATAATTACTTTCAGTTCATCAAGGCATTCCATTGTGTTTAATGTGGTCAGAGTTATTTGACTTGCTAAGTGCATGATCCTTTATTAAGAATTTAGTGACCCTTCTGCTTGGCTGGCATATTTTATCCTAACCTTTAATTAAAGTACCGCAGCCAAAGAATTAAAACCATTCAGATGGAAACCTTTTAATCTGATGATGGTGTTTTTACAACAGTGATGTCATTCTAGCTACACTTTAGTCTCATACAATTATATAGTACTTAAAATGTATTTTATTGAAGTATAAAATCTAAATATATCTCGGGAAAAAATATCTAAAGAAAGTTTTGAGTGAACTACAAAACATAAATAAATGAAAACCTTACATCTAAAATGATAGAAAGAAATAGTGATCCAGCATGCAAAATAAGTTTTTTTTTTTTTTTTTTTTTATAAATAAAGAGATTCCTAACAATATGTGTTAATTATACAAACCACAGTACTATAATGCATTCTACAAATAAATAAAAATGCAATCATTCTATACAGTGATCATTTAAAAAATGCAATCAAAAATTGATTACAAATGCTCTATACAATGAATGAAGGCATTTGTAAAAAGGATCTAGAAGACTAGACATTTAGAAAAGTATGAGCCTTGTGAGCCTATGGGCCCCAAGGTAAGGGTCTGCAGGAAAAGACATTTAAGCAACTACTTCAAACACAACAGAAATGTTTTAGAAACTTCACCTTAAATATGGAAAGTTACATTATTATATAAGACATATTTGTAATAAATTAATGAAGGAAATGCCACAATGGTAAAGAAATATTGACACTGAAATATTAAATTGTATTCTATATGGTCAAAGCAACTCTAAAGGCTTTTGGAATTAGTAATTAATGTAATTGTAATTCATTTTTTCTTCTGTTACCCATTTGTTATTGGAGCTATAAATTAAATTTTAAATATGTGCATTAAGTTGTTATTTGATCATAAATGCTGAATAAATTTAAGCTTAGCCAAAACCATCATCACCCCACAGTCAATCAAAAGAGATTAACTTTAAAGCAGTTGGGGAAAAAAGTATTTTATTGACAGCATTGAATGTTTGAGCTTTAATTAAATATAAAAAACAGTGTGAATAAAAGGGCAAGGATGTTAACAAAGCCATTTCAGCTGAAACAGAAGAAAATCTGGAATTTATGCTACAATGATTGTTAAAACAAATACAAAACAGCAGCTTGGATGTTTATTATAATGTTAGGCTTTTTTCCAGATTTGGCTTGCCAAAAGAAATGAAGGCTAAAGAAGGTTAGCTTCCAACATTGCTGCCATTAAGATAAAGTTCTATTTAACTCCAAAATCAGGGGTAAAACTCAAATATGATGCATAAATAAAGTAATTAATTGCTCTCAGTTACATAAGATCCTAAAGGAATTATACTAATTAAAATTCAATTTAAAAGATGATGAAAGTGACTGTTTTGACATCTAAGAGAGAACTATGCACATGACAGGTGTATAATTTTTTCCTCGATAACTACTTTAGCCTCGTCAAATCATTACAGCTATTATAAGTGTCATCTTAAACATATAGTAAGAACTGGTCTCCTTTTATGGTAAAATGATTGACATAAAGGGCCTTGCTGGTCAAACAGTATTAATTATAATAGTAACTTGCTGCTCAGAAAAATAGTTTACTGCACTAGCAGACTTGATAGTAATTGAGGGTCTTTCACATTAACATTTAGCATAAATAAGCAAAGATATATTTACTTTTCTTAAGAATTATTGTCCTGTTGGTGCCTGCTCTTGTAATTTGCAGTGGTCTTGGGTTCCCCCTGGGCACTCAAAACTATTGGTGCACAGCATTTCGACCACATTCCAGCTCTGTGTAATTACCCCATAGCTTTACACATATGTCAACAAGCTATAAAATACAAAACTTGACAACAAAAACCGACAGGGTGTGGGTCAATATTTTCACACTCAAGGTCCGTGGAGTTAAAATCAGTTAAATTGGATTTACTTGGGGTCTGATGCATCTGCGTTGTAGGGATTTTAACTATGTTGCAAAGTAATGACACAAATCTAGTGATCACAATCTTCAAATATGTAAGATGGGACTGTTGCAAGCAAAATGAGGAGATATTGACTGAGGAGATTAAAAAATGCATCCTTCTGAAACATAGGATATTTGCTCCTGTTTTAAAAGAGGTTCTCAGGTTAATTTAAGGAAACAAAATGTTGCCAGGGAATTTATGAGCAGCCACAAACTTTTAATACAAGTAAATTTTTCCTTTCCTCTTGAGTGCCAAGAGCTGAGAGCAATTACACTAGTCTTTGTGTTGCAAATCTGTCTCCTGTACTTAAGATACAGTACTGGGGGCCCAAACCACAGACGCCTTAATAAAGTTACAGGGGCCCAAAGTTAGTCAGACTTACTTAAAGCACATGCACTTTATTATCATGCAATTTAGAGCTGGCTGGAAGCAACATCTGCTGTCAATATGAGCAGAGCTTTTGATTAAATATACTCTGCAAGCAGTGTAGCAGTTTTCAGACAGTAGATCTTTTCACACTATGATTATAAATTACGTCAGGATAACACACAACAGCAAAATCCATTATTATGGAATGACAAAATGTTACAAAGGAGCTGTGGAAAAGGTAACACACACTAATGTATAAGTTAAACCAAAAAAAAAAAAATACAATTACACAAAATATTAAGTGTAATCATTTTTGTAAAATCAATGTCTTTGAAAATTAAATTAATTAAAATTAATTACCATTTGATATATAATTACATTTGTCAGTTTCAAGTTGACTATTAAGTTTCAGTGACTATTGTGGCTTTTACATTTTAAGGAAGGGTACCATCATTGTCCACATCTGTAAAAGTTTTTTAGTTAATTGAAATTAAAATAATTATAAATAAATATTAAATAATTAATTAATAATAAAAAAAAATTGCACAGACAAAACTATTACATAAGTTTATTATTTTTATTATTTTATTATTTAATAAAGGCAACGAAAAATGCTGACATTTCTTAAAATGTTTTCCTTTACAATAACACTGACAGGGTAAATGTGAAAAACATTAGTTTAATCAAGTTTATGTGATTCACTAGCAACACAAAAGCAATGGAAATATTAATTACCCTTCTTAGTATAAACTATTTCACAAATGTATTTGACGTTTTAATGAAATACTATGTAAAAACTTTTAAAATTTTCAAAAAGAATATAAATCAAAATTTACCATATTGTTGTTATTTGTCCAGGTCTTCAACGTTCTTCCTCTGTGCCTGAAAGCACAAGAGTCCTAAATTTTGATTGAAGGCACTTTCCACTGAACACCTGATGAGTTGGTCTGACTTTGCCTTCCTGAGCTGTGGTACAGGGAGTCCTCCAGTTCAGAAAATCCTCACACGCTTTAAATCAACAGCCTTGAGCCAATAGGCACCCTGGGCGTTCCTTTCTTTATAGTTCAATCACAGTGAGAGATAATAAGATGCATTCCACAGATTGAAATTGTCTGTAACAGAACACTTTTTCAAATGGACACACACATGTGCACACAGACATACACAATAACAGATGCTCTTTTTTTGTTTTGTTTTGTTTCGCTGCTGTAAAGAGGTATGTTTTTGAAGGCATCTTTTTTACACACACTGCAATATGAAAGAAAAAACAGAGAAGTCTAGCCAAAATCAACATATCCCCGAATGAGAGTTCTGATCATGCACTGATGTGCTAAGGATTTATGTGAAACTTACTGTATTTTTACAGTCAATTTGCATAAATATTCATATACACCACAATGCATGACATGAAAAGCATAAAATAAAAAGTTATTGACTTGATTGATTGATTGATTATAACATTGTGAAGGGAGATATTAATTCTATGATAAAAATAAAAAATCTAAATATGTATTTTGGAAGTATATGTAGTATAATCTAGGTATTGCAAATATTTGTCAACAATTTTAGGCTTAAATTTAACAAACAAAACATTGGTTTGATTTTGGACCCTCTTGGGTGTTTTTAGTTGTATGTTTTGGGTCATCATCCTGTTGGATGACCCATAACGTGACCAAGATCAAGCTTTAAGACACTGGGCAGCACATTTTACTCCAGAATGCCTTGATAAGCATTCATTCTACAAGAACATAATCAAGCCTCTGCTATGTTTCACAGTATGTAAAGTGTTTTTAAAGTGTTTTTTTTTTTGTATGCTTCATTTTTGCATCTGTGATACCAAAAAAAGCTCAAGATTTGTATTACCTGTAAATATGACATTCTTACATAAGCATTGAGGATTGTCAATATGTATTTTGTCATCTTGTCTCATTATTTTAATCCTCTACTAGGATGATGGGTGAGTTCCCCACGCCCTATCCAGGAAAGAACATTTCGACCGATGGGCAGATATACCGAGAATAGTGTGCTGATCAATCCCTGGGCACTGGGGACACACAGACATAAACTATGTAGGAGCAAATTAAGGCAGCCAATTTACCTTAAATCCATGTTTCTGGAGAAAACCGGACATAGGGATTTGACCTTGAATTCTCAGCTTTGGGAGGTGGATGTGTTAACCACTACGCAACGATGACACCGCATTGTAGCAAAATCCACTGTTAATTATTCATGAATTACTTTCAACAGTAGTGTCCTTTGCTGTCATCTTCCATTAAGTCCTCTTTCGCTAAAACTGTGACAATGATATACTCTAAAGCCTTGCTAATTCAGGAAGTATTATTAGTTATTCATATTTGTAAAGTGCAACAGTTTTTGGCCAGTTTTTGGCCAGCAGTGGTGCCATGAAACCTGGAGTAATGTACCTTTTTTGAAGACTTCACTGGGTTTCATCTGGTAATCAATACAATTAACATGCACATATACAATTTTATATTTTATCATTTTTCCTCAGGCTAGTTACATTAGCAATGTATGATTTTCATTAATTAGTTTTCAATATTTTTTTATTTGTTACTACTTTTGTCAATAAATTAGATTTCTTTGTTGTTAAAATGCAGTGACCATTGTGAGTCTCTATTTAAAGCGTAACATTTTTTTTTCATTTCTGTATTTACTGGGAAAAGCAAAGAGTGAAAAGTGATTTGCATCCAAAAAAGAAACAAAACTCTAAAAATATCTGTCGTACTGCCATGGTACAATTTTTGATCTATTAATACTCTGTGTTTCACCCACTGTGGTTGCTGCTGGTTTTGTTGACATTAGAAACAAGACCAGGTGTGAATGAAAAAAGGACTTCAGCATCATTTGCAGACTTAACAGATCATTTATGACCCGTCTTCAGCTATGTAGTCTAGCATAGATAGTCTAGACAGGGAAAAGTTGCAACCTGGCCCTAGCCTTGTGTGGCTAAAAGCATTATCACAATTTTCACATAACAAAAAATAATTGTATGACACAGTCAGGGATGCCATATGTTACTTTATTATATATCCAGAAACCTAACATCTAACAACTTCATCTGTTTCACTGGGATCACACACTAATCATTTATAACTGTTTGCAAGAACTAGAGGTTATTAAAAATTTTGAATTGTTCTCCTTATATATTTTTTATTACTACTATGAATTTAATAGTAGTTTTTATATAATCTCATATATTTTATAATATAATGTTAATTTAATATAATTTCAGTTATATTATTGCACCTTTATCATAATAAGTTTACAATCCCTACCAGTGGATAACCCTAACACAGCTTCTGTACTTATAATTGCAGGCATTTGTTGAATTTGAAATAGCAATATCTTTATTCACAGTACAACAGGAAGCAGTGGGCCTTTGTTTTGTGGCGGAAGCAGGGAACCCTCCATTTGGGCACTCTCACCTCCATGTGGCGGAAGGGGAGTGAAGACAGGAGGTGGAGAGACATCATGTTGCATGAGCAATGTCCATGGTGAAATGTGGTGAAGGAGTGATGTCCTGAATGGAGTGAAGTGTCTAATCACATACCTTAAATAGTCATTTAAATCCCGAGTGTGGATGAATGCAATTAGCACTCTTCCATGTAACAAACCAAAACCACTTCTTCATTGGTTGAGAGCCAACACATACTTTGACCATTAACATCATAAAAAGTCCCAATAGTGAATTAGGCTGGAAGCCCAGACAGTTGCCTCTATAGTGCAGCACTCTTGGTTGTTAGTGATAATTTTGCTTGAGAAAAGTAAGACTGGCAGAGAAAATCTCAGAACTTGAAGAGTATATTAAAATAATCTTACCCTATTCTACCCTATTCTAAGAGTATCTAAGAATAGGGTAATTATACAGAAGGCATGTCAGGAAACAATTTAGCCAGCCACAGATTCAGGTTGCCTGATTCCAGCACTAGAACCCTAATGGGAAAAGTGGATAATGGCCAGTCCACACAGATTTAGATCAGAGCACAACTTTTTTAAAGTCCAGGGTTTTCACTACTCAGTTATTTACCCACTGAGAAACCAGTTGTACAAATGATTAGAAATTAATCAGGATTTTCAGTAAATGTTATTTTCCTAAATATTTATAGAGTTATATGAGGTTATTGTTGGTGATTTTTCATGTGTGGCTACATGAGTGTAAATAGGTGGGTACAAATAAGGACCGATGATAGGAGCCACAAAAGTATTTTTTTAGTAAAGTATTTTATTATTAATTTTTAGATTTTAAATTTCTGTTCTCTAATGAAACACTCAAGACAAAACACATTCCCTTGAAAGGGAAATTCAAAAGATTCACACCCAGGGGCAGGTTCAGACATACTTTCAGAGCAAATAAGTACTGAATATCCATCCATCCATGCATTATCTCCCGCTTTATACTATATTAGGGTCGTGGGGGGTTCCCCATGCCCAGCCAGGGGAGAACGTTTCGGGCGCTGGGCAGCTATACCCAGGACAGGGCACCCATTTATCACTGGGCACACACTCACTCACACAGACAAGCACACATACACACTCTATATGGGGCAATTTGGAGAACTCAAATGACTTGATCCATTTTTTTGGACTGTCGGAGGAAACCGGAAAACCCGGAGGAAACCCACGCGGACACGGGGAGAACATGGAAACTGGGAATCCCTATAGCGCTGAGAGGCGAACGTGCTAACCACTAAGCGACCATATTCTAAACACTAGAACTACACAGAGCTCAGAGGGAAGTCCAGTAATACATATAGAGTGATTTATAAAAATGAAAGCTATGGTGGGAAGGAAGCCAGCTGGCAAAACCAAATTATACATTTTGGTTGAGGAGCACAAAAGTGTTCTCTAAGGCAGCTGAGGATGAAATAACAAATTAAAGTAAATATGTTCGATATAACACACAAGAGACTAATACTAACAACAAAATATTACATTCACAGAAAGGAAAAGGAAATGGAACACCAGCCAAAATACAAAGAATTAAACTGGATGCACCTAAATTGTTTTTAGTGTACATATAATTATTGGTGCCAAAAGTAAGCCTGCAGCCTAAATTGTATAAATATTGTGTTTTATTTAATTTAAAATAAAATTTGAGTGCAATTTTGTCTCCAGGCTATATTGTGTGTACTGAAATATGTTGTAAACTAGATTAGAAATTTCTAAAGACCCATACATTCATTATCACCCGCTTTATCCTCTATTAGGGTCACAGTGGGGTTCCCCATGCCCATCCAGGGGAGAATGTCTCGGGCGCTGGGCAGATACAACCAGGACAGGGCTAAAACCACATTGAGACATGCACAATAACTGAACTGTAGAGGAATTTATCTAAACGAACATATAGGAGCACACGAGACTCAAATAACCAATTTAACTGGTTAACATTTAAAAATGGATCACCATTAACATTAATTAAAAGGAATGTAAACTAAAGCATGAGTATCAAAAGTTCATGACATTTGGCGTCTTCAAAAAGGATTCCCAGTAAGATGAATAAAGAAGTAATGATCTTGGACAGCTGGCAAAGGATGCAGATAAAGATTATTTTTGTTCAGAAGGAAAGTAAAGAGATGCACACTGGCATAAATTATTGGCATGCATAGTCCAGACAGGAAGCTAAAATCCCACAACATCCCTGGAGGAATTGAGGTGCTGAACGGCATCCGGAACTGAAAGAAGTGCAGAAACTGTCTGGAGCTGTCGTTAAAGTTGTTCTGCCCAAACTGGTGTGTCAGCTAGTCCATCTGATGAGCGAGAGATAAACACACACTCACCTGAACCCATTGGTGTAACAGGATTTTCTGTCATGATTGCAAATGGTTACATCCAGGCTCTGTTGTGGTGTGTAAAACAAAATAAACTCACCAGCAATAAGACACAGATAAAATAAAACTAAAAGTAGTAGCATTATTTATTAACAGAACTAAAAGCATGACAGGACATGCAAATAAAAACAAAGAAATAAAAAAACTAGACTTAAGCCCTCCAGATATAGAAATAGAAACACACTGACATAGATATATAGGAAAATTTTTAAAAAGTGCAAACAGGATTGACTGGATGAACACATGAATAGAAAACGTAACTGAATAAAAACTCTCTTACAAGGCAATGTAAACAGAAACACGTGGAACAAAATACAGTTCTTGCAGACAGAGAGACGGCGAGTGAGGATGTTGCAGTCCTTTTAGTGTTATGATAACTTCCACTGGGAAATCTCCTTTAAGACATTGTGATGAGATACTGCAATGGAGTCGTTCTCCATTCAGTGGAAGAAAGAAAATTGATGTAACGAAACCAGTCGCCTGTGTGGCAAATTAACAGAGTCTCAAGTTCCGTATGAAAGGTTATTTAATGCAGGAAACACAATGTAAAAACAATAATACACATACAAGCAACAGGATGCAACTCATATGACGATCGGACAGGATTACACAGGTGAGGCGGGTATAGACTGAAGGTAAACATGTCAATGAGAGACTGCCACTTAATGGTGCCAAAATGTCCTGACATTGAGTGACCACGGCGACCATGGGTCTCCAAGCAATCCCGCATGGTGGCATCGGGGAACACACGGGGAACCTTGGAGCTCAAGGGGGTCAACCATCTCCAGGCTTGCCATTCCGAACCCTAGTCAAAAACTCCATCCCATGCGCAAAGGCCTTACACAGTGCACTTGAGGAGATTGGGCAGAAGTGACTGTGGAGCCAGTGGTGGGAGTGACTGCTTAAATTTAGTGCAAGGGAGAAAATTAGATTGTGTAGCGAGGTGTGCGTGCAGATGAAGGGTGAGGAGAAGGTGGCAGGGCTATAAGGGATGAAAGTAAATTGAGAACCACAAAGACACATGAGGCAGGAGGAGAATGGAGCAGTATCCATTCATTTATGGAGAATGGAGCGGGATCAAACTATGAAGGTGGGAACTTCCGACTGAAACAGATGCTGATTGACGTCCTAGCAAATTGAACAGCCCAGTGATGTCCACCAGCGAAACAGGAGCCTGGAATGCTGATTAAAGAAAGTAACAAGTGCCTCTTTGGCCGGAGACTAAAAATCCCAGGCAGAGTGGGACGGGTGCGGAAAAAATAAACAATCCCCCCAAAAAGAAAATTCTCACGATGCCCCTGCAAGCTGTTGGTCTGACTCATTCTGTTACAAAACCAGCCAACCTGTGCGGTGAAATAAAAGAGTCCCAAGTTCACAATGAAGTATTATTTAATGCAGAAAACACCATGTTGCATGTGTTTTATTTAATGCAAAAAAACACAAAGCCCGAAAACACAGCCCAAATATCTGACTCTGCTGGCTGTCTCATTTGAGGGTGGGCAGTGCACAGTAAGTTATTAATAAGTAAGCAATCTGCCAATCTGGAAGCAGGGATATGCATATGTAAGATATGCATTCTTGCAAATAAAAAAGAGAGATGGAGGTGCAGTAAGCCGCAGTTCAAGTTTCTTTATTTATTTTGTGCTTTTAACAATCGTGCTTTTACAGTGTTCTATGCCAGAACCCTCAAAAAGCAAGGCAAGAAAAAAACTTCCTGATGATCTTCACGGATGATGTTCATGGACAGGTGACGTTTTTAAGGAAGTAACCTTAGGACTGCAAAACCACTAGCCCAATAGAAATTCAGGCTCTGTCCACTGATTGTCATTGTTGTAGTGCTCTGGCAGTGTTATGGATAATAACTTAATAATAGATAATAACTTTAATCTTGCTCCATTATCTAGGCTGCACACCAGTCATTAGTGGAAAACCCAGAGGCTGCATCAATTACCTCTAATTAACACCTCCTTTTCCGCCTTTTCCCCTTAAGCGTTATTTGTTTCTGTCACAGTCTGGTATGTAGGATGTTCATGTGCACTGAAGTATTTTATAATTGTTGCACCTGCTCGGTCTGCTTCTGCTCCTGTGCCCCAAATTCCAATTCTGGGAATTACTTTTACCTGGGACACACTCCTTTCTCTGGTATTTATACGCATGCACTTCTTCCAGCAGGTGTGTCTGAACAGCTTAAATTACTTTTGGGACTAAACTATAAAGTATAAACTATATATGTACTATAAATTTTATAATTAACTATACACTATAAACTTTTTAACTAAAATGATTTGTCATATGTGGGATTCTGTTTTGTGTGGCGAGGTCTGGCATGCCCACATTTTTCACCATACAGTTTATGCTGTTTTTTTTTTTTTTTTACTTTGTATTTGAATTTTTATTTACCTTTTGCTTATAAATGTACATGAAAATGCAAGTGACAGATTTAATCAAATTTACAAACCACAAATATTGAATATCAGGCCCCAGGAAGTATCAAATATTAAGATCAAGTTGTGTGATTTTCTCACCACTTTAATTAAACTGTCTGGTTTTTATCTCAGCTCTGCTGCAATCTTAATGTGTACCTAGCCAAGCTATGTAACACAGTTATATGTGTAGAGCACCAGATCAGATCAGAGCGTTGCTGCAACTTAAAGCTGATTTTAGCTAATGTGTAATGTGTTCCAGAGCCAGAAAACTAGTTAACAAATAAAATACACTATTAAAAAAACATGAATGTATTTTTATTGTCATAACACTGTACAATGCATTTGCACAGGCTTAGATTAACTGCTGCACATAATCTGACCAAAACCATACCTCAGATTGCATGCTACACTTACTATTGCCCAGTGTCAAAATCCTGGTTTGCTACCCAGCAGCACCCCAAGTCCTTGGCTTTTGGTCAGCAAGGAGTTAACATTTTACTACATGCCACTTGGTCTTTCTTTCTGCTGCCAAATGGGGCATGGTCAGAAAATATCTCTTTAAAGCCACAGAGACACCCAGCGCAGGACATGGTAACTGTGCGCTGAATGAAATATGTACAAGGGGCAAGTTAAATGCAGACATGCCTCTCAAGAAAAACACAATGTATATTATGCAGTGTCTCAGCTCTGATGCTCAATCACCTTGATCTTTTATACACTCAGCAACGAGAACAATAATTGGCTTCAAATGCATCCACAATTTGAAAGGGAGCAGGGAAGACTTAACTGAGCTACAGATCTCTCAGCTGAATAACAAATTAAGGCAGGCTTAAATAGCTTAAACCAAAGACACAAGACAGTTAAAACAATAAGCAATAATTAACAAAGACTGATAATAGTTCAATCAAACATAGACAAGGATAAAAAACTAAATTCAATTGCAGTCTTTTTCAATTTGAAATGAATGCAGACACAAGGAGAACATGAGAACACCACCCAGAACGGGATTCAAACCTGATTCCTACTGGCAAAAGTGCTACCCATCATGCCACCCTTATTATAATAAGAAGAATATAATTGTTTTATGCTTTATGGCAATGAGGAGCACATGAAGATGAAGACAACCTAATAAAAATATTAATGTAATTTCCTTGTCAACTGTTTGAACAGTGCTGCTTAATCTGTTTTAGGACCAAAACTTTAAGCTGTGTCTACATAACAGCAACATTCTCAAAAATATAAACCGATGCTGTATGTACAGTAAGTATGTAAGGGTCCCAAAGCTATGTAACGGAAAAAATTTGAATGGCATAAAACAGACTTATGTCTTCCTCTTTACCTACTGGGGCTAACAAATCCTTTTACTAGCCATACTCTTAAAAGAAATTAGTATAACAAATGTGGTTTTTAAAAGTTTGTAAACCTATCAGAATTTTTTTCTGCATAAATTTGACAAGAATTTATCAGAGATTGCCAGAAATTACTAAATTTAACAAATGAGACAAATATATTATACTTGCTCATTTTGTTGATAAAAATCATCCAAAATTAGATTGAAATTAAGCAAAAATATATAAACAGTAAGGCTTAACATATTCAAAAGTGAAATTGGTGGCTGGTGTTTTTAATCAATGGGAAGACACACAGGTGTTGGATGGGAGCCCTGTTTAATTTAAATCTTAACAGATTTCTTTCAAATTCAGATGGTTTTGTGAAAATGTATCAGGTCATGAATTATTTACAGATCTTAGAAGGAAATTTGTTCATATTCATCATGTACACATTTATTAGGAATGTTGTATTTATTAATTATTATTATTATTATTGGTCATGTGAGGAAGAGGTCCATGTCACCGTACTTTTATTTTTAAGGCATTTACTGGCGAGCCACACAATGGCTTCAAAACATGCAAAGGTACATTAATCTAGATAAAATTCATGGTGTTCTTGAAAGATGCAGACTTCTTCCTGTACAACTGCTTCAAGGGAGTGTCTTTAAAAAACAATGGGCAGTGAATTTAGAATTTGATTTTGAATCCATCTTTAATTATACCAGCCCATAAAAAATACCCCCTGCTTCATGTTTGATTCTTTTTTTTTATCTTTGGCAGTTATTTTGCATCCTTTTTTCTTGAAACATTTTTTTGAAAAACATAGTTACAACAAAATGTTTGATGGTTCTGTGATCTTTTTGCTACTTGTCTTTCTATATGCAATTCCATAAAGATGATACACCATTTCATACACCATTTTAAAATATGCAATATATTGCTCTAAATTGCCCCATATAGTGTGTGTTTGTGTCTGTGTGACTGTGTGTGCCCTGTACCCAAAACATTCTCCCCTGTATGTGCGACCCTAGAGGATAAAGCAGAAGATAATGAATGAATAACTTGTTCAGTTTTCTCAGATTATTTTTATTTTTCATGCATTTATTTTTCAGTTGTTAATCACAATTGGGGTCAGAGGCAGTGATGGAGCCTAGACACACTATCACACGACAAACAAAGAGACAAACACATTAACACAGTACAACTTGCTTATATATGTTTGGACTGTATAAGCACACTGCCACATAAATGCAGGCATGGAGAGAGCAAGTTCTACTCCAAAAAGAACTATAAACTCCTTTTCTGAAGTCACCACTCAATATTGTCCAATGTCAGGGTGTATGCCATACAGACTCCTGACATTTTGGATTAAATTGATAACATTATGTTGTTTATTTGTAAAATTACTATTGGGCTGGAGAAAGAAACAAGTTATATAATACATTTACATTATATTAAAAATATTTTCATAAATAACATACTAAAGTAATTTTTTCAAGCATTTTACAGGTTTATACACATTTGAAGTTAATCTTATTTATAATTCAAAGAAACTATACAGAAAATATGTCATTACTTTATTACATTATTATATTTATTGCACTACTGTGTCTAAGTCTGCAGCCCATGTATTTTATATACTTTTCATGAGGAAGTAAGTAAAAATTCTTCTTAATGTATCTTGTCTTATAATTAAGAAAGGAGCACAATGTACAGTTTCAATTTAGTCATATGACAAATGTGGAAATGCACACATCTACTTAAGTGACCTTTTCATAGACCAATTAGATTTAATAAAAGCCCCTGTGTTATAGTAAATGGAGCCTTGCAGCACTTTTCCACACTTGTAAGGACAGATATATGGTGCCTTCCTGCTTAGTTTGCCCTAACCTTGGTGGTCCTATTAAATGAATTCACAGATGTGCTTCTCAAAATCAACAAAAACTTGTTTTTTTTTTGCCATTCTGGTTGCATTTTTCCCCATCATATTTAATTTTATATTTAATACTAGTTTACAGTTATGTAATGATTCTGTTATTTATTTAACATGAAATGTTTATGAAAACCACAAAATAATAAAAAATATATATTTTTAATACTTTTTAAAATGTAGGTGTTTGTGTATTTATAATATTCAAAATTTATTTAGTCCAACAAATGTGGACTAGAATAACTTAGTTAATTAAGGTGACTTTTGCTACAATTACCCAAAAAAGCATATATGGCTTAGAGAAGGATAGGTATTTTTAGCTGTACCCAGACAATATTATATTGCAAGTCTTAAACCTCATGTCAAATGAAGACATTAAAGCTCTAAACTGTTTTGTAAAGATCAGAAATATCTAAAGAACAGTAAAGAACGACACTAATATATTCTTAACCAGACTCATAAATACACAAAATGTAAAGCTGTTCTTGTAACTATATAGTAAAAATAGTTCAGCAGTATACCACAAAGCAGACTGGATTATTCATTCATTCATTATCTCCCGCTTTATCCTCTATTAGGGTCGCGGTGGGGTTCCCCATGCCCATCCAGGGGAGAACATCTCGGGCGCTGGGCAGATTGACCCAGGACAGGACGCCAATCCATCGCTGGGCACACACTCACTCACACAGACACACTCTATATGGGGCAATTTTTTTGAGAATTCAATTGACTTGATCCATGTTTTTGGACTGTGGAGGAAACCGGAGAACCCGGAGGAAACCCATGCAGACACGGGGAGAACATGGAAACTCCACCCAGATGGGGATTTGAACCGGGAATCCCTAGCGCTGAGAGGCGAACGTGCTAACCACTAAGCCACCGTGCCACCCAGACTGGATTAGTAAAATGTAATTCAATCCTCCGTTCTTTAATAGCAGTTTAAATCTATAGTTTTAGGCCACTTAATAATGATGGGATCATGCATGTCCTATCTGACACTTTTTCCTATATCACAGGCTTTCTTCCTATAAGATTTTATCCATGAAATTAATCCCTCAACCAGCAAATTTGGGTTCTCCAAATTGATCATGCTTTCTTGACTAATTATTTAAACAAGTATTGGACCTTCTGGTTAATTTTTGGAACTCTTTGCAGGTATCAATCAGTCCATGTATACAAAGCCATAACTGCCATAGACCATATTGCTGCTTATTCATTCATTCATTCATTCATTCATTCATTCATTCATCTTTTTTCCAGGCTTTAAATCTGTCTTTCTGCAGTTCCAAACACAAAGCTTTAAATCACCTTTTAAAAAGAAATCATTAGATTGATACATGCTACTTCAGACAAGGGCTGCTGTGTTGCTTAGCCATACCATGTTTTAGAGAGCATCTATTGAGCATGTTTATTGTTATAGTTATATTGTTATAAAAAAATACTCTTTGTATTACTCTTGATACTACTTTTTATTTTTAAACTTTTAAAAAACTGATAACTAGAACTTCTCTTCTGTGCTGCATTCATCCATCCATCCAACCATTATCTTCCAATTCATAATCTATTAGGGTTACGGGGGGGGGGGGGGGGTTCCCCATGCCCATCCAGGGGATGCCCATCCAGTCTCGGGCGCTGGGCAGATACATCCAGTACAGGGCGTCAATCCATCACTGGGCACACTCACTCACTCACTCACACAGACACACTTCAATTGACTTGATCCATGTTTTTGGACTGTGAGAGGAAACCGGAGGAAACCCACTCGGACACGGGGAGAACATGGAAACTCCACCCAAATTGGGATTTGAACTGGGAATTCCTAGCACTTAGAGGCGAATGTGCTAAACACTAAGCCACCAGTGCTGCATTCAAATTTCATAAATCAAGAGTTCAAGTTCAAGTTATTTATATATATATAGCGCTTTTTACAACAGTACATTGTCACAAAGCAGCTTCACAGAATGAAAAGCCATCCAGGGGATGCCCTTCCAGTCTCGGGCGCTGGGCAGATACATCCAGTACAGGGCGTCAATCCATCACTGGGCACACTCACTCACTCACTCACACAGACACACTTCAATTGACTTGATCCATGTTTTTGGACTGTGAGAGGAAACCGGAGGAAACCCACTCGGACACGGGGAGAACATGGAAACTCCACCCAAATTGGGATTTGAACTGGGAATTCCTAGCACTTAGAGGCGAATGTGCTAAACACTAAGCCACCAGTGCTGCATTCAAATTTCATAAATCAAGAGTTCAAGTTCAAGTTATTTATATATATAGCGCTTTTTACAACAGTACATTGTCACAAAGCAGCTTCACAGAATGAAAAGCCAAAGACAAAAGTAAATACTTCTATTTTTTTTAACCAACCACTACCACTTTAAACGAATGTAGAAGTAGCCTAAAGGACAATGCTCAATGCTATTTGTATTTAAGGAAGTAGCACTGAGCATATTTTAAACATCAAGTCATTTTCATTAATATTTATGTTAACCAGCCAATTAGGGCTCTCAAATTTGATAATGCTTTCTTGAGTAATATTTTTAAATAATTGAGTATCAGCCTTCTGGTTAATTTTTGCTGCTCTGGGTGGGTATTGTATCAATTCAGTCTATGTATACAAAGCCATTTCTGTCTGTGTTCTGGATTGACCCACACCTGTACCACAAGCACTCTGATCATGCTTGCTAAAAAAATATTCAAAATGACTGAGATTTAGTCCATGTATACCAAGCTGTATCTGTGCTCTGTTTCTCTGGTTTGGCCAGCAATCCAGTAGCTTAATGCATACTGCCTGCTCTTAACTACCAGCAGGTGATGATGTGACTCATGGTATTTGCCTGCCAAGGAACTAGATGAGTTTCAATGCCCCAGCCACTTTGGGCGCAATGACCCACATGGCTGAGAAAAACATCAATAATGTGAGTATTTAAATTAATTAAATGAAGCAGCTTGCTCTGAAATCAGGGCCACGTGCTGTTGTTTGCAAGAGGGCAGCTAAACACAATAAAATGCAGATGCACCACCCCATAAACCACAGTAATTGTTTTTTTAATTTGGAACATAACATAAGGACAGGTGCAGCGGCACCCAATTCATTGAGACTGAGTGCAGCAGGAAAAAGCCTATAGCCATGAATATTACATTACAAATTAAAATCTGTTATTGCTGTAACTTTTAGATTTCCCAGTACATTTGTACATATAGTGTTAGGAATTTCAAGGCATTACTTAACAACGTGGTTTAATATATATAACGCATATCTCCATGGACATGGAAAACATTGCATTTTACACAGAAAGGACCATTGTCACCATTCTACCCTGTTTTACAAAGGAAAAGACAGCTGTTTCTGCAGGTTTTTATGAGGAACAAGAATAACAGTCATATTCTTTTTTGTTTTTTAATTCACAGATAACAAAAATAA
The DNA here is from genome assembly GCA_019802505.1 of Corydoras sp. C115. NCBI lineage: Eukaryota > Metazoa > Chordata > Actinopteri > Siluriformes > Callichthyidae > Corydoras > Corydoras sp. C115. Next base: position 532,466 of record JAFMOC010000052.1, on the reverse strand, counting down.
CATAGAATTTAGGTTATTTTGTTGTTTTCATTGGTACCATATTGTAAAATAACTAGGAACATACATTTATAAATATTAATGAAAATGACTTATGATGTTTAAAAAAATGTTGTTAAAAAAAAAACTTCCTTCAATGCAAAAAGCATATGTTTGTCCTTTACACTACTTTCCCATTTGTCTTTAAAGTGGTAGTGGTTGCTTTAAAAAAAAAAAAAAAGAATTCACTTTTGTCATGATTTATTAAATTTGAATGTAGACCAAAAGAGAAGCTCTAGTTATCAGTTGTTTAAAGTTTAAATGAAATATGAAAAGTAAAAGTAAATTATTAAAGTGTTCTTTAACAATAAAAGTGCTCAAAAGTTGCTCAAATAATCTGTATACAGTAGCATTATAGAACTCTCTGAAACATGTGATATTGTTTTCCCACCCTAAACAACATAGCAGCCCTTGTCTGAAGTAACATGTATCCATCTAATGATGTCAAACTTTTACAAGGTGATTTAAAGCTAATAATTTATGTTGTATTATTGTGTTTGGAAATGAACATGTAGAAAGACACATTTAAAGCCTGGAAAAGGCTGAATGGATGAATAAGCAGCTATATGGTCTAAGGAAATATACAATGCTTTACTGTGACTCTTCCAGCAAAAATCTGTGAATAAGCAAATAAATGTCACTTTGAATTGCTTTTACAGAGTAATGAAAAACACCTTTAATGCCTTTAGGCATTACATTATTAAATTTAACTTCAAACAGCAATAGTTTTCACAGTCCTGTCATATGCCTTCAGTCAGTCCGACATAAGGTTTCAATAACTAGAATACACACTCTGTATAGGCTTCCTAAGACTCTGCAGACTTTTGTTCCTCTCTCTTCTGTGGATTCTTCTACTGGCATTATATGACTTTCTTCTGTTTTTCTTTAATCTAGTTTACATTGTTGTACTATTATTATCATTTGGGTGTTAATATTAAATCTGATTTAATTTGGCTGCCTTTCCTTAAATTAATTGTGGTCTGATAAGCTGTTTAGTTAAAGCTTTGGTTTTATTTTAATTGTATATTAAAACTGCAGTTTAATTTAATATGTATTTATTAATTTATTGTTGCATATATAAGGCACTTCTATAATGATTCAGTTGCAGGTTAAGAGGTTTATGGAATTGTTTAAATTGCCAGTATTTCTATTATACATTAAATGACTTCTAATTTAGAAGATGTACAAACACAGAATATACTTCAAATTGTGAGCAAGGTATTTATCTTTGATTGTTTGATCCTGCTTTGATTCATATGTAAGACAATTAGCCTTAATGGTAGTGCGGTTTTTAAAATTATTTATAAGTGTGTTTTGATGTCCCTTTATTTTGGTGTATACATTTTTTTGTATTTATAAAAGTTTGTTCAGAATAATCCTTTACCATGTATGTCCATATAATAATAATCAACTTAAATATAATTTACAGCCTTATAGTATAAATCCAGTGCTATTACTCCTACTATGAATACAAATATTGCCACAATTTTAGTATTTTTAAAGACAAATCTTATAAATATAAAATACTGTACTTTACTATGGGAGAAAACTCACGCAAAAAATCATGCAAAAAAAAAGCAAACTTTCATATGGAAATAATGCCTGTTGTGAGGTGGCACAGTAGGTAAAGGCAGGTATGATTCCTGTATGTCTGTATGAATTTACTCTTATGTTACTTTGTTAAATCCCCATGCCTTTCTCTTGGAACACCAGTTTCCTTTCACATTCCAAAGACATGCCAAAAGGAAAACTAAAGCTACTAAATTACTTCTATATCTGTAATCTTTGTAACTGATCCTGACAGTAAATAAACATTGATGCTATCAAGATAATAAATTTCTAAACCAAAAAACAAACAAACCTTTGATACCAGCCCATAAAGCATCAACTGGTAATAGCAAAAGTAAAATTGTAAAATTAGAATAATACCCTACCCAATATATGCAAACATAACACATTTGTATTAAAGTTAAAGTTGCCTTAATGGTTGAAAAGAGTACTGCATTGTCGCTCATGAAAACAGGTTTGTGATCCCAATACAATTATTTCTGTAGAAGAGGAACCCTTTTAAAAGAACAATGAAACACAAGCTTCTACTTATTTTACATTACCTCACACCACCACCATCTGAGTGCAAATATTGCACCAAACTAATACTTGGAAAAAAGATAATTCTGATTTTATATACAGTGGTGTGAAAAAGTGTTTGCCCCCTTCCTCATTTCCTGTTTTTTTGCATGTTTGTCACACTTAAGTGTTTCAGAACATCAAACCAATTTAAACAATAGTCAAGGACAACACAAGTAAACACAAAATGCAATTTGTAAATGAAGGTGTTTATTATTAAAGGTGAAAAAAAATCCAAACCATCTTGGTTCTGTGTGAAAAAGTGATTGCCCCCTCATTAAAACATACTATAACTGTGGTTTTTAACACTTGAGTTCAGTTTCTCTAGCCACACCCAGGCCTGATTATTGCCACACCTGTTCTCAATCAAGACATCACTTAAATAGGAGCTGCCTGACTCAGTAAAGTCCACAAAAAGATCCTTAAATGCTACACATCATGCAGAGATACAAAGAAATTCAGGAACAATTGAGAAATAAAGTAATTGAGATCTATCAGTCTGGAAAGGGTTATAAAGCCATTTCTAAAGCTTTGGGAATCCAGCGAACCACAGTGAGAGCCATTATCCACAAATGGCGAAGACATGGAACAGTGGTGAACCTTCCCAGGAGTGGCCGGCCACCCAAAATTACCCCAGAGCGCAGTGACGACTCATCCAAGAGGTCACAAAAGACCCCACAACAACGTCCAAAGAACTGCAGGCCTCACTTGCCTCAGTTAAGGTCAGCGTTCATGCCTCCACCATCAGAAAAAGACTGGGCAAAAATGGCCTGCATGGCAGAGTTCCAAGAAGAAAACCACTGCTGAGCAAAAAGAACATTAAAGCTCGTCTCAATTTTTCCAAAACACATCTTGATGACCCCCAACACTTTTGGGAAAACATTCTGTGGACCGATGAGACAAAAGTGGAACTCTTTGGAAGGTGTGTGTCCCATTACATCTGGCATAAAAGGAACACTGCATTTCAGAAAAAGAACATTATACCAACAGTAAAATATGGTGGTGGTAGTGTGATGATCTGGGGCTGTTTTGCTGCGTCAGGACCTGGAAGACTTGCTGTGATAAATGGAACTATGAATTCTGCTGTCTACCAAAAGATCCTGAAGGAGAATGTCCGACCATCTGTTCGTGAACTCAAGCTGAAACGAACTTGGGTTCTGCAGCAGGACAATGATCCTAAACACACCAGCAAGTCCACCTCTGAATGGCTGAAGAAAAACAAAATGAAGACTTTGGTGTGGCCTAGCCAAAGTCCTGACCTGCATCCTATTGAGATGTTGGGGTATGACCTTAAAAAGGCCATTCATGCTCGAAAACCCTCTAATGTAACTGAATTAGAACAATTCTGCAAAGATGAGTGGGCCAAAATTCCTCCAGAACGCTGTAAAAGACTCATTGCAAGTTATCGCAAATGCTTGTTTGCCGCTGTTGCTGCTAAGGGTGGCCCAACCAGTTATTAGGTTTAGGGGAGCAATCACTTTTTCACACAGGGCCATGATGGTTTGGATTTTTTTTCTCCTTTAAATAATAAACACCTTCATTTACAAATTGCATTTTGTGTTTACTTGTGTTGTCCTTGACTATTGTTTAAATTGGTTTGATGTTCTGAAACACTTAAGTGTGACAAACATGCAAAAAAACAAGAAATGAGGAAGGGGGCAAACACTTTTTCACACCACTGTATATATGCCCCATATGGAGTGTGTGTCCGCGTGAGTTTCGATTTCCACAATTTCCAATTTCACTGCTTTAAATTGAATATAATGTTATAGGCTATGTTTCAAATGTTTTGTTAGTCTTATTCAGGGGCATTTTTAGGGTTTACAAACATCAGGGGCTTTAGCCCAGATCCCTTATTCCCCCTCTGTCCTCTTTAAAAAGTGCACTTTCATGAGTGTATTTATCCATTTTTCAAACTGTTGTTACATTGTTTTTGTTTGATTATTCATTAATTATATTGGATACAATTAAATTACATATGAAATAAAAAAAACTTCCTACTGCTAAATTCTGATAAAACAGAGTTTCTAATAGTTGGACCCAAGGACAAAATTAACAAAGCTTCTAACACTTCTAACACTAAGCTTCTAATGTTAAACCTTGATAACTCTTTAATTAGACCCAGTTCATCTGTAAATAATCTCGGTGTCATTATTGATTCAGATCTCTCCTTTACAAAGCACATTAGCAATATTACTAGAATTGCATTTATTTTTACCTTCGTAACATTTCGAAGCTACGAAATATCCTCTCCCTCCAAGATGCAGAAAAACTAATTCATGCTTTTATTACCTCAAGGTTAGATTATTGTAAATTACTTCTGACAGGATGTTCTAATAAATCATTACATTTATTACAACTTGTGCAAACTGCTGCAGCTACAGTTTTAAATAAAACCAGAAAGTTTGATCATATCAGTCCTGTGTAATCAAACTTGCACTGGCCACCAGTTAAGTTTCGTATTGAGTACAAAATTTATTGATAACATATAAAATTCTACATAATCAAGCTCCACAATATCTGAGTGAGCTGATTCAATTGTACAAGCCAACACGTGAGCTCAGATCTCAAGGTGCTGGTTTACTCTTAGCTCCTAGAATAAATAAAATTACTGCTGGTGGAAGAGCGTTCTCCCACAAGGCTCCTCAACTTTGGAATAGCCTTCCAGTTACTGTTCGTGATTCTGAATCACTATTTATCTTTAAAAATAAATTAAAAACACATTTATTTAATCCCCTGTAGATAAAGATGTAGATCTCAGGCTTGGCTGTGTTGGGGGGTAATCTTTGATCAGTGTGTGCTGGCGTTTCACCTCTTCACCCACCTCGTCATCAATGGGGGGGGTGTGGTGCTGAAATGATGCTGTTCCGGGGTGCTATCTGAACTATGTATAGTCTGCAGTATCTGCCTCTTTAAGTTATGCTGCTCTAGTCAGTGATGCCGGAGTCACATGCTGCACTGTGTCAATCAATTACTTATTAATTAAACGCTGTGCTTTATTATTAGCTCTAACTGCCTTCCTGTCTGTTTCTTTTGAGGTGTGACCAGCTTCATGGAGGTTAAGTCAGATCTTCATCCATGGCTCTGCCGACGAATACTGGATGGAACCTGAATATTAATTGGACTGGCAGTCCTGCAGGACACCCTTAATGGACTCACATATAGTTTTCCAGTTGTTAGAGTTTTTCCATTTGTTAAATATCTGTACATGGCTGTCCTACACTGTTGTTGCTGCCTGGCCGCTCAAGGAGGATGAGACCCCCACTCCCCCCCTTGGGTCCTCCCAAGGTTTCTTCCTTAAATAACAACATAACAGGGAGTTAAAAGCCTTTAAAGAATTATTTAAAGGCTTTTCATTCTGTAAAGCTGCTTTGTGACAATGTACTGTTGTAAAAAGCGCAATATAAATAAATAACTTGAACTTGAACATAAAATATGTCTGTCAGCAGTGGATACCACATTCAGTTCTAATACATGATGGTTTTGGCTGAAAATTTTTGAATAAACGAACCTGACCTTTTGCAGAAAAGCATGAATCCGTTTTACAAGTTAGTCGCAGACGAGACAGTTTTAACTGAATACCGTTTTGAAATACCGTAACTTTGCGACAGTTTGTGCATTTAGAAGAATTCTGACGGTTTCTGAAAGCTGGGAAGCTGCTCTTTACAGCCAACATGCAATTATTACGGCAACTTTACTCCCTCATACATACACAGAGCTTGGAAGCACAAACAGCTGACGGTGACTCAATCGTACAGTCTCGCTCCTGGAGGAGAGGCGGCCAGAGAATGCTCACTCATTTTATCCGGGGTTACTGACAATATAACCGGGGCTATAGCCCCGAAAGCCCAGGTCTAACGACGCGCCTGGTCTTATTTTTATTACAAATTAGCATTGGATTCGCACTGGCGTTTGCATAGAAGTAGTAGTAGATTTATGAACCACTGGGTGGCGACACTGATGTTGCAGTGCAGTCAAACGGAGCCTCAAAGAAAGAAACATGAACATGGCCGCTTGCAGGATGTTCAGGTCTGGTGTGGTGTTACTGCAGTCATCCCTGGACTTTACCAAACAGGTAATCGTCAACTACTGCCAGATTCGGAGCTGTTAGCTATTTAGAGCTCTCCTTATCTTTTCCTGCTGAATAAATCCCTTATTGCCCTTCACGTAGACTAATAGCAGTTGGCAGGGTAACGTGACGTCACTGAAAGTCAAACGGAGACAGAATGGATTTTTTATTTTATTTTATTAGCCTTAATTTGGGTCATTTTATTTTTATATGTATTAAACGTCTTTATCTCAACTGTAATAATGCACAATTATTGTAACTATGACTTTGAAAAAGTGCCTTGTTCATAAATTAAGTTACATATTACATATTCACTTTATCAATGTGTATTAATAAATACATATCAATTACTTGCAGTACGTACAAGGGTAATTTCTTCAGTTTGTACAGTTATAAATACATTTACATACAAAATGTGTATTAAACAATTTAACTTCAAGACATCACATTAACTTGATGTTGGCTTATAAACTTATAAACATGTAAATTTCATTACAAACTGTTGTCTAGCAAGTAAACAAATTAGTTAAGCATGATCTAAACTCGTTGTAGCTGAACTAATGATTACTTTCATTGTCATTAATCTGCCATTATTTTCCATTTGTTCGGCCTGTAAAGATGTCAGGAAATTAGGAAAAAGAAAACAAAAGTAGACTTGAATATTTTTGAGGGACAGTTCTATGGACAGATAAAACCAAACTGGAAGTGTTTGGACATATGGACCAGTGGTAGGCCAGTCTGGTAGTCGCAAATATGCACCATGGATTGGCGGTTTGGAGAGGAACGTGATGCCTTCTATTTTAAAATTTAACCTTGTTGATCAGTGGACTTTCAAGCAAGACGATGATAACAATAATAGAAAACATGCTTATTTTATGTTTACATGTAACATGTTTATTGTCATTATCCTTAAGTCACATTTTTTTAATTACACTATAATGCTTTTAAGGTGAGGGGGTAGAATATATTTTATTGGAAGTTAATGTTTGTGTATTAATTACATAATTGATTAAATACATTTTAATTACATTAATCTTGAATAAAGTGGCACAATGTCTTAGTGGTTAGCACTCCAAGATCGAATCCCGATCAGGGTGGAGTTTCATGTTCTGAGTAGGTTTCCTCTAGGTTCTCCGGTTCTCCCACAGTCCAAAAGTAAATCACACACAAATTCCCCTACTAAACCCTCCACTTAAGTGGAAGATATGAATAGTTAAGCATAAATAATTAAATTTATTATAGTATTGTAGTTAAACTTTGTTAACTGCATGAAATAGTTTTTAAACAGTTATGTTTAAATAATTGTATTTTGGTTTTGTTCTAAATGTCATGGTTTTTTGACATAACTGTTCTTAACGTTTTTACTAAATCCAAAAAACCCAACAGGTCCGGCTTCTATGATGGCAAATTCGCTTATGAAAGTAATTCTATATGTTAAAAAATCCATCTTTACCGTTAGATCCTGCTAAATCTTGACTTTGTCTACTTGTAACATGTCATACTATCATGGAAGAAAAGCTCTGATGAAAACCAAAGATTTGATGGGCTAAACTGATAATTCATTAATCTTAATATACTTAGTTTGCTTTATTGTATTACCACATAACCTGAACCAACTTGTTTACATTGCTGTGTTGTTTGTACATTGTAGATGTTCAAAAGTTCACTGGGGGTCGTTGCCCATGCCAGAGGTTATTATGTTGACTGGAGAATGCTACGAGATGTGAAGAGGCGACAGATGGCGTATGAATATGCAGATGCAAGACTCCGTATTAATGCAATTCGCAAGAATACAGTATTACCTAAAGACTTACAGGTATGTAAGATATATTTAAGATACATGATTTATGTAAAAATACTATTTATGCATAAAAGTATTGCCCCTTTCAATCATTAACTTCAAACATTTTATTTGGTCAAAAGTTTTTACAATCAAGCACAACTGTATGCTTCCATCTTTATGGAAACAGTTCACAAAGCAAGATCCATAAAGGCATGGTTGGATGGATTTAGAGTGAAAGAACTTGACTGACCCATGCAGAGCACTGACCTTAACCCCATTGATCACCCAAAGAAAACTGCAATTGGAAACCAGGTCCTCTAATCCAGCATCAGTGAAGGACCTCACAAATGCTCTTCTGGATGACTAGGCAGACCCCCCACACACATACACACACGCACACACACCAAAATGATGTAGAAAAACTTTACAGACGTCTGAAAGCTTATGCCCCTCGTTGAAAACTATTGTTTGAAAATACCCTGCTATTCAACACTTGGGCCCATTTGTTCTCAATAAATCTGTCCCAGATTTTGTTGTCATTGTTCACTATTAGGCAAGTGAGACTCTCCTCTCTGAATTTTGCCTTGTCTTTAAATCATTTAAATCCTGCACAACTCAATCATCTTCTTTGGTGGAAACCACTCAATTACCTTTCTGCCTTTTATTCATTTATCAACATTTGATCTGTGCCACATTTCACATTTATTGGTTAATTTTCCCACAACATCAGCTACAATTGGCAAAACATTCACCGGTGTAACTATAGGAAGTTGATGTCCATGCACATAGGCCGTATTGAAAATCAAATCAATTATTTATACTAAACATGTTTTTTTTTCACAGGAGGTAGCAGATAAAGAAATTGCTGCATTACCACGAGACAGTTGCCCTGTGCGAATCCGGAACAGGTGTGTGGTTACATCAAGACCTCGTGGAGTGAAACGCAGGTGGCGAATAAGCCGCATCGTCTTTAGGCACCTAGCTGACCACAATCAAATGTCTGGCATACAGAGAGCTATGTGGTGAAAGACAATTGACACGATGTTTGAAGCAGATATTGTTGTCATGTTGCAGCCAAATGGTTATCAATGGATGATGAAGTGATGTCTTGATATACTTCATAGGCGTTGTTTGGTTGTTCAGTAATACAAAGATCATAAAGAGTTGGTGCAATGTATGTTTGTTTTCTGAAAATAAAATCAAATAAATTGAATTGTCACAGCTGTTATAGAATGTGTCACATTTTGAAAAAATACTATAGCTACTAATGTAAAAATATTGTAGCCCGCAAGGAGGCATAGATGGGAGAGCTGTCATCTCCCAACAAGAAGTCTATATACAGGGTTTGGGTAGGCAGCAGGTCACAATCATGGATAAATGAGGTTCTAATCAAGAAAAAATCTAAACAAGTAAAATTCCTTAAAAAAAGTACTTTCACCTTGATAAAAGTACATAAGTAAAAAATGTTTTTGTATCTTTGTTTTTTTTTTTCTTAAATGTCAACTGCTGGATGTGTAACTACTGTAGTTTGTATTGCGTTACCCCTAAATACATTTTAAGGGTTATGAGTATAAGTAGCCACTGCTGTGTTGGTAAGAATTTATATTGTACACTGTAACCTTTGAAGTAAGCCTTCATAATTAAAATAATAGAAAATAAGCAATAGTGCAACAACCAGATCAGATTTACAAAAAAGAAACATGAGATCACAATAGTCAAAATACCACGAAGCTTTAAATCTGTACATTATTAATGTAAGTCAACAAGCTAAATGAGCAAAAGCTTTCTGACAACTTAATAACACTATGCCCAGCGATAGATTGGCACCCTGTCCTGGGTGGATCTGCCCAGCGCCCGAAACGTTCTCCCCTGGATGGGCATGGGGAAGCCCCCCGCGACCCTGATAGAGGATAAAGCGGAAAATAATGAATGAATGAATAATAACACTACTATAAAGTCATTCATAACCACGTGTGACCTTCATTGAAGTGGGAATTGACTGATCTGTTGTTTGACACGATCAGGTTTATAATGATGCAGTTAATCTATCTCGTTTTAGGGTTTGTACTTTCACATTTGACATATTTTACATTACAATGTACACATTGGCAGCACGGTGGCATAGTGGTTAGCACGTTTGCCTCTCAGCGCTAGGGATTCCCGGTTCGAATCCCAATCTGGGTGGAGTTTCCATGTTCTCCCCGTGTCTGCGTGGGTTTCCTCCGGGTTCTCCGGTTTCCTCCCACAGTCCAAAAATATGGATCAAATATGGATCAAAAATATTCTCAAAATTGCCCCATATAGAGTGTGTCTGTGTGAGTGAGTGTATGCCCAGCGATGGATTGGCGCCCTGTCCTGGGTCATTCTGCCCAGCGCCCGAGACGTTCTCCCCTGGATGGGCATGGGGAACCCCACCGCGACCCTAATAGAGGATAAAGCGGGAGATAATGAATGAATGAATGAATGTACACATTTAGACATTATGAGCCAGATGCTACAGTTTATCACGGATAATCGGACTCTTATTTTGTGATCGAAGCGGAAGTACATCTGCAGGATCGTTCTAGAAGCGACTGTACATGTGATCGAGCTAAAGTGTTCAGCCTTTGCGATTTTTGCTTTTGAATATTAAGTGTAGCGAGGACGTAAGCGACAATGGACCTTTGCGAACAGGTAGGAGAGAGCTTTCATTTAGGTTAACTTTAATTGTAGTAGACATTTCTTCATTTCTTCATAGGTAAGTGGAGGGAACCTTGATGAGCAACTCCAGGTTTCTGTATTAACGTGTGTGTGTGTGTGTGTGTGTGTGTGTTTGTATATGTGTATTGTGTTTGAATAATTGTTTAATTGAGATGAAGTGTTGTTAAAGAATAAAACAAAATAAGTAAATTGTTGATAGTGTGTGTGTGGATTGATGGGTGGGTAAGTGGGTTGGAGAAAGCGTGATTTTTGTCACAGATGTGGGAAAGAATAACAACGTAATGAAAGGAAAAGTAATTATTTTAGTGCCAGAAATGCTGAGAATGGTTTTAAGCCAAATGTTCTAAATATGAATGCCATACGTACAGTAAATACTACAGTTCCGTGATATGTAGTTGCACTTAAAATAAACGAATATACTTTTTACATTATAGCCTATATTTAGTTAGTTACATTTATATTCTTTTTCATTCATTCATTATCTTCCGCTTTATCCTCTATTAGGGTTGCGGTGGGTTTCCCCATGCCCATCCAGGGGAGAACGTTTCGGGCGCTGGGCATATACAGCCAGGACAGGACAGGGCACCAATCTATCGCTGGGCACACACTCACTCACACAGACATGCATGCATACACACTGCATGCATGCATTTTTGGACTGTGGGAGGAAACCCATGCAGACACGGGGAGAACATGGAAGCTCAAACCCAGATGGGGATTCGAACCGGGAATCCCTAGTTCGCTGAGAGGCGAACATGCTAACCACTAAGCCACCATGCCGCCCATTTATATTTTTAAAAGTGATAAAGTGTTTTATTTTGCCCACTGTGCGTACACACAGAGGAATATGTCCCATCCGTGCAGTGAAACACATAAATACACACACTGGTGAAGTGGTTGCATATGCCCGGACTGTGGGCAGCCTTGGACACGGTGCCCTGGGAGCAATTGGGGTCAGGTGTCTTGCCCAAGGGCACTTCAGCCATAGTACATGGTGGGACTGGGAATCGAACCGGAGACCTTCAGGTCAAAAGGCTGGTTCCTTAACCACAAGCCCATGACTTCTTGAGTTTATTGTTTAATTTGTGTAATATGGAACAGCTGCTGGTTGCTCTGAATTTACCTTGGGGTCAATAACGTATCTTTCGTATCGTTTTGTTTCGTGGCGTTACGGTTCTCCACCACACCTGAATTAAATTTCAGAACCGATTTATATTATTTTTGTTTAATTTCAGGCTGTTAAAGAAATATGTGATGTATTATTTATATCTAACAGACCGTCGAAATTACTATGTAATTGTATAGACCTCTGCTCTTCAGAGGTGGGCTATTTAAAATTTTATGCTTTATTGTTGTGTGTGTGTAAAATGTCCCTTTTCGGTGGGTGTGTTAGTTAATAAATATTCAACAGGGCCAGAATGGTTTACCATTTTTGATGGAACTACAATATCTGAAATATATTGTATATAAATAAGTCCTCATAAAATTTTCAATGTGCTTTGATACATTTGTGAACATCTGACACTTTTACCCTAAAATTAACATACTTTGCCACTCACAAATAGAACATTTTATTAGATTAGATAATTTCTTAATGAAGGAATTACAAAATCAAAAATTTTTGTGTAATATGTTTTACTCTTATGTGTTATCTGCAGGAAAAAGTGTTAAAGTGCTCAAAAACATCTTGGCACCAATGCAAGTAAATTCATGTTTTATTTATTTAATAATGATTTCTAATGTTTAGATTACACAGCTGGAGAATGACTTGAAGGAAGTAAAACATCTTCTGGAGTTGTGTGAAAGAAAGCGTGTGCAGGAGATTCTTTCAAAGGAGAAGATAAAACTTGAGAAAGAACTTGCACAGAAACAGCAACAGAAGGACCAGCAAACAAAGAGAGACTCAAATGGCAAAACAGATACTTCAAAGGGATACACAGTCAAAATAAGCAATTATGGTTTGTTCACTGTGTGAATATTATTCAACTTTTAATAATCTAGTGGCTCTAATAAAGTAATTAATAAGATTTATACATATGTACTATGTTTTTTTTTTTTTCCACTTATAGGTTGGGACCAGTCGGAAAAGTTTGTAAAAGTGTACATCACACTTAAAGGAGTACATAATATCCCTGCTGAGAATATTGAAGTTAGCTTTACAGAGAGGTATGTTTGTTTAATCTTATGTAGAAGGTGTCGTTAGTGTAAAGCTGATAAGAGAAAGGTTGTTCGACTGCTGTAGGTTTTTGAAATGTTTGCTGAGGTTTGTTTTCTCAGATAAATTTTGCATTGTAATATCAGAGGTTTTTTTTATTATTTAAAACATTCATAGATATTCCGTGTTATTTGTTGTGTAATAATTGTTGTTAAGGGAAAACAACAGTATTGTTTTTTTGGCAGTATTGTAAACAAAAATGCAACTATTACTTTCATATAATGTATAAAAAGATGATAATAAGAATAAAATATATATAAATGTATAATTAATTACTTTCTGATATAAAATGACCTTTTATTTCTTCGTGTAAATGCCATTATTCATGTTTTATGTACAGTTTATCAGTGCACTTTACATTCAGTAATTGTGCCACTTGGACCACCTATTGTCTGGTCAGTTTTCAATTCCAGGACTCCAATCAAAACCACAAAAGTTTCATCTGAACCACAAGACTTTTCATCATAATAAATTGTGTGTCTTTTCAGCACACTAGGTTTACCATGTTCAAAAGCAAGCAGATTGCTCTTAAACTTGCAATAACAGTTTTAAACATGTTCCATACATGGAATTTAATTGGGTGAGAGGAAAATTTGAATTGAATTTGATTTGAAAAATGCTAATACCTATTTAATACTATGAAGAAACATTAGTAATTATGTTAGAGACTGTTTTACCAATCACAATTTAAGGCATTTAATGTTTCTGCATTTTGTTTTAATTTCAATATGTATTGTCATTTGTCACATCTATTTAACATACCACAATTAAACTCTGTTAGTTAGTAAAGCATAAATACAGTTGTGAGAAATAATAAAGAGTATAATATTATATACTGGCCAATAAGTTTCAAATAAGTAAACAAGTTAGATAACAAAATGCTTTTACCAGTTATACATTACCAGTAAATTTGACCAAAATAACACTTAATAGAGAAAAACTGAACACTCTGTTTTGGCTAATAATTAGGTTTGATAATACTGCAGTTTAACTGGTTCTTTCTTAACTGTTTATTTTCTCTTAGTAAGATGTAATAGTAATTGTACCACTTCTTGTGAAATATGTGTCGTTCTTATTTAAAAAAAAAAAAAAAAAAAAAAAAAAAAAAAAAATCCATGCATACAAAAACCTTATACAGCCCAGTAACATTTTATTTGGGAACAGTTTCTGAATTCAATGGCAATGTGTGTCATTTTGTAAAAGAAAAAGGTAGGATTTTAATATAAAGTCCCTCAAAAAATCCCTCAAGTCACATAGGTTAACAACGTTCTGACAGTATAATGGGCATGCATGCAAAACTTTATCGAATTCTTTCTGAAAAACACAAGCACAGACTCGTTAAATTTCACAGCTGCAGTTTGATTGACACAAGGGAAGAAATTCCTGTTAACTCTCCTTACCCCTTCCTTATGAGTTTTTCCTGTTTGTAAATTTGTTTCAATATTTTTAACAAGTAGCTTGCGTTTTGTAATGTTTTTTTTCTGTTTTGATAACTGTTTTGATAATGATGTTCATTTGTTCCTTTCATCTACCATAACCTCTGGTCAGCAGTAAATAAATATATAAAGCAATCTCTGTCTTGGTTTACAGGTCTTTTAATGTGCTTGTGAATGATTTGGAAGGAAAAAACTATCAAATGGCGGTCAACAAACTGTTGTGGCCTATTACAGTGGAAGAAAGCAATAAAAAGGTGTGTTGGCTACACGGTGCATAACTTGGATCACAGATCAGAGTACCTAGTACTGACCTTCACACATATATTTTAAACACAGGTCAAAACAGACATGATACTTGTCATGTGCAAGAAGAACACATCAAAGAAGTGGGATTGCCTTACACAAGTGGAGAAACAGACAAAGGAGAAAGAGTGAGTATGGCATTACCATTATAATAGGGGGATATGTCATATGAAAAGGTAAACAGTCCAACAATGCAGAGTAGACCCTGCAGAGCTGTATTTCCAATCCATTTTTACTTTTGTCTTTGGATTGTTAAATAAATTTAAGATTCTCAGAAGAAACCCTTTTAGGATTGGGGGAACAATATTGTTTTGGCATTCATGCCTGGAAATGAAACCTTTTTTTTTTTATATAAGGTGATGGCGCCACCTGCTGCTTCACTATGTCATCCTATACAATTTACCTGCTGTGTTAATGAATAATGATATATTGATTTGGTGTAGGACGGCACACGGTGGCTTAGTGGTTAGCACGTTCGCCTCTCAGCGCTAGGGATTCCTGGTTCATATCCCCATCTGGGTGGAGTTCCGCATGGGTTTCCTCTCACAGTCCAAAAACATGGATCAAGTCAATTGAGTTCTCCAAATTGCCCCATATAGAGTGTGTGTGTGTGTGTGAGTGTGTTCCCAGCGATAGATTAGCACCCTGTCCTGGGTGTATCTGCCCAGCGCCCAAAACGATCTCCCCTGGATGGGCATGGGGAACCCCACCGCAACCCTAATATAGGATAAAGCGGAAGATAATGGATGGATGGATGATTCGGTATATAGCAGGGCAGCTTAAAAAATTGTTAGTAAGTACCACATTGGCAGATATCACAACTCAACAAATATTTTTGTTGCACTTTAAATCTTGGTGTATATATTTTACAGTTTTTTTTTTTTTTTTTTTTTGTAAAAGGTATACTTTTAAAATCGTATTTGGATTTCATGCATGCGTGATACATTTTAAACCTACAGAGATTTTACATCCACATGCAGGATTTAACAGGAAAGCCAGTATACAGGGTATTTTCTGCAAATGCACCAATCATTTAACCTATAGTGTTTTAGGTAAAGTACAGTGCAAAAGTACATAATGTATCAACTTTGTACTTCACAGAGGATAATGGTTAAGTGCCTACTTACTACTAACTTTATACACCTTTGATTTTATGTCCTCTAATGTAATTAATTAATACTTAACGTAAAAATTATTACTTAAAAAAAGGTGTTCATTTTGCTTAAACATTCAAGCAATCAGGTGAAAAAAGTAAAATATTTGGAAATATACTTAGCCCTCTGATGTATTAGTCTGTACTTATTTAGAGAATTTTTTGACTTCAGTTAAATTTGGTAAACAGCAATGCAATTCTCTTTGTGTCAAACCTTGAGTCAGCAAAACTTATGCGTTTCAACAGTATCTTGATCACATGGGTACTGCCTCATAGTTTACTTAACGGACACAATTTTTATCTTTGAAAAGGTGTTTAATTGGAGAATGTTTAGAAATAATGGTCGGCAGTTTAACTCTTGTGCAGATGATAATGGAGCAAGTCTGCCACTAGGTGGTGCCATGATTCATTCATTCATTATCTTCCGCTTTATCTTCTATTAGGGTCCTATGGGGTTCCCCATGCCCATCCAGGGGAGAACGTCTCGGGCACTGGGCAGATACACCCAGGACAGGGCGCCAATCTATCGCTGGGCACACACTCACTCACACAAACACACTATATGGGGCAATTTGGAGAACTCAATAGACTTCATCCATGTTTTTGGACTGTGGGAGGAAACTGGAGAACCCGGAGAAAACCCACGCGGACATGGGGAGAACATGGAAACTCCACCCAGATGGGGATTCGAACCGGGAATCCCTAGTGCTGAGAGGCGAACGTGCTAACCACTAAGCCACCGTGCCGCCTACTGGTGCCATGATAATTTTGTATAATCCACCCACTCTAGTAGTTAAAATGTATATGAACAACTAACCGTCACAATTTTATGAGAATGGTGGACATTTAATTATTAAGTGAGTTTATTTTTTTAAGTATACAAGTTATGACCATTAATTCTAAATAGCCATTTTAGTCTCATTAAATGAAAAAGCCTGTATCATATTTAGTGTACCAATTTATCCTAAATATACTGCATGGGGTAGAGGTTAGGCACTCTATGGCTGTTTTTTAGTGTGATACCCTAACCTGTTTTCTCTTTTTAGGAAGCCCAACTATGATGAAAATTCAGATCCTGGAGAGGGGCTGATGAACATGCTGAAGAAGATGTATTCTGATGGTGACGATGAAATGAAGCGTACCATCAACAAAGCCTGGGCTGAGTCACAGGATAAAAAACATAAAGGAGATGACTTTGGCTTTTGAGCCAATGAAACATTAATTGTTCCTCATTACATTCCATTAAATTGCTTTTTTATTTTATTTATTGTTATCAAGAGTTCAGTTCAATTAAAAGTACTTATCACTACCCCCCCTCATTCATTCATTCATGCCTTGTATAGTGGCATAATAAACTAAAATCACAATTTAATAGCTTGGCAATATTAAGACCAGATTTTTTGTGTTCAAGCTTAATTATACGTTTTTTTTTTTATAATAAACACTGAGTAAACTGCTCTTTGTGACAGTTTAATGAGTAACAGTAGATGTTTACATTTCAATGCAGCAGGGGGCAGCACAAGTTATTTTCTGCCTTGTCATTTGGTTGTATTTTTTTTAGCTTTACTGTTTGTGCACCTTAAAATATTGAGCAAATATTGTTGCAGATTTGTTCTGTGGAGATATTGCCAACACAGTAATACTTTAGGCTTTTTTTAATGTCAATGTAACAACAGGGAAGATGCTCTCTTGATCTAGTAAAGGTACTATGCAACAAACTTTCTGAGAGTACTTCAATTTCACATTTTTAAAAAATATAACGGTTGTCTTTCCAGATGTGCTTAATGGTCTGACACAACACCAATCTTTGCAAAAATGTTGAATACCAAAGATCAAGCAGTGTCATTTTATGAAATAACTGCCAAAGTCACCTTAAATGGACCTCATCTATTGGAGACAATCCCTAGAATTCGCTAAACATCACAAAATGTTCCTTGAAATATTGTGAAATCATGCCCATAACATTATTCATCAGGTATTGCACAAACTTGTTGGGATCTATGCAACTCGGGTATTAGAAGAAAGGGGGTGGGAAAAGCTTGGCTCTGGTTCCCACTGTATGAAGTGTACCTGTTCTCGTTTTTTTTTTGTTTGTTTTTTTTTTTTTTTTTAATATACATTTAATTATACAGGTTTATTTCTATAGTCCAAGAACATAGCTACACTTGAGATAAATAACTTTTAAGTGTATATTTAACTATGTTTTGTCTGTGAATCTACTCTGTGATAAACCAGTGGCCTATCCCAGTTCTTTTATTACCTTTCACCAGTAAATAGTAGACCATGTTCCAGCAAACAGCATGGAAAAGTTGTACAAGGAAGCTAGACAACTAGAAAACAATATTGAAAATGTTTAAAAAGTCAGCAAAGGACTTTGTTCTTCTCTTCACGTTTAAACAGAGGAAGGAAAAATAGGCTTGGTTTTTGGAATGAGGAAGTCCAGGAAAGTTTAGGGAGGAAGTGTTTGGTTAAAAAAATAACTTCAAAGAGAACAATGAAGGTGTACAGGATTACAGAGAAATCAGGAGTAAGGCAAAGCATAGTGTCCATGACAGAGGTGTGAAGATTGGATAGTTTGAAGGTAGTGCTTCAGATTAGCAAGGAGGAAGTAAAGGCATTTTTAAAAAATGGATTGGTTACTCCAAATGAGAACTGTTGAGACTTGGAAATGTTTAGGAGCGATAGCAGTAATGTTCATTTGAGATATCAACTGAGGAGTGGAACAGAAGTGTATTAGTTCCATTTTTGTAAGAATAATGATGATGATGTGCAGTAACCAAGTAATGAACTTGATCAGCCACAATGTGACGATCTGGGAATAAAAGAGAAAGGATTGTTTGCAGAGGATTAATAAATAGTTAAATTAATAAATACTTTGTGTCAATTGTACAAAGTAATTAAGGCAGTTGTAGAGAGGTAAAGAGAGTTTATGCAAAGTGAAGTCGATGGCATAAAGCTGCAGGAGTGATCTTTATTTACAAGGCAGTAGTGAAGCCTGCAATACTGTGTGGCGTAGATATGGTATCACTGATGAAAGGGAGGTGTTTAAAAGTGGCAGTAATGGAAATGCTGTGACTCACTGGGAGGGAAAAGAATGGATAAGATTAAGAATGAGTTTATTAGAGGGATGGTACAGGTAGGACGTTTTGGAGGCATGATTGTGTTGCATGGTTGGGGCATGTACAGAGGAAGGATACTGAAGATAGAACCAAATATTTCCAAGTATATGAGATAATATTGTTGATTTAAAACTGGGTGGCTTAGTGGTTAGCACAATCGCCTCTCAACGCTATGGATCCAGGTTCAAATCACATTCTAGGTGGAGTTTCTGTTGTTCTACCCCTTTTCTGTATGGATTTCCTTCGGGCTCTCTGGCTTCTTCCCACAGTCCAAAAACATGGATTCAAGGTAAATTGACTGCTCTATATTGTCCCTATATAGTCTGTGTTTGCCCAGTGATAGATTGGCATCCTGTCCTGGTTGTATCTGCCTAGCGACCACAACCTTCTCACCTGGATGGGCATGGGGAACCACCGACCCCTAGTAGAGGATTATTTCTGAATATAATGAATCAATGAATGATTTCAACCCAACGATTTGCAAAGAGGGTGGCACGGTGTTTTAGTGGTTAGCACATTCACCTCTCATTCCCGGTTCAAATCCCAATCTGGGTAGAGTTTCCATGTTCTCCCCGTGTCCGCATGGGTTTCCTCCGGGTTCTCCGGTTTCCTCCCACAGTCCAAAAACATGGATCAAGGTCAATTGAGTTCTCCAAATTACCCCATATAGTGTGTATGTGTGAGTGAGTGTGTGCCCAGCCATAGATTGGTGCTCTGTCCTGGGTGTATCTGACCCTAGTAGAGGATAAAGCGGAAGATAATGGATGGATTTGCAAAGATCCTGTCTCTAAATAACTCAGACACTTAATTTTTATGTTTTTATTTTTTGTTTGTTTGTTTTTTTTGGCAAATCCGTCAAGTCAATCGTCGCCTTGAGTTTTTTTTTATTATCTGCAAATGTAAACCCACCGTGTAAAGGTGAGGTAGGCCCAAACTTCAGCTTCACAACGCATTTTAGCTTCCTAATGACATGGCGTTACGCATATCCAGTAAGGAAGCCTATAGGTCGCTCAGATCTGCAGGGGTAGTGCACAACTGAGTCATTAAGAGGGCTTTACTGACTGAAAAGCACGGCATTGATTAAACACAATCAATGCACAAAGCAGTCAAGCATTTTGCACGGTCTCTGGCAGGCCTTTGAAGCATTCGTTACAAACCGGCCGTGATTGGATTAGCGCCGCTTTCATTCACTCTTTCAACCACGTTCCCATTCCACCGCCCTCCACCTCCTGACTGACGGGCTTGCAACCAATCACCATGCCTCTTGATATATTTGCCGCGCCTGCCATTATGACGTCACGGCAGATTTATATACCCAATTGCAGCCGGTCCTCACGCGTTACAGCGGAGCGACCTCGGAGGAGAGAGGAGTCGAGACAGTGGAGACGACGAAAGATTGCGGAAACTCGGCTCTCGATGAATGGACTGTACTTGTTTCACTACGACACAACGCCGTTCCTGTCTCACGATGAACCCGGAGTTATTTAAGGCTTCCCCGGAGCGCGTTCAGTCCGCACAGACGAACAAACCAAGCCGCGGCAAATGCGAGCCGAACAAAGTGGAACTCGCTCAGGTGGTTCACGATCCCAAAACCGGACGTTCCTACTCCAAAGGAAAGCTTTTGGGCAAGGTACAGCCGCTTGGATCATTAATGTTCTTTTGTCATCTAGACGGCTTGATATTTCCACACTTCTTCGTAATAGAAGGCCCGTGGGTTCATTCTTCAGATGTGATAATCTACCCTGGATCTCTGTAATCGTGCCTCTGAATCCTAAAGCAAGGCTTTACTGTAATCTGGGCGCTTTTATTCCAGACTGTGGCATGTCCACATCCTGGGCTTTTATTCGGGCATGTATTGGCTTTCTTACAGGCTGTTAAATGAACCTACATGGTCTGATGCTGTCGTTTTTTTAAGCCTGTTTAATATAACGTGTCTCCCTTTTCTGATACACGCAGCTTTATTTTAAACATATGACCTCTAGACTGATTCCATATCAAAATGCACTAGTGTAAAATATGGCGGGGTTCCTCGTCTTTACTCTAAACCATTTAATTCTGTTCGAGACAGAATGGCTTTGAGATGTTTGCTTTTAGTATCTATGAAATTTCCTTCTGCAGTCATCAATTCATTGAGAGGCTGGGCTCTGTTCTGGAAGCTATTTGCTTGGTGCTGTGTGCGCATTGGGTTGAACTGTGATGCAGCCCAGCCCTCTTTGATGATGATGAACATGATCATAGAGAAAAAGATTTAGCTAATTTTTTTTTCTTTTTGTGTGGTAGACGTATTGTACGATTAAGCCTCTAGTTTAATTCACAGAAAAATAAATATTTGCTTTATTATGGGTTTTAAAAACGGCAAACTGCAGCGTCATGATTAAATGCAGTGATTCAGACGTGTTCGAACATGCACATACATGTTTTTAGATGAACACCTATGCAAACACATGCCTGTAAACATGCACCCTTCATGTATACACATGCATACGGGTGACGAACATATGTAGAATAGCAAGTCCTTCCCAAGTGCTGATATATTCATTGTACATCTTGTTACAGGGGGGCTTTGCTCGCTGCTATGAAATGACTGATCTTTCTAGCAACAAGATGTATGCTGTAAAAGTGATTCCACAATCCAGAGTGTCCAAACCACACCAGAGAGACAAGGTAAACACTAACAACAGTTATTTTGTCAAGGGAGCCAAACCATTTCTTTTGTTCCTAATCCTAAGGCTGCTACTCCTCCTTTATCATGTAGATCACAAATGAAATAGAGTTGCACAAGACCCTCCAGCACAAGCATGTGGTGAAGTTTTCCCATCATTTTGAAGACCAAGATAACATTTACATCTTCCTGGAGCTCTGCAGTAGACGGGTGAGTTGCTGTGGAAGGACCAGTGTTGTCGGTTATCGTTATCAAGGTGAAAGGAATGCCTCAAGTGATAACATGTTCGTTTTTTTTTTTTTTTTTTTTTTTTTCCTTTGCCGCAGTCTTTGGCACATATTTGGAAAGCGAGACACACCCTCACAGACCCAGAAGTGCGGTACTACCTCAAGCAAATCATTTCTGGTCTAAAATACCTCCACAATAAAAATATCCTCCATCGAGACCTCAAACTAGGTAATGCATTGTCTACATTTCACTGACCTTTAATGTGCTATTAACATTTGTAAGTTGGCATGCATGTTGACATGGTACTGTTTGCGCAGGTAATTTTTTTGTGAATGAGAATATGGAATTACGACTGGGAGATTTTGGGTTGGCTGCGAAGCTCGAGGCTGTTGAGCAGAGAAAAAAGTAAGTTCTAACTTTTACAGTAGTTCATAGTGGAGTGCTGATTGTGGTCAGGTCTGTTAATTTGCATTAAAATAAATAATCTTGCAGAACCATCTGTGGAACACCAAACTACCTTGCACCAGAAGTTTTGAATCGTCAAGGGCATGGGACCGAGTCTGACATATGGTCCCTGGGTTGTGTAATGTAAGTAAATGCCTTTTCCATCTTATTGACATTTAGTTTATAGTGGAACTGCCTCAAAAGTGGCAATACAATACAATGGATATAATTTGGCCACAGTTCAACATTATTGATTAACATTTTACAGTTCAACATATACTGTTCTTTTTTATTATTTTATTTATTTATTTTTTAGTAGACATTTCAATATGTTTTTGAAATGACAAACAAAAGCAAAATGATCAAAAAAGCATTTTTTTTAGTAAGAAAATATATTTAATAAGTTAGAGTAGTTGCATAAATATATCGTGGCAAATAATATTTATACTACACTGTTTCAATTGCCCCCCCCCCCCCCCCCCTTCATTCCTAACTCTATTCAATTGTTCGGCTGTGTCAAATTTACATTATGCTAACCAAAGTTTACTTACTAACATTATCAGGTACACACTGTTATGTGGGAACCCTCCTTTTGAAACTTTGGACTTAAAAGAGACATACAAGTGCATCAAGGAGGTGAAATACAATCTTCCAGCTTCACTTTCGACTGCCGCACAAAAGTTAATCTCTGCAATCCTCCAGAAAAACCCCAGTGACCGTCTTACTCTTGATCAGATCATAGCTCATGAATACTTCAGCAAGGTAAGTGTACAGACAAGGTACACTGCTTAAATGATTTGCTTTCAGGCATAAAGGTCAAATCACATTTACAGGTGTTAATCAGTTTGTGTATTTTTCCAGGGCTTCACCCCAGATAAACTCCCTCCCAGTGCTTGTGTGATGGTGCCAGAGCTCAACCCTCCCAGTCCTGCCAAAAAGTTCTTCACCAAGATGGCCAAGAGCTTATTTGGCAAAAAAAAATCCAAAGGTAAGCATTTCGTGTGAACTGTCTTAAACCATCTGGAATCTGCTCAATATCCATTTATAATATTAATCAGCTCTTTTACTGTTGTACTGCAGAAAAGATTCCAAGTGAGGAGAAGGAGGAAATCTCTAAGCTTGTTTCTGGCATGGTCAAGCACTCGATCAGTCGGCAGATCAGTTACAAGACAGTGGGAGTGAGTGAGGTACACAGATATATCTGTAATAAATAAACCTTGTCTTTTTAAATAATTGGATGGGTTCTCTTCCTTACAAGTAACTCTGTTAGATTTAAACATCTGGCTGTTTTAATGTCATGTTAAGCATTTGGCTTCAGGCACTTAGTTTAAAACAATGGTTGACATAATTATTGAGGTGTATGACTGATATATAACTGTTCAATAAAAAGAAGTGCTGGAACTGATATGATAAGGGGGTTGATTCTGAAATAAGGCGTTTTATTTAAACACCTTAGTGGCACTGCTGGAACAAGAATAATGCAGAAACCATATAATACCCACTCTGTGGTACGACTCTTGGGGTCCTGACAATTAGAAAACAGAGTAAAGGGATGTAAAAAGTATGTACTGTAGTCCACAAACAGATTGAGAGCTCATAAAATTGACATCCATTTTAATTTTTTTTTGGTAATATTTTAAAGATTTTTTTAATATATATCTCTATACAGGCTGCATCTCCAGCAGGTCATCTGGCTGTTTCAGGTCCCTTGGACATCCCAGCGGAAGAAGAGTCCAAAAAATCTGTGTCACGTTCCTTCAAGGGCACAGTGGCCAGCAGTACTGATGGTATGTACATGCATTTTTTATTATACCTTTATTCGAAGATCAACAGATAATATATGTAATTATGTGGTTTATATTATAATCTATATGGCTTTAATTATGTGGACTGGCCTAAACAATCTTGTTGTCCAATTAAAAAAAACAAAAAACTTCTGATGCTATTATATAACTACTCATTTAAAAAGCTTTTGATTCCCCAGTTTTTTTCCCCCCGTTTTGAGATCCCCTCAGAAGCATGGTACTTTATACACTAAAGTTTTAGTTGCTTAGCCATTTAATAACAATTCTTTAACACATATATTTATGTAGCTTTTCAGATGTATGAGAACATTTCAGTTGAAATTGCTTTGTCTTAATTGTTTGGCCTGAAGTTGGAATTATATAATTATAATGTTATAAAATGTGCATATCTTCATATTATTGTTTTACTAGAGCTATTGAAGTTTTTGGTTAGTTTGTATTAAAATAGTCTTATATCGGCCCATACGTGACAAAATGGGTGTGCACATGTCTTTGTCCACATAGTACTTATTGCTGTCAGTCAATGCTTTAATCAGAATCTTATTATTAACTATGAATCCAATTTTCTATGCAGCTTGTGAAGATGTACTGACCCCAGCTGCTGTGGCAGAGACTGCGATCAGTGTTCTCGATGGCTGCTTGTCTGCAATGCCAGCCGGTTAGTTTTTGTGGTCTGACCAAAAAATTATTTTAAAAAGCATTTTAGAAATCTCTTTTTTGATCTATAAATGGATTAAAAGTAACCACATCTCTAAAACATTTTATTCAACAGGATCTAGGAATGCTCCATGTCTCTCCAAACCTAAACCTTTCGTCTGGGTGACCAAATGGGTGGACTACTCCAACAAGTATGGCTTTGGTTATCAACTGTCCAATCAGAATGTGGGTGTGCTTTTCAATGAAGGAACTCATCTGAGTCTGTGTGACAAGCGAAGGTAATTTGCAGTGTCATTGTTTGTCCTTTTAAGTAACGCTACATATATTGCTTAAAACAACATGTAAAATGCGGATTCACAATTGAACTACTATTGAATTACTTATGGTTGCTAACTGGAAATGGCTTAAAAAAAAAGAACACTACTCCAATCACGAGATTATGATCTGTCTAGAACACTTAAAAAAATGATACAGACTGTTCTTGTACCCCTTGCATGCATTTACTGTTTAACAGGAAGCAGGTCTACTCTGTATTTTTGTTACAATAAACCTTACAAAGAGCATTACATTAACGGAGTTGAATGAATCTAAGAAAACATAATGTAACTAAGACAATCCAATTGGTAAAGTTAAAGTAGACACCTGTGTAATTGTTTTTGAGTTTTTCAGCACTCACAAAAATGGGGCTTGTTGGTTAAAAGTAAAATGAGGTCAACAGTGGTTTCAAGGGTGAATAGTTTCATAGGTTTAAAAACATTGGAGAAAATTAAAAACATGTTCATCACCAGTGCATGCTGTGCAAACAAAAAAAAAACGTAACTGTCATTGTTCCTTCTTTCCCTCTTCCACAGAATAGTCCGTTACTGTTTGACTAACAATAAACACTTCACCTTCCAAGCTGATGCTCTACCTGAACAGCTACAGAGCCAAAACACATAGTGGACCTGATGGCTAACTACATGGAGCAGAATCTCATGGAAGTAAGCAACTGATTTTTAAGAATCTGTTAAATAGAAATATTTAGTTTCTACCCAGAATTAACTGGAGGGTTCTGTTTATCTTGATCAGGGTGGAGATCTGGGCAGTGATGAACTTCCTCCTCCTACAGACTGCCCTCTTCTACTGCAGTGGATGAAAACTGACCATGCCTTAGTTATGCTTTTTAACAATGGTTCCTTACAGGTGAGTCCTCAGCTTTTGTGTTTCAAACTTCAATGGCTAAATGAGTAAAAGCTATATTTTGCCTAATAAATGTTTATCTCTGCCTTTAATATGTTTCATTTTCCCCTGCAGGTAAACTTCTACACAGACCACACCAAAGTGATCCTGTGCAAGTCCTCAGACTCGTACGTTTTGACCTACATCAGCCGTGAGCGCATCTCCACCTCATATTCTCTGAGCATGCTCACCGAACACGGGTGTTCGGCAGAGCTGCGCCATCGACTCCAATATGTTGTGCAGCTGCTGCAGCACTATGAAAAGGCTTAAACCTTCTGATGACAAAGACTTTTGGACTTAAGATTAGGGAGATGCTTGTTCCTCACAACAAGGCCTCCCATTGTGGGCCGTATTTTATCCTCCTTTGGCCTGTTGTACACTGATCTGGATTTTCATTTCTTTTATGTCTTTCACACACTACCTGACAGTGTTTTATGATGTAAGCTAACCAGTGACCAGGAGGGGGAAAAAAAACTTCCGTGATGAGGATACTTGAGGAGCTTTATGGATATACCTTTTCATTGACATTTCATTTTTAATTCTGTTAACTGGTACATAACAACCACTAATGACTCCAAATGCTGTTTTTCTTACTTTGTAAACAAAGAAAGTTGTTGCAAGGCTGAAAGGAGGAGATCAATTGGAAATTGGTCACTGAGCCAAATCTAACTTGCAGTGAGACCTAGAGGGAGGAGAGTAAAGTGCCTTTTGCGGGACATCTGCCTATGTTGTGCAATAATGGCTCTTCTTGTGTGGAGGAGCCTTTATTTTTCTTTTTGTTCAATTTCACAAGTGACTAAAAATGGAGGGAGGTAAGCACTACAAAGACCTGTTTAAACTTGCTTTGCCTGGTAAAAGATATTATACCCCTGTAATATCTCAAACAGAATGTAGTAAAAATGTGTGTATATATTTGTTCCTCCAAATTGGTTTACATCGTGGCCTCCACCATTTGCTCTAAATACTGTGACTTTGCCTGTAAGGTGTTCAAGAAATAAGTATTGTTTTCATCCCATCCTTGTGAACGTCTTTTCAGTCTATTTTTGTGGCACGTTCTATTTATTTTTTTTTATTTATTATATATTTTTTTATTTATTAATGTATGGTGTTACCACTGGGTGTATGTTCACCTTTTTATGTCTTGATGGAATTGGGGGAAATAAAGTTTGTTGACTTGCAGGTCTATGTGGATTTTAATTGGAGTCTTCTGTATGGAACAAAGATTAGCCATTTGTTATATCATTTGCCTAATAATACAAGCTTACCAAATCCTGGTGCTGATGCAAAGCTACTCTCACAGTGGATAACTGTGTACACTAGCTACAGAGTAGTTCGGAAAATCTGCTGAGGCATATTTATTGATAACGTTGAGCAAGCTGGGGCTGATCCACTCCGAATTGGTTGGCCCTATGGACACCTGACACACACATATCCCTCAGCTACCTGCCTGCAGGTTTTAGAGCTGTAGGTCACCCCAATAAGGTGATGGTTAAAAATTGTTTTAAAGGATTCTGCCCATTCTGCTGAAGTTGACGTTGTGATCTAGATTGGTCCTTGATGTGTTATCAATGTAGACCTCGTTGTTTGGCTGGTGCTGTACTAAACCTTTCCTCTTACAGTAGGAACAGATGCATTGTGGTGTCTGATGTAAATTCCAAAGCTAAAGAATTTAAACTGGCCGAATTTTCTTGAGACCGTGGCCGAGGCTGCAAATGTGTGATTGATCCCTCAGAAAATTATTTTGTGAAAGAAGCCCTTAAATTCAATAAAAAACATGAATCAACTTCTGGTTACTTTTTTTTTTTTTATTCACCAATTCTTCATAAAAATAATTTTCTCTTCTCTAGAAATAACTCTTTTTAAAATCTGTGTGCTGGAAATGTATATCTTTGTGATAAATGTGCTGCAAGAGATAAAGTACTAACTGAACATTAACCACACAGCTGCTATTGTCAATCCAACACTTTAAAAGGAAATCCCACCTGTTGAAGGAAATGACATCTTGTGTCTGAGAGGGTTTGGGGTGAACAGTAAAGCACAACTGAAGTTGTATTGTAAGGTAGGTGTTCCTACCTATTCTCAACCACAAACCAGACAAAAAGAAATGAACTTGATCCCTTTGTAATCATCCTCCATACTTCGCATATATATATATATATATATATATATATATATATATGTATTTATTATTTTTTTTTCTCTTTGTTGTACTTGTTGGCAGGTAAGTGTGAAGACTTCAATCTGAAATGGTAAATGGATCAGTTTATGGTCCCCATAAACTGTGAGCCAAGTAATCATTTACCTGCTGTTCTTGCATGTTAATCCTGTAATAGGGTCATGGTTGGGGGTTGGATTTTCCCTATGCCCATCCAGGGAAGAATGTTTCTGGCGCTGGGCGGATAGACCAAGGACAGATGCACACACTATATGGGGCAATTTAGAGAATTTAATTTAACTTAAATACATGTTTTTGGACTGTGGGATAAAACCGGACAACCCTGAGGAAACCCACGCGGACACGAGGAGAACATGGAAAATCCACCAAGATTGGATTACGAACCTGAATCAACAGAGCTGAGAGGAGAACGCGCTTACCCCTAAGCCACCCTTATAGAGAATCACAATTCCCATTATTCATGTAATATAAAACAAAACGTTTTGATATACTGTTAAAACGTTTTTAGGTATTTCCTATTCCTCATTAGCTTGTATAACCATATTTAGCAGCAATCAATTGGGTTTATTCATTTTTATATTTTAAAATATATATATATATTTTTACATTGTTCTTACATTCTTTACAATGTTGCTTCGCTTCATTAAGTTTTATACACAGCTTAACTTGGTTGGAGTTCCTGTCTGTACCTTAAATGGACCATTGGAACACTAATAATTTCCTTTGAAAGTCATTCTTTTAAAGATTCAGTAGTGTGATTAGGCTCAGTGTTTTGTTGCATGGTCAGCATTTACAAGACTTTAGGTATTTATTTTGATGTGCTGTGATTGTTTTCGTCTCAATGTGTCAAATAATCACATTTTATAAATTATAATTATAAATTATTATAACCAAACAGTGCCATTTTGGTCTTGTTTGTCTAAAGAACATTGTTCCAAAAATCTTATGGTTTTATTAAATGTTAACTTTGCAATCTTAATCCATGCATTGCAGTCTGACTTTGGTGCAAATTTGCTATGACATCCACTCTGGTAAGCATGACAATACTTGACTGTGTTTTACCCTCTAAATTCCTATGAAAGCAGGTAGCGTATACTTATTTTGTTAATCGTTACTATGGAACTATGGCATAATCGGGCAGCATCTGTGTATGTCAGAAGTGTGAAAGAGTGTTCAGTTAAGTAAGTGTGCTTGTGATATTGCGTTTGTAAGTCTGTTTGTGTGTGTGAGTAAGTGACTGTAAGTGAATGTTTAAGAGTGTGTGTCTGAGTGTAAGTGTAATTGTGAAAGTGTGTAAAGAGTGTGTGTGACGTTGTGTTTCTATGAGTAAAAGTGTGATTGTAAGTGTGTGAGCATGTAAGTGTGACTGTGTATGAGTGTATGAGAGTCTGAGTGTGTGAGTGAAAGTATGAGTGTTGTAAGTCTGTGTGTGTGTGTGTGTGTGTGTGTGTGTGTGTGTGTGTGTGTATGTGTGTATGTATTATTCACGTGTTGTCTATCATATTCACCAAAAACAAAGAAAATCAATTCTAAGCGTGTGTGTGTGTGTGTGTGTGTGTATTCGATAAAGTATAACCCTGTGAATTTAGATATTAAGCATTGTAAATATAAACTAACAATCACACACCTCTTATGTAAAAAGTATTAACAGAACACTAGGTTAAGCAAGTCTAGACATGTCCCTGAAAGGGCTGGGTTCCTGCCTACACAGAGGAAAGAAAACAGCAAAAAGGAGATCTCATTCATTTCTTTGTAGTTTCTCCTGGACTATAATGAGATCAAATAAAAGACAAAGGAAAAGTCTCCTGCTGCTCAAATGTGTCTCCCGAGATAAAGACCTCAATAATCTCATATGTCTCCTTATGAATTTTAGAAGAGTTCCAATCTAACATTGTGCTCAAATCTGGCAAAATATTTCACTTGTTTACTTAATACGTGTTAATAATAACAAAACCATTTCCTATCTTTTTTTTTTTTTTTAGCTTTTTTTGATACTATAAATTACTTTTATCTTCGTTCACATTGATAGCTAAACATCTAACACATGTGAATTCCCATTTTATTTCTATAAATCTGCAATTGTACAGGAATATATCTCATCTTTGTTATATAATATTTTTTCTAAGCAATTTAGGAGAATCGAGAAGTTACTCTCCAAAAGAGACACAAGTTCCTTGATACAAGTCAAAGATGAACATTTTCATTTGGGCATTGACAAGAATTTAAAAGGTACTTCAACACAAACATTCATAATATGTTGGCATTTAAGAGTAAAAGGCCATAAATGAGCAATGTTTTCGTGAGAGAGGCAAGTTGACCACAGACACAAGTTGTTGGTATTTCTGATAATATCTGGACTTTTGAAAAGGTCATAAAAGTCTTTACAGCGCCTACAACAACAATGACAGTATCTACTAAAACTCTTTAGATATGTAAGACTTGATCAAAAAAAAAAAAAAAATAATTAAACTAAACTAAAAAAAAAAAAACTTTTTAAACTTGGGGTTTACACTCAAATTTTACCAAATTGGAAGACCTTATAGATTTTTTCAGATACCAGAATTAGAATACTTTAGTAATCCCCGGGGGGAAATTGCAGAGTGGCTTTATTATTATTATTTTTTCATTTTTTTATCTTGCCCTGACCTGGATATCCTTATTCGTCACCCAACCACATGCATGTCCACCCTTACCACTCCCTTACCTTCCCTCTTCCTCCTCTTTGGTCTTCCTTTCCTTCTCCTGCCTGCTGGTTCAATACTCAGCATCTTGCCTCCCTATATTTTTTCTCCACAATAAGCACTGTCCATCTAGTAAACTCATCATCATCATCATCATCACTTTCAATCTAAATATTGCAACATCTTAATCTCTGTTACTTAAATCGTCCTCTTCTGTTTTTTTGTTGGGGGACACTGTTTTTTTTTTTTTTTATTTTTTTTTTTAACCAAACTCTCAACACTTTGCCATCCTCTTTAAACTTTCCTGCATTCCGAAGCCAAAACACGTCTGCTTCCTTCCTCTGCCCAGATGTTACGTTCCAAGCTGATTCACTGGCCACTTTTGCTGTTGTTGACCAGATGTCTAGCTCTCTTGTACAACAATTCAATGCCTGTTCACTGAATTTAGCACCACAGGCTTCTTCCTTTAATCTCCATGGTTTCGTTTTCACTCTCCTTCTCTTCTTTACCACTAAAGACATCATACAAATGACCTTTTTCAGGTTTTGTCTCCTGCAAAGAATATAATTCACCCGTGTGCTCCTTTGTCCAATCTTAAATGTCAAACTGTACATCCTTGTTCCTGAATTATGTTTTCCCTGTCCCCTTCAATCCTCCATACAAAATCTACCACCATTTGCCCTTCCATGTTCCTGTCCCTAAAACCATATCAACCCAACACATCATCACTTTGCTAACATGCCCATTAAAGCTCCAATCACAACTCCCTCCTTTTTGAGTACCTTCTCCAAATTATCTATCTCACTTTTTTCTCCTTCATCTCACACCCCACTTGTGGAGTGTTTTTTTTTTTGCTAGAGGAACTGTACTAGTTGCTGTGTACACTGTATATTAATTAGGAATGTATATTACATACAGAAGTTCACCTGACAAAATTGGCTGGCCAGTTACTGGCACATTACGTGTGATAGTGTGTCCTGTGTAAAATATAAACTTATAAACAGTATAAAGTAAATAAACTGACTTTAAAGGATAAAAACAGATTACAGGGGACTTGCCAAAAATATTTAAACCTAACATGTCAAGTAAATATTATCAAGTAAATATAATGTTTGGACAAAATCTAACCTAAACTCTTCTTATAAATGTATGACTAAAATTTTGAAACTGTTAAGTCATTTTGAAGTTAAAAAAAAGTTTTTAGGAAAGATGCAACAAAGGGGAGGGGGAGGGGGCTGACAGGAAATGTGCTTTCTATTGCCTACTCCACTATTTCCCTGTCACGACACCCCCTGTTCCTGACGCACATGTGGTGGGCTGAAAGAAACCCAAAGCTGAGTAAACTCGCTTTCATTCGCATGACCTACAGTTTGTTTTTGAAACCTTTCATCATATTATATTAACAGTTAAGCATATCTGCTAAATGTATTCCAACATCTGACTAAAACTTTAACTTTTACTTGCTGAATGATACAACTTCAGATATAAATTATATAATTTATATCTACTTATCTAAATACATTTTAAAAGATTTTTTATTAAAGGCTATTATCAGAATGTTACCGAATGTATGAATATATGACTACTAGTTGTGGAGTGTTGAAGGTCTGGTTCCAATAACAAGCTCACAATATTCCAGACCAGAATAGCTCTCTCACAGCTAAATGAGCACTGAGAGCTTTGGAGGTTTCCTAATAAAAACTAGGATTGTGGGAGCACAGGGCAACAGGGTGTGACACTAACTTCCTCTGGCAGCAGGTCTGAGGCTATGGTACATTTGTAGTTTGTGTGGTAGACTGCAAGTGTGTTTTCCTTTGAAGACAGACTCTAGATCTACATAATGAACACCGCAAAGTGTGAACAGTCTCCGTTAGGGAGTAGAAAAAAACATTCACAAAATAGTCTACAAAGAGTGATTCACTCATAGTTAGTGTGGGAAGTCAGAAGACTTTGTTACTAGACTAGTGTTTTTAAACCACCTCCTTTTTAAACTTTTATATTTTTTATATTTGAACTATATTTGAACTAACTTTAACTTTAACTAATTTAATTTTATATAGTATACATAAAATATTTTGAGTAATACATTCATTCATTCATTCATTATCTTCCGCTTTATCCTATATTAGGGTCGTGGTGGGGTTCCCCATGCCCATCCAGGGGAGAACGTTTCGGGCGCTGGGCAGATACACCCAGGACAGGGCGCCAATCTATTGCTGGGCACACACTCACACAGACACGCACACATACACACACTATATGGAGAAATTTGGAGAACTCAATTGACTTGAACCATGTTTTTGGGCTGTGGGAGAACACCAGAGAACCCAGAGGAAACCTACGTGGACACGGGGAGAACATGGAAACTCCACCCAGATTGGGATTCGATCCCTAGTGCCTAGGCATGCTAACAACTAAGCCAACGTGCTGCTTGGAGTAATACAGTTACAGTTAAATACATATCTCTTACTGAAAAAAAAACATTATTTTAACCAAATATTAGATCTACTCTTTCAAGATACCCTACCCCATTTTCCTGCAATTTATCCTAGGCTTACCAAATTTCTGGAATTTGCGGTTAGTCAAAAATATGTGACAGTGTTACATTTTTTGAGTTCATTGCACAATAAATTTTGGTCAAAAATTACTATTTGCCCTTGTAGAGTTTATTCTCAACCTTCCTACCTGGGTCTCGTGCAATCCAAAAAAAAAAAAAACTTTTTTGATCAGCAATTTGGACCAGTTTTTATATCAGATACCCTTCTGGTTAAAACGAAACAAAACAAAATAAAAAAAATCACAACATGGTCTAAAATGAGTATTTCACACGTAGTTAGAGTGGGAAGTCAGAAGACTCTTTCTAGTATTTTAAAACCACCTCCTGTTTAAACTTAGTTATGTTGATTTTGTTTATTAACTCATTTGTTATAGCATACCTAAACAACCATTTAACGTTATACTGTACAGTTGGCTTATCTCTTGTATTCACCTTATTTTTAAATAAAGAAAAAATGGAAACAAAAATAAAGTAAAGGGATCAGTAAGTAATGTGCTACTTTGATCAAAAAACAAACGTAAAGTTTTAAGTGATATTTCAGCTGATTACAAAAAGTTTCCGTAGTTGTAAAGACATAATAATAATCAGATGTGTGTGAATCATACAGTTTCACTGAGCACAATGAGGATGTAACATTGCTAAAACGGGAACATGTGCTTCTTTTTTTTCTCTTTCATTCCCAGCTTTTCTCTTACATAAAGTAAAGCAATACATCAAGCCTTGGTATGTTCCAGACCTTTCTAAAGGGAATTTCCCTGATGGCTTTCCTTTAGAGCCTTCCAGCTGTAAAAGCAGAAGTAGAATCTCTGAAGTAGGGTTACATTAACATATCGTTCAAACATTTTTTTCCAGCTATAATTTCTTCAAAGATCAAACTACTAATAATATTATCTTTGCTTTTAGTCTATTTTTTTGAAATTATTACATATCTAATTATTTGTTTTTAATATTACAAGTTTTTATTTTATTTTATTTAATTTTTTTATACATAATTAAGTTTTGAATTTGGACTGAGAAAGCACCTCGAACTAAACCTGGGGACTTTCTTTAATGATCCTCTTATATGTATATGTACACTCTATTTAACTTAAACATAACATAACAAATGAATACTTTGTATTTTATATTTGCCCGTCAGACTGACTTATGGAGTATGGAGATAAACCAAAGTTACTGGCATGCACAGGGAGGACATATAGACTCCACACAGAAAGAACCTTTTGTTCCAACCAACTGGAAATCGGACCCAAGTCTGTTTCACTACCATGCCACCATACTAATTGTGTAAACTTTTGTCTTTGGTGTAAAACAAAAAGTCGATGATTGAAAGCATGAATACTTCGCATTTTAAACAAAACTAGCAAAGAGAATGTTTGACATCCATGTGCTGCTTGCTTGTCTTGGGAATATGTGGGAGTTAATTAATAGCTAGGTTTTTTCTAAGGGATTTTCACAGAAGCTTCTTTGGGGAGTAGGAGGTTTCACTTTTAAAGGTGTACTTTAGTATTCACAGTGTAATCAAGGCATTCATGACACATCACACAGGATGAACAGTAGATGAAAATGAGTGGGTGAGGCTGTAAGAGCAGGGCTAACACCTTACTCTCAGTCAGAGGAAACCCCTTCTATATATGTCTGTGTGGTTGCTTGTGTCTGTTAATGTTCCAGTAAGGTTTATTGTGATTACCAAAAACCTGAAAAGCTTTGTAAATTTTGTACATAAAATAATTCCTAGGTACCAATTCATTTATGAAGTAGTTCAGTTATAGGGTAAAATGAATGCTACAACATCCGGGGAAACACTGGTTAATACTGTAAAATTGGTATAACAGTTTACTGGTTAAAACTGTAAAACACTGGTTAATACTGGTTAATACTGTAAAATTTAAACTGTAAGGATAGAAGGATCTGTTTCATTCAAAATGACATAAAATTAACATTATCTTTGCTTTTGTAATTTTAAGTGAAATGATACATTAATCATTTTCTAGGTACCGGGTACCGCTTTAAATAAAATAATTTTATATTTAAATATTTTTTTTATTTGCAGAAAACAATACAATACAATACAATACAATACAATAATATATATATATATATATATATATATATATATATATATATATATATATATATATATATATATATATATATATATATTGTTTGGCTCTGGTCCTTAAACCTGGAATGCAAAATGGCCACCATCTGGGTTTCTCTGTTAAGCCAGGGTTGAACAAGTCCTGTCACTGCAAAGCCTCCCCAGCTCTTAATACCCACTCACTTTCAAAGGACTCATAAATCAGTCCTCAGGGAATTTACTGACTTTTTGTCCTATTAGGTAGCACACAATTACTGCTCTGCATGCTAGTGGGTGGTTGCCAGTCATTCTTGCAATGTGTACTGTCAGCAGTGAAATTCTCTCCTCTTCAAAATGTGCCACTCACGCAAGAGTTCTAGAGTCTCTGGTAATTACTATATTCAGTCCAGTACAATGCCTTGAAATCCCCTGCATAAATAACTTTTATTGTGTCAGAGTTAACACATCATACATAGAGAAACTAAATATATATTACATTTCTCAGTAAATGTTTATGCTTAAATATAAAATGAACCATACTATATATATATATATATATATATATATATATATATATATATATATATATATATATATATATATATATATATATATATATATATGGCACTGGGCAGATACATCCAGGACAGGGC
This sequence comes from Corydoras sp. C115, assembly GCA_019802505.1. Taxonomy (NCBI): domain Eukaryota; kingdom Metazoa; phylum Chordata; class Actinopteri; order Siluriformes; family Callichthyidae; genus Corydoras; species Corydoras sp. C115. The sequence goes on along the minus strand of JAFMOC010000052.1, from coordinate 496,367 downwards.
GCCAATCTATCACTGGGCACACACTCACACACAAAAACACACTCTATATGGGGTATTTTTTGAGAATTCAATTGACCTTATTCCATGTTTTTGGACTGTGGGAGGAACCCGGAGAACCCAGAAGAAAACCCACACAGACATGGCGAGAACATGGACACTCCACCCAGATTGGGATTCGATCCCTAGTGCCTAGGCATGCTAACAACTAAGCCACCGTGCCACCTAAATACACACACTCACACACACACACACACACACACACACACACACACATATATATATATCTTTTATCAGTTTTAAGTGCATTCTGGAGTCTCCATTTACAGACAGTAGTCTAATTGTTGCTCTGTATAGTTTTCGAAAACCTTTCACCACCACAGACCCTGCAGGTATTATTTGACTGTTCATTTTCAGCACTGCTCTGACACTGGCATTGTGGTGATATGTCAGTAAACACTCAAAAACTGCGCAATCATTTAGACCATATTGTTTTACATAACAAAAATAAACTCAGAGACGGTATTTATTTGTTCCTTTACATTACATAAAATGCATTAATTTAATGTGTGTGTAAAAATATTTATTCTGTTCAATATTTTTTTTAAATATGAAATAATAAATTTTATTTGTTAACACACTAATTACTAACAGTTTTTCCATTTTGTAAAAATAGTACAGAATTGTCATGCTGCATATCTAACACATTACACAGTGGTAAAGGGGTGAATAATAGTGCTTATTTTGCAATCACAGGACCGGGATAACTTTCCCGTCATTAAGTTGCCAATGGCATCCTCTGTTTATCTTAAGTAATCAAATGTTATGAGTATACTCTTTGGCCATTACGTGGTCTGCAAGTTTACAATTTGAAACCTACTTAACTTGCTTAGAAACACAAATGAGTATGTATGAAAATAGTACCTGGTATCATGTGCCAGACTTCCAAAATGGAAAACCAAGAGGCCAAATAGTAGTAATAGTAGTAAAAAAATAGTATAGTTACTATGCAGTAAAAAAGCAACATAACACAGTGAATGATATACAATAAAAGCATTATGGAGCAGTAAAAATGAAGCTTAATTTTAAACTTTATAATTTACCACAGATCAGATTACAACGTCTTTCTGTTTTGATTCTGCTGAAATATACTATTGACCTAGGATGGTACTAATTTAGCTTAGTCTTATGGTTAACTAGGTGTGTATTGTTGATATCAAGCAAATTATCAAATGCTCACTGGTGGCAATGCTAGGTTTTGGGTTTCGAATCTCTGGCCTAGCACTTAAACTCTTTATATGCTAATTATCTTATTCAAAAATTGTGTTTTTCACACCTCCACAACAAAGTTTTTTTCTGTACAAAATTGGATACCTGATTATTGCCTCTGGTAGTTCATCCATGCATTTTATATTACTGTTACACTTTATTTATTCAAGTGTTCTGCATGATTTTTCAAAATTAAAACAATCTGTTATTATCAAAAATCCTATATTAAATACTTTTGAAAGAAAAGTCATATTTGCAAACCACTAAGTCAGTACTCTATGTTCCTACATTCAGGTTTTGTCTAGAAAAATTCAGTATGTCTGAAAGGGGATTATAAAACACATGGCTGTGATGATCTCTGGCCTATAATCAAGAAATTATATTGTGGTTTTGCCACAACACATGCTAAGCCTTGTTAATAGCCTGTGCTGAGCTAGCCATGCTGGAGATCAGGAAAGTAAATACCAAGCTGAGAAGACTGTCACCATGGGTGGGTGAGAGTGTTTTTCCAAGCACCGTCTCTTCCAGCTTTACAGCACATAGGTGTGAGACACTGCACATATAAGTGACAATCATCAAGTAAAAAAACACAGCGGAAGTATTTTTCACACACAGAGATAAAACCTCTCAAAACACCAAAAAATTATTGTAAATGCACATAAAGTGTAATCCTGTGGGTAGATATGTGTGTTGGTGTTCACACAGTAAAGCATTAAAGTTGCTACCTTTATACATATTAAAGCCAAAGAACTTAGAAATCTTTTTTTAAGTTAAACAAAATAAACAGTCCCATGCCACAAGCTAGAAATTCCATTATAAATTTAATTGTAAATTCCATTGTTATTTTATTGGATGCTTTTGAAGCATATGACACCCAATCTACTGACAGTGAGCAATGTAAACTTTAGTAGTTCTTTGAGTTCATCATCTGATTTTAGGACCTAGTCTTAGTCATTTATTTCATGCTGACTGTTGTAGTTTTTAGGAGTCTAAGTTAAACTAAAATTATTTTATTATTTATTAAAATATGGGCATGGGGAACCCCACCGCAACCCTAATAGAGGATAAAGCGGGAGATAATGGATGGATGGATGGATTTATTAAAATAATGCATAAATTTAGAAATGATTTGAACATTAAGTCTAGCAGGAGGCCATGGTTTCTAAAATGAGATCCCTCAATGTTCTAATGTAACCGTAATAGTAATTATCATCAACATGCCATTCACAACATTCTTTAAAATGTCTTAATGTCTAAAATCTGACCAGCTAGATCAAAGAATGTTAAACTGTTGAATAATAATGAAGAATTTAAAGCATCAGCATTTAAGACTATATTCATGTTTTCAAAGATAATTCGTCATACTTTTCATTCTTGTCATTGTTCATCAGCTTTGTTGTGCAATCAGCATTTTTCTGAATGTCATAGTCCAATCAGTAAACTGCCTACCAGTTTATCAGACAGAAACAGAGTGTGATTACAGTTTTAGATTGTTTTATCATTTTAAATAGCTTTGATTAGAGCTGTGGTGAGTGTCAAGTATTACACGTTTTCTTAAATACTTTAATTTAGGAGTTCTGATACACTTCCCCTTGAATATTCTATGTATGGATTTATCATTTCATTATTTGAAATCATAGTTAAATTTTTATTTTTTTTTAATATCACAGTATGTAACACATTTGCATTATAGCTAATAAGACCTGTTTTGATGTTTAAGGCAAACAGCTGCAGTTCTTTCTGTGTGGTAATTTTCAAGTTTTCGTGTTTTTAAGTGTTTTTCATGTTTTTTTTATTTGAAACATAAAAATTTTGCTACATTTACTTGTTACAATACACTCTGTAATTCTAAGAATGGGCAGGCTAAATAATTCATTCATTCCTTATCTTTCCTCTTAATTCTCTACTAGAGTCGTGGGGGGTTCCTCATGTCCACCCAGGGGAGAATGTATCGGGTGTTGGGCAGATACACCCAGGACAGGGTGCCATCACTGGGCACACTCACACAGACACACACTATATGGGGCAATTTAGAGCATTCAATTGACCTTGAATCTATGTTTTTGAAGGTCTGAGGGAGGAACACAGGGAGAACATGAAACCTCTACCTAAGTGAGATTTAAACCTAGATCCCCAGCGTTAAGTGGCAAACGTGCTAACCACTAAGCCAACGTGCCACCGACGATAAATAATAAAATTTAGTAAATAATTTGTAGCTACTTGTAGATACTGTGTTAATGTAGATAATATGTTCATTTATACAATAAGAAATTTTATTTTTAAAAAAAGGGAATTTGGTTGGGGTTTTAAAAATGTTTTTATTAAAATATATGCTGTATTTATGCAAAAAAATCATTGTCATATTTACAGAAAAATATGAAAAGAGCAAGGCACATGAAAGAGATGATTTCTAAACATACTGAAATTAAACTGAAAATGAACCACCATTTCTGATTTCTCAATACTGACCATGCCTACACAAAAAAAAAAAAACTAATATTAAGATAACTATTGTTACTGGAACGAAGAGAGCATATTATTTTAGTACTTTTTCATTTTTTAGAATCTAAAAATTTTATCTTTGCTTTGATATGCTCTACAGATATCTCATACTTTTTATTGCTAGCAAGTACAGTACATCCCTGATTTGGAAAAGGGACACAGCCATTTCATGTATACAAATAGGGGGTTTTAGACAATATAACTTACATGTAGTGACTCCCACAACTCATGACAGTCAAAGAAACTTAAAATCATGCACAATTATTTTTTCAGTTAGGGCTCCCATAAGCGTATAAGTTCTAATTATATTTCTAATTATATCTAATTATCTAAGTATTAGTTACTGCAAATTATATTAAAATGTTACTGATTTCATTAGAACATTCAAAAACTGTACAGTATGACTTCATATTCACTCAGCTACTTATAGTAATGCACTTATTCCTCTAGTCGTTATCCTTTGTCTCTAGTAAAAAATAAATTATGGCACACATTGTTTTAAAAGTTTTTTAGAACAATTTTATTATTTACCCAAACGTGAATATGTCAGTGCAACTCCAAAAAACCCCTACTGTCCTAATTCCCCACTGACTACCAACCAGCATCAGTAAAATACTGAATAGAAGATACAAGAATCTGGTTACCATGACAACAGTAGGAGCAAGACTGCCATGTCACCAGCCATATGTCACACACAATGATTATTCAGAGACGGAAAAATGATGCTCTTCCTTCGAACGTCAGCCCAGACAGCAGCGGAAGTATGGCTTTGCTGACGACAACTCAAAATATAAAAGCCCTGATACAACTATTGCTATAGCTGGTTTATGTAATGCCACTGCTTATCTAAATCAGAGGTTCTTTGACTTCATCATATATTCAATGATGCCAATGCTTTAATACAAGTCCACACCTATAATCCCATGCTTTATATATTATCAGAGCATTTGGAAATTAGCATTTTTTATTATTTGATTGTTAATCTTTTCAAATTGTAGCATGTAGCATGCATTTGGAAACTACATTACATCATGGATTTATGCACCCTAAATCTAAATGTATTTCTGAAGGAACTTGTTTTAAGCCTCAGCAGCTACAAAAATGAGGAACAAACTGTACCCTTATTTGAGATTTTTCTAATTCATCATCTAATTAATCAATTAATCATATGATCACTTAAACATTTGTAATGTCACTCACTGGTTACATAACAGAAACAATCTAATGGAAATGTATGGAAATATTTCTAGGACTTGTTTCTAGTTCCTTTATTGTTAAAATGCAACATAAGCAAACAATGACTTAAATCATAATGATTAAAATAATAAATATAATGGCAAATGACAGAATGTAAATAATAAAAAAAGAAGTTTATGACACAAGTACACAGAACACTCAAATAAACTACACACACATTTGAAGAGATGACATTTTCCTCTCCCTTTTACTTTGTCACATATGGATAACTTATTTCATGTTAATAGCTGTGGTAAAAATATAGTTAATGTTAAAAAGACTAACATCCATCCATCCATCCATTTTCTTCCACTTTATCCTATATTAGGGTAGCGGGGGGGGTTCCCCATGCCCATCCAGGGGAGAACGTTTCGGTCACTGTGCAGATACACCCAGGACAGGGCGCCAATCCATTGCTGGGCACACACTCACACAGACACGCACACATACACACTCTATATGGGGCAATTTGGAGAACTCAATTGACTTGATCCATGTTTTTGGACTGTGGGAGGAAACCGGAAAACCCGGAGGAAACCCACGCAGACACGGGGAGAACATGGAAACTCTACCCAGATGGGGAATCCCAAGTGCTGAGAGGTGAACGTGCTAACCACTAAGCCACCATGCCAGCCAAGACTAACATCTTTAGTACAATTTTCCCTAAATGTGCATACTCTGCTTGACAACAAACCAACCCAACATAAAGTATGTGTGCAAGATAATATACAGGACAATAAACATTGAACATTTTTAGTAGCATATATGATAAGGAGTATCAATATAAGTGGCCAGTGGCCTATGCCATTAAAAAAAAAAGAATCACTCACTGGACACCAGCTGTATTATCTGTTGATTGGGTAAATAGTGTGAGACTACATTTGAAACATTTTAAGTTCTTTCTACAGTTTTAAAGGTTTGTTTTCCTTCTTTTAGTTTTTGTGCTTTTTAGACCATAAACAAGTAAACAGTGCCCAGCGATAAATTGGCACCCTGTCCTTGTTGTATCTGCCCAGTGCCCGAAACGTTATCCCCTGAATGGGCATGGGGAACCCCACGAACCTTGTAAAGGATAAAGCAGAAGATAATGAATTAAAACATGTAAACAGTGAAAATGCATAGTATGGAACTACCACTTTCATCTTAACTGAGAACTCTTTAAATAAAAGCATATAGTAATGAAATTTCAGACGATATAAATGAACCAAGATATCTTTACTGTCTCAAAAAATATCTTTTAAAAAAAATTTCTCATAGCAAAAAGATTCAGGTTTTGATTCCCATGAAGGTAGTACTGACTCAATTCTGTCTGAGAAGGATGGCTGTTCTCACCATATCTGTATGTGTTTCATCCTGAATTTCC